>CM053509.1:106499264-106606755 GCA_028627145.1 Eidolon dupreanum
AGTTCAGGAAGAGCCCCATCCATAGGAATATTTGTATTCTTATCTAAATTAAAATGGAGTTTTGGATACTGTACAAATTTCTTATCAGTGTCTTTTTCTAACTACAAAAGTATATCAAAATAGCTTTAGAAACATATTCTCATTTATATTTAAAAAGGGGTTTCATAATTTTAGGTATCTTTCTTGTCATGGAATGACAACTGAGATGGATGAAAATACAACCTCCAATTTAGAAGTCAGCTTCAGATTCTACTGGTACTCCTAAAATATATATATTGAAACGCAGTAAATCATTTGGTTAACTTATTTTAGGCTTTTAATAAAAATTAATACATGTATTTATATTTATTTTGCATAGTACCCTTCTACCATTAAAAATGCTTCTAAAAATTTAAGGATTTTCATATAATTGGATTTGGGTTCATATTTATGGCACCACTTGAGAAAGATGGCAAAGTGCTGTCATATTACAAAGAGAGAAGCAATTCCAAAGAGGTGAAACAGCAGGATTTAGAGACCTCCCCAGGGATTTCCAAACCTGGTCTTCCTGGAGATTCAACAAGCCTAGCATAAAGAAAGGAGCAATATTATAGTTAAAACTATTTCCCTACTCCAAATAGCTATTTATAACCCATAATCACATTAGACATACACCAATTCCTGCCTTCTATATCTGTGTTGCCTCCTCTTTGCAAAAGCATCACTTTTAACCTCTATATTCCTCTTCAAAAATGGAGACAGGAATAATCAGACCTTGAATATTACAATACATCAATGATTTCATTGTGTCAGGAGGAGTGGATTTTCATTTAAAATAAAAAGAAGTGACTATCCATCATAGCAGCAAAGTTTTTGAACTATCTTTCCATATGAAGATATAAATTTACTTATGGAACATGTAGTTAGCAGTTGTTAAAGAGTCTGTCTAACAATTTAACCAAATGCATATAAAACAAACAGTGATATGGATAAAGAGGTATGTCTAGAAATATCTATTTATATTATCAAAATCTTTATATCTAAAAGTGTATTAATAGATGATTAGTTAATTAAATTATGGTACATCCATATAGGGGAAACTATACAACTATTTAAAAAGGTGATGTAAATATTTACTTATAACAGGAACAGATGTACATGATATAGTATGAAGAAAAAGTATGTGGAATATAATCCTATTTTGGCAAAAAAAAAACCCCAAAATATTTATAGGTATATATATTTATAGAAGAAAGTCTGGAGGGACATACACTAAACTATTAACAGTTATTTCCATTTTTATGAGGCTATGTTACGACTGTTTTTCAACTTTTCTTTATATTAGACCACATCTTCTAAGTTTTTTTGCAATATACATATATTATTTTATAATCAGGCAAAATAATAAGGCTATTCTTATTTTGGAGGAAAAGAAGATTGAATTTTTTACACACACACACACACACACACACACAGAGAGATAGCAACCAATGGTTTATACCTTATAATCGGTGAAAACAGAAGCTATGACTTGACTTTCCATTGCCCCTTGGTGGAGCAATATAAGAATTTTATGGGCATCCTTACTACCTAAATATAACCTATAAAATATTCAAATCCAAAGTCAGTTAAGTGATAGCTTTATGACCAAGGGCATTCTTGCTCATTTTCATTCTAACCTAATTTGGTGGATGAAACCAAGAAACATTCCCTTATCTCAATAAACAATGAAAGATGACCATAAATTAACCTAAGACTTATGTAAAGCTATCGATTCTGTTCACTTGGGAGTAAGTTCCTCATAGTAAGCTATGTTAGGCCTTCAGATCTACTCCAGGTTTGGTCACTGAAGAGAAAAAACACTTGAGTCCAAGTTTAAGCTTCATTTTACTTTAGTTTAAATGAATTAGAAAAAAGTAAATGCTTGGAACTGTGTTTGGTACATCACAAGTGCTATGTAAGTATTAATTATTTTGCCACTGCTGCTGCTGCTGCTATTTTTATCTCTGTGATGAAGAAGCACTGCAAAGACTATCCATAAGATAAGAATATCTTGGGTGTCTGTTCCCCTGTGTAGGCATGCCTGATATTCTGTGGTCAGGGATGGCCACATGGAGTGAAATACCACTACATCAGAAGAATGCTGATGGAGGACTTACTTTTCTAGGAATGCCTGGTAGACACATCAGGCTAATACTTAAGAATCAATGCCACTACCGTATAAGAAATACTTAGCTTGCCATATTTTATTTCTCACTGTATTAAGGGCCTATCATGGGCTTTCTCATAGTCTATAAATATATGTATTTGCTATATATACATAAAGTACCTGTGGGAAATATTCATGAGAAATAAAATATCCAATAGAGGTTGCAATCTGCTAGGAAAGTTCAGTGACTGAAGGATAGGGGTGAACACTGACTTATTTCTTCCTGTACACCCTTTTGTAACTTTTTTTACCTTGTATATTTATTATTAACCAAAAAAATAATAGAAAACTTTTCATAGTTTCCTATGGGAATAAACAGGAACCACTTAATATAGAGTACATCTGTAGATATGGTTGGCAGATAGACTATATTCTCAAAGTAAAGAAGCAAAGGGACTTGAATACTTGCACGTGAAATGATCCTAAGTATTGGAATATAAAGAAAATTTAAACACAATTCCTGACATGAAGAAATTGGCAGTCCAGTGGGAAGGCAGACACTGTAAGAGTCATATACTACAATGACAAGGCCCATGATAATAGAAAGCTAGGGTGGTACAGATGAGGAATCAGCTGACTTGGCATCTAGATGTTATTCTCTGAATATCGATCTGTGAGATGAGTAGAAGGAAGAAATAGAACAATATCCTTATAGAATATTTATGAATCATTTCAAAATCTTACTGCATTTACCTTTTCAGCCATTACTCCTACAGTAAAATCTGCAGTCTCATAAAGTTCACTGTGATTTCCTCTTCCAAACACTTCTAACAATACTAAAAGAGAAGGCTGTTAGTATCAATCTCTATACTGTGCTATTTGTCTCTCTAAAGATTCACTAAAGATTATAACATAAAAGATACAACTGTATTTTTAAAAAAGGGAGAATAAATCCATTTTGTAATTTTGAATTTGAGATTAAAAAAATGTTTGCTAGGTCTTGTTTCTTTATCCATTCAGCCACTCTTTATATTTTCATTGGGGAGTTTAATCCATTTACATTTAAAATAATTAGCAATAAGGTTAGTCTCTTTAACAAATAGTTCTGGGAAAACTAGATATCTACATGCAAAAGGATGAAATTGGACCCATTTCTTATATCACACACAAAAATCAACTCAAAATAGATTAAAGACTTAAATGTAAGAACTGAAACTATAAAACTCCTAGAAGAAATCATAGGCGTAAAGCTTCAAGACACTGGTATAGACAATGATTTCATGGATATAACACCAAAAGCCCAAACAATAAAATTAAGCCTACATAAGTGGTAATACATCAAACAAAAAGGCTTCTGCACAGCATGGGAAATAATGAAGAGTGTAACATCGACCTATGAAATGTATAAAAATATTTGCAGACATATATCCTATAAGGGGTTAATCTCCAATACACACACATGTGCACACATGCGCGCACACACACACACACATATAAATATATGTAAGAAATTCCTACAACACAGTAGGGGAAACTAATAACCTGATTAAAAAATGAGTTATAGTCTTGAATAGGCATTTCTCCAAAGAAGACACACAGATGGCTAACAGGTATAAGATTTCAACATTATTTGTCAGTGGGGGTAGAAGAAGAAGAGGGAGGAGGAGGATGAGGAAAAGGAGGAAGAGGAGGACGAATAAGACAAGTGCTAGCAAGAATGTGGAGAAATTGGAACCCTTACACACTGTCCATAAGAATGCAAAATAGTGCAGCAACTATTAAAAACAGTATAGAGGGTCCTCAAAAAACTAAACTGCCATATGATCCAGCAATCTCACTTCTGGATATTTATCCCCCCCAAAACTGAAATCAAGATCTTGAAGAGATATTAACACTCCCATGTTCATTACACTACTCTTCAAAATAGCAAGTTGTGGAAACAACCTAAATATTCATTGATGGATAAATGGATAAAGAAAATGTGGCATACACATATAATACTAAACTTTAAAAAGAAGGAAATTCTGCAATATGCAACAACATCGATGAAATGTGAAGACATGATGCTAAAATAAGCTAGTCACAGAAAGACAAGCACTACATGATTCAACTTACATGAGGTACCTAAAAGATCCAGATTCATAAAATCAGAGTGGGATGGTGGTTGCCAGGGGCTGGGGCTACATGTGGGAAATAGGGAAATGAGGAGTTACTATTCAGAAAACATAAAGTTTCAGTTAAGTAAGATGAATAAGCTTCAGAGATCTGATGTACAATATTGCACCTATAGACAACAATAATATATTATACACCAAATTTAAGAGAGTTGATGTCATGTTAAATGTTCTTACCATAATAATAATAAACAGAAAAGCATTGTTAAACTGTACCAAGCACACAGGTGTTAGGATAAGAAATCTGTCCATTATTTTCCAAAGCTCTCAAAGACACTACAAATATAGAATGATTATAATTGAACAACTAGGTAATCCCTGATATTTGAAAGCACTGTCTATGATCTTTAACTATCAAGTGAGATACAAAAGAATATTTATATACATTTTTCTTTTAAAAAATCTCTTTAATTTTCTTGTGACTAAGTTAACCTATCCTACATTGGTTGCTTCAAAGAATGTGGTGTCAGGAAGATCAGCACACATATTTTTAAAGGACAACAAATATAGCAAATATTCCTCTCTAGAAGATTTGTTTGAGCCATGGGGTAAGTAAGTCTTATCCAATAAACCCATTGCAAATCTAGAACTAGAAAGAGCAGAGAAGGAAGGTCAAATTTAAGCTTTCTGGGAGATCTGACCTGTTTCAGCCAGACTTCTTTCCCCTTTTAGTCTAGTCTTATCATGTATTTGAAGTTATATTTTAGAAGTATAATATGTTTCACATATCACATATTACATGCCAACACCCCCTTGCTCCTGCTTGGGGAACGGGCATTACTAAGCACACCTTCTCTCATCACATTTCCCAATACTCTTAGAATCAAACACATATGATAAAAAAGAGTTCTTTATGTGTTTCTCATCTGGTCAAAGATATGACTAATCACACCTTGCAAGTGAATCATTAAAACTTTAAGAAAACTATCACCATGCAGCTTACACACCTTTAGCAAATTGTTAAAAAATAAATATATAAGTAAAAAAAAATTGGACCACACACAGCTTTTTTTCTTTTTTTTTGGTCTTTCATCTTGAAAGTTATTTTTCACTTTTCCCAAGGAACCTGACCTGCTTTAAATCTTCTTCTGCCATATGATGTAGTGTCTTGCATCACCTTATTAATCTAGATACAAGTCATTTGTTTCAAACCAGAAAATCTGTATTTAGAGAGGCTGCTTATTATTTAATGTTTTGTGACAATTTTAGTTATTTCAAGGCTATGAGCTTACAAATATAGATTAATAACTCTCATCTCATGGATGTGAGACATGATTTGTTTCTCCATTGCTAAAAGTCATATAAAAAACTTAATTTTATATACATATAGATACATATATATGTATCTATGTGTATGCGTGTAAATATATATATAAATGATATTGTACTTTGCCAATTCTCCTCAGACAAAATTCTATGAAGTTCTTGCCACCTTTCTCCTTATAGAAAAATTTGACAATATCACAGACTGCGTTTTACCTTGAGACTAGTAAAGTTTTCCTGCCAATTCCATAAAAGAGTGAGGTGGAAAACTGTTCTTTCCAATTCACTCGTGTCTCTAATAATGTGAGGTCTCTGTCTGGCCAAAATAAAAACGTATACCCTCTTCAGGTAAAGGAAAAGTAGAAATTCCAGAATTTACCATTTTGTTACGATGGTTTCCAGTGTGAGATAATTAACGCCAAAACAAACTCTCCAGGGTTTTCTTTATTCCTACAAATCCATGTGCAACTTGAAAAAATGTGTAACCAAGAACATTCTCAACTTTCCATTCTGGCAAATGTCTTATATTCCTAGACTTAAACTCCTCCGTTTTTGAAGAAAAAAAGCTTCTTCCCAGCTCGTCTCCTTTCTCAATATGCAGCCAATTTACTTCAACATTTACTTCAGGCCTTGGGTGCTGGTCAGCAGGACAGAAGATAAGGACTGGCTTCACACTGTCCCATGGGAATTCTACTTTCTGATTTTTTTTTTCATTGAGACCATTCCCTTAAAGTATACACTTTCTTTTTCTTTTCTTTTCTTTTTTCTTTCTTTTCTTTTCCTTTTTCTTTCTTTTCCTTTTTCCTTTCCTTTTCTTTTCTTTCCTTTTCTTTTGTTTTCTTTCTTTTCTCTTTCTTCTCTCTCTCTCCTCTCCTCTCCTCTCCTCTCCTCCTTCCTTCCCTCCCTCCTTCCTTCCCTCTTTCTTTCCCTCTCTCTTTTCTTTCTTTCTTCCCTTACCCTTCCATAAAAGCTCAATACACCAAGGAGGTTGCACGCAGCTCCTTCTACACTCAGACCTCTCTTCAGGCACCTGAAAGAATAAAGCCATTGTTCCAAAGAGCACAGCCAGGCTTCCACTGCACAAATCTGGTCCACAGCAGCAGCATGAACAGTGTTATGTGGTTCTTACACACCTGGGGACCAGGTGGGGATGTAGCAAAATAAACTAGGAGAGGAGAGTGTATGACAGACCATTTGCCACAGTAGTTTAAAACTCTTTTCAAATCTGCAACCCCCCTTCCAACTCTTTGGAGGTATTTTTCCACTTCCAGTTACTGTGCTGGACCCGGGTTACTGCAGGTTAATGCCCATGTTTTGTTTTGTTCTTTTTTTTCCTTCATAAGTCTAGGCTCAAAGAAAGTTAGAAAGCTTCTCTCAGACTAAATTTGGGCCCACTGTCTTCCTGAAAGCTCAATGCACCAAGGAGGTTGCAAGCAGCAATTTTCCCCATTAAGACAACCCAGTGACTTTGCTCATGGTCTGCAGCTGTGTGTGAAGGGCCTGTACCCCAGAACCAGCTAACCCAGGAGGAACTGAATTTCACCATGAATGTATTCCAGCCTGAATTAAATGGGTAAATGTGTTGCTAGATTTAATTTTCTAAAACTGATAGAGGAAACTAGAAAAGTGTACCAAATAGTCACTGTCTACACTTTCCACGAAGGACATCTGATATACTAGGTAATTGCATTTATACCCTATTAAATCCATGCAACAGTATCTTCAGGATTAGCATTCTCAGTTAACAAAATAGGTAACCAAGACTCAGCAAGGGTAAGGACGCAAGTTCGGCCTTCTAGAAAGACACAGAGATGGAATTTGAATGCAGAGCTTTTGACACGTAAACCTATGATTTTTCTTAGGAGCTATAGCTACCTATATAGCCTGGGAAGTCATTTGAATAAATCCATAAAGTTGAGATGAAGAAGATGTGGCTGTCCATGTTTACTGTTCTTTGAGATGTGGTCTAATCATTTTTCACGTTGCCAACGGAGAGGAGTGATAATTATTCATGTATGCCTTATTTACATAGGACAATTATCCCAGTGCAGTCACTGTGGTGGTTAAGAGAGCTGACTCCAAAGACAGACTTCCTGCATTCAAACCCTGCCTCTGCCACTATTGAATGTAGGACTTGGGAAAATCATTTAAATTCTCTGTGCTTAGCTTTCGTCAACTTTGAAAAATAGGTGTAATAGTAGTATTTACCTCATAAGGTCATTATGAGGATTAAATGAGATAATATATATAAAGATTTAATAGAATGACTGGCAAACAATATGTGCTTAATAAGACGGCTACCATTTTATAGAACTGTTATAGTACATATAGCTATACTGTTGTATATTTTATATGGCTATAAAATAATCATTTTATAGTAATTAAAAATAGCCTATGGCTATAAAATAATTATTTTATAGTAATGAAATTTAAAATAGCCTTACATATTTACACAGAGTAGCTTCAATGGAGAAAAGACGAAGATCTGTGTTCTCGCCTTGGCTCTGCAACTTATGGACCGCATCCCACCGAGTGAGGTGGCCTACTCTGTCCGCTTTTCACTGGTAAAATAGGCAGCTGGACTTGCTACTACTTGCGAATCTTTCTAAAGACATGCAATTTAATATGTCTAAGAACCACAGAATTTATTTACTATGTAGCAAGCATTATACTTCACATTCAGTTGCTCACTTAAATGTCACAAAAACATTCCCATTTTATGGATGACAACAGTGAGGTTTAGAGATATTAAACAACTTGCCCTCCATCCTAAATTCCCAAGTGGCAGTGCTGGAAGTTGCATTTAGGCCTCATTGACTCTGAATGCTGGCCCTAATCACTGTGCTCTACTTCTAGTCTGTTTGCTGTGGGACTCATTAATAAAACAATTACAATGGTGTGTTTTAACCATCCAAGTAAGTAAAAGTCCATTATAAACAGAACATACTAAATCAGTTCCCTATTAGCAACAATGGCCATTTTCACTGATTAATAAGTGTGAGAAGTTCAATTTAAATCTACAATTGGCCAGAGATTAAACCAACACAGGTCTATTTTGGAAGGAAGCTTTTAAAAGGCCAGAACTCAACTTTTCAAGTTAACGGTATTCAAGCTTTCAATGCCTTCCTTTCTCCTTCCCTTTAACTAAATTCAACTTTGTATTTTTCATCTTGTTTTTGGAGTCTTTCCAGGTCACCTCTGTTAAGAAACATAAGGCCCTTGGCACTGAACTTTTGGGAATGTGCCCACATCTGCCTCTAAATGTCTGCTTGCCTACCTTTGATGCTGCATTCAACACCTAACTTAAAACAAAGCAGGGCTTGAAACAAAAAGCTACTCAGAGTACGATAGGTCCAGCTCACCAATCAGTGGCCCCAATGATAAATATCATGAACAAAAAGACCTGAAAACCCCAAAATAGTTCAATATTTCAAGGAAGGGCCAACCGATTTTCATTTAGAGAAGGAAAACGAACAGTGCTACATTACAGAGGAAGAAAAGAATAAATGATGGTGACAGCTATGCTGATTCATTTTTTTTCTTAATAATTCTAAAACATTCTGTGTCAGTGTCATGTAGATCTTTCCCAGAGCTAATGAGGTTTTGTTCCTATGCATATATGGACTTTTATTTATAATAAGGTTTTCATTTTGACATGATACTCCAATTTAAAATGTGGAATTCTTTGCTTTAGTTCCTTAAAATCAAATATGTCATTCATCATCTTGGTGGTCCCAGTAAAATGCCCTGGAATTCTCATCCCCGTTTTCAATAGTTACGCTTCCATCCATATGGTAACAATATTACCATGACCAAATTCCTGCTACCAGAGACATCAAATAGTTCAACTTCAGCCCCACACCCAGGACTATTTCCTTGTTTCTAAGAAGTAAATTTCAAGCTCTACATTATCAGGAGAAAATAAATGTGACCTAAGCTAATGTAATATGTTTTGCTGAATGTACCCTATTGCCCTAGCAGAGAGATTGGGGGCGGGGGGTGTAGGGGGGAAGACAGACAAGACTGGGGCTTGTTTCTGTTTCAAATAAGATGACTCTCTACAAAGCTTGGAAGAACAATCAAAAAACACTGCTGCTGAAAAGCGGACTGCTACAGCAGAGGCTCTGAACAATAGCTTTCTTATTCTAGAAACTTGAAGGGAGAGGTCTGAGAGAAAAAGTTGCTTCTACAGGAAAATGAATGAAAGGAGAAGAATGTGCTGGGGACCTCCACGTCCTGACAGATCATCTTCAGTCTAGGGCTCTATGAGCATTAGGTTGAGCCCCACAAGTACTTTGGCAGTAGCAGGGTGTGGCGATGGTTAAAGACTCAGGCAGGAGTCAGGTGACCTCAGTCCTTTTCCCGTTCTTTTGTTAATTAGCTAGATGCCTTCAAGAAAATCTAAAGCTTTCTGGACTTCAGTTTCCTCATTCCGAAAGGAGAGAATCCAACTGGCCAAAATTCAAGGTAACTTGCACTTCTAAAATTTCTGCTAGGTGCAAATTTAAGCAAGCAGAACTTTCTCTACACTCTTAGGAGAATTACAGGGGATAACAGAAGCCACTATTTCCTAAATACTATCTGTTGCAGGCCCTCTGTTAGAGTTTCCCTATGTGACCTCTAACTCCCTAGTAATCCTCCAAGGTAGATAACGGTTCTCAAATGAAAAATCTTTAACTTGCCTAGAATCACTTAGCTAGTAAGTGGCAGACCTGGGATGCAAATTCAAATTGCCCAGCTCCAAAAGCTCAAGCTCTTTTGCTGCTAGGCAATGGTCATTATCCAATCTTGCTCTCTCTAAGAGAGGCAGGGTACAGATAATGCTGACACTGGACACACTGGGTCCCCAGCAGGCTGACCATATGCAATGTCCAGGAAAATGAAAAACCACAAGTGAGGACAAACTCATTCATGAAGTGGGGTAATGATAGGATGATCTCTCTAAATGTAGGAGTTCATATCTGTAAAGTACTTAAAAGAGTATATGGCACGTAATAACAACTATGGGTTTGTTAAGCTGGACCAAATAAATAAAAAGCAGAAGGCAAGACAGCTACAATAGGAGCAAAGTGAGAGGGCCAGCTCAACTGTCACCAAGTGATCTGAAGTCCCTGACTTAATTTGTTTTTACTGGACATGTAGTACTTGGGTGGGTCTCCTTGCTTTTTTTTCATCATTGATTTGTGGTCTCATGTGCCACTTGGGTTTCGACAGTAAGGGGTTAATTCTGTACTCATCCAATATGGAAGTGGATCCTCTCACCTCTGAGATGCATGTTCGTTAATTTGTGTGTCCTCCTTATTTAAACAGTGGCCAATACACCACCTGACCTGTGAATATTCTTGACAGAGACCTGGATTTATATGGGGTACTAGGTTGGATTGAAATTGTATGAGAGAAAAGTATAGCACTGTCTTTGGGTGAACAGACTAAACCCTCAGGGATGAGAGAAGAAGGTCTGATTCACCTGGCCACTCTCATGATGTCTGTCAGAAACCAGGACCATGCCCTTGAGCTTAGTGCAAGTATGTTCATCAGGCCTTCAAAAGAAGCCCTTTGAAGGAGAGCTCTGCCTAAACAGCTCCATCAAGATGACTAGAGAGCTTCCAAACTCCCCTGTTAAGCTTCCTCCCAAACCCTCTGGGTTCTGAACTCAGATCAGGTCTCAGATGTTAGTTTTTAAGTATGTGGTGTGCTCAGACTTGGCGCTTGCTAATTTTGGTGTAGTTCCCACCCCTATCTCACTGTTGCTCATTTACCCAGCCTTGTGGATCCATTTATGTCTTCCCTGGATTTTACCTTGCTATTCCTGTATCTGTGTCAATGGTCAAAGGGAAGTCTGGGGTTCAACTACTCTCCATTTCTCATCATCCCAAGTTCTCAGCATTGGCTCCTCCATGTCAAATGCCAAAGTTTATTCTATTCTTACCATGAACAAAACCTATTTCTGAATCTCCTATGTGCATCATGAACTTAAAAGTTCCAAATTTAAAAGGCATATAGAGACATGGTCCAGAAGACATTAATATAAATAATTAAAATGTTACAAAACAGCAAAAGTCAGGAAAAGTTAGGTTACTTTTTTAAGAATCTAAAGAGTTATTATGAGAAGGATGCAGGGAACAAATGAAAAACAAATCATTATAGCCTAAGGTATTTTAGTTGAACAAAAGACCTTCAGCATTTTGAGAAAAAATCTAAATTATAGTGATTAAAACCTTTTCTACTCTCATGACAAAGAGAGAGGGTCTAGATTGCATATACTCCTTAAGACTGTTATTCAATGTTTCTTTGAAGTAGATAAAATAATGCTAGGGAAAAATTGATGATTTAGTGCCCTGTAGTAAAGATGAAGAAATAAAGTTGGATTCCAGCAAGAGACACTCTGCTGGACCTTCAGAGAGGGAATTATGAACCTCGTTTCCCCAAAGAGCAGCCGTGTTTATTATGTTCTTCAGAGGTAAAGCTGTTTCAGTACTAGACTGAGTTTGGAGCACCTGCATTAGAGTCAAGGACTCAATAAATGGATTTTTTTCAAGCATAAATGCATAGGGATCCTAGGCCAGATCAAATGCATTACAGTTTATTACATCTTCTAAGACAAATTCTAAGAAGTTTAAGGATCTCAGATGGTGTTACCTATTCACTACTGTACAAAGTTTTGAAATAACCTTTCATCTCATCATTCTTTACCCAAACTATTTACTCTATGGCATAGATATGTGAGAAGGTAAAACTCCAAGGGAGGATTTAGAATTAAGAACAATTTTAGTTCAATTGCACTGACTGTCAGTGACACAAATATATTCTCTGGGAGTAATCAATCAGGATTGTATATTCTCTTGGTTTACCAAGGGAGGTTGATTTTAAGCCAAACTGGCTCCTGCTGGATGAGTGCTTGTAATTGATACTCACTTCATTGATCACTGCTGGGGTTCAGTTCGAAGAGCAGGAAACCTCATTTTTAGATATTAACATGCAAAAGAGAGAGGAAGAAAAAAGAAGGAGGGCAAAGAAATATAGCTTAGGCTCAAGTCTGAAAAATGAAGGGGGGAGAAACAATCTAACAACTTATATGGGGGAAGCTTTCCTAAAAGAGAACCAAGACCCATAAGACCTACAAATCCATCTACATCTGATGTACACAGTAAAGAAGAAGCATTTTTTTGAAAAAGAATGAAAAATATTGTTCTACTGACAATTATGCTCACTTCCATTAAACTGAAAGTGTAGCTTATTATCTGTGTTCCAGTGGCCACATTATAAAAAAGTATTGATAAGCTAGGGCTTCTTGGTAGGGAGAAGTTGAGAGATCAGAAGTATGGGATGAAATCTTCCTTGAGTCCATTTCCTTTTAAACTCGGGATATGGAGAGATGTTGGTCTTTAGTTGATATTGGATGCAATACTAGGGGTAGAAAATCCTGAAACAAGTAGCTTCTTCTCTTAGGCTCAGTATCTGAGTCCTAGGCTTTATGTATGTCATAACTTGAGAATATTTTAAGTATTTTAACTTAAAGCAAATGAAGGCTGAGAAGAAAACAACAGTATGCACATTGTCAAAGGTCTCAACTTCCCCAAACATGCACAACTACTTGGGCAATAGGACTGTTGGGCAGGAATGGACATTGTACCACCTCCTTACCCCACAAAATATCTTACTAAACCAAAGCCAGGTTTTTTAAAAAGAAAAGGTAAAGGCTAAAAGCTTAAAGTCTACAAAAATGATTAAGTAAGTAAAAAATGGTGGTATTTGCTAATATAAATAAGTTAAAGAAACAAAGCTAATGAGATGAGCTACAAAAATGAATGCCCTCCTCCTCTGAGTCCCCTTTACAATGCTACTCTGATTCCTCTTTCCCATCCTTAGAGCCCTAATGGTGACTACCATTGGAGGTGATATCTGTGAATAGTGTCTGAAAATTAATCAACACAAAAATCATGAGATTAGAGTCAAAGGAAACAGTCTACACACTGCCTAAACAGTTATAAAAATTATTTAAATAAAAATCAAAGGAAAAAGTCCTGATTTTTTTCTAAATTGTAATTAGCTTATAATTTCACTGGGGCTGTGCCTTATCTTCTGTCTTCTTTATATTAGGGACTAGCCTTATGTATAGATATGGAGTAAGAAGATTTTCATAGGCAAAAAAAGGAATAGCAGCATGGGAAAAAATATGGCGGCATGGAATTTTACCTAACTTATAATTTTGTCATACAATACGTATTTTACACTAAAGAGTTCAGTACAGAGAAAACATGGTGTCACATGGTCTCATGCCCCATAAATATTAACTGATCCAAAATGCACATCAACCAAGTGTATACTTTACCTAAATAATCCCTTAGTACATATTAATGTTTTTTCATTCAACATAATACTTTGTTTTCACGCATACTTAGTTAAGCTTTTTCTCCCTCTCTGCATTTAGTATATCTTGTTCTATATCTACTTAAGCAGTGGGGGAACATTTATTTATTAAGGTCCATTGAACTACAGAATGAAATTTTTATAAAAACCATAATAGATTTAGGGCTATTTTGTGAGTTGATGGATGACAGGTTTAATGGACTTGATTTCTAAAATAATGAGAGAAATATAAAATATTATTTAGTTTATGTTATTTAACTAAATTCTCATTAAATATTTATTGTTCATTTACTCACTTGTATTCAAGCATGATGCCAGCAGTTATAATACAGTGTGATAAGTGCTCTCACACAAGAAGTCAAAAAGGTGATAGAAGGGCATTTATTCTACATGTGGAAGGCCAGGAAACACTCTTTGAAGAACGTCATTTGGAATCTGGCAGCTTAAGGATGAATGAGTTTGTAAGATAAAAAGTATGGGGAAGAGTGTTGCAGAGGCAAAGAGAATAACACAAACAAAAGCCTAGATAAGAGAAACAGAATGCAACTTTCAAGAATGGGAAGTTTTTCCGTATAATTAGACCACAGAGCCTGACAGAAAAGTATTGAGAATGAAAGTGGGGGGTGGGGGGGATGAGCTGAGACCAGCTCATGAGGAGCCTTGTGAATCATGTAAGGAATCTGGGTTTAAACCAGAGGACAATTTAGAGCTGTCAAAATGCTTGAGATAAGGACTCGAATGTTTAATTTTGTATTTCAGACAGACCATCCTGGCTGCAGTGTCAGAATAGACACTAAACACAGCAGACTGGTTAGGAGACTGCAGTAGCCAGCCACTTGAGAGATGGTAGAAGTCTAGTCTTGGGTAATGGCAGCAGAGGTGGTGTGTATGGAGAAAAAGGGAACAGATTTGAGAGACAGGTAAGCACACGTGATAGAACTTGGTGAACAGTTGAATTATAGCAAACACAGGAAGAGGAAGAAGGTTTAAAATGGTAAGAGATCATGAGCTCAGTTCGGGATGTGTGAGTTGAGAGTATACCTAGAACTATGAGATAGTTTGGCATATGTTTGGATTTGTAATTCAGGATTAATATCTGTGTTAAAGATTCAAAAATAATAAGCACATAGATAAAGCTTTGATAAGACTGACCCAAGGAAAGTGTGTACAGTATGAAAAGAAGGTAGTCTAGGGCAGAACCTGAGAAACTCTTCTAGACATGGCCAAACAAAAGGTTATCACCAATAAGATGAGGAAAAAAAGCAGCCAGAAACCAGAATAAAACTAAGAAATCAGTGGTGTTAGGGGAAGCCTAAAACTTCTCCGTTTACTTGTCTGTCCTCCAATGTCACCGATATAGTTCAAGTAGTTGGGTACAACTCTCTGAAGATGTCTGATTGTGGAGGACAGACTTTGGGGCATAAGATAGGGAGGATGTGGGGTGAAAAGAGGGATAGTTTTTCAATAATGAGAGACTCTTGAACATCTTTAAATGCTGGTGGGAAGGACACAGCAGAGAGTAGAAACTAAAGACAGAAGAAAAGGGATAATCAGTTACAGGAGGTCTCTGAGGAGGCAGAAAGGAGTAGGATCCCGAGTGGAGGTAGAAAGCCAGGTGCTGACAGGAGGGGGACATTGAGACAGGAGAGGAGCCAAAGGAAGCTCATGCAGGAAATATGGGGGTTGGTGTTGAGAGAGCAAGGGAGTTTCAGACTGACAGTTATTTTTTCTGTGCTGAGAGTGAGGTGGACGAGTTGGGGGTCAGTGGTTTAAAGAGATCAGAGAAAGTATTCACTGTGGAATACTAGGGAGAAAAAGCCACCTATGGAGAAAAGAAGAGTCACCTGGTAACATTAAGGGCCCAACTGAGGTAATTAAGCATGAATTTATAGTGAAAATAATTACATAGTTGTATGGTTGTTGTTACTGGGACTCAGTACCCTGAAGAATCTTTATTCCTGTGCCCTGTCACCTTTGTCCCACTCCCAAAAGCCACATCAGACTTGCCCAGCCTCACACCTATAAGAGCTTCTAGAACCCAGCCCAGGTGGAGTCCACCTTCCCATTTGGCTGGGAAGGCCTTTGGCCACTTCCCAAGGTTCAATAATGTACTTAGTACTCCTACCACTCTTCATAATTATGTCTTCAGATGCCTTTTTAAGATACCGTAGTCACAACACATCACCCAGAGGGAAGTTACTCTATGAATGGCAGCACCAGCAATTAGTACCATACTAAAATCTATTTGTGAAATATGTTCATTCTATAAAGCAAAGTGTCTAAAGTTTGGTTCATAAGATGGTAGTTAAGAGTGCTTACAGACTCTAGAATTTGCCTGACTGAATCTAAATTCTGATTTTGCTATTGTCTAGCAGAATGACCTTGGGTTAACTATATAATTTCACTGTAGCCTTTCTTAACCCAACAACTTTAGAAATATATTCAATACAAAAAAAAAAAAACCACAAATATGTAAATATGTGCCTCTTTTTTCATTAAAACTGGAGCCCTGTGGATAAAAAGAATATATTTTCCCCCCACAGGTCTGTTATGGCAATCACCTTTTTGATTGTCATTACACTGAGATGCTGACATATTTTCACAATGTGTTATACAACCTTCACGTTATTAAGGGATTTAAGTTATCAAGAGCTTTTATTATATATAAATAATTCTTTAAAAACTATAGATGATTACATTCATGAGGATTTTTCTTAGCTAATGGAACAATAGAAAATATTCTAAAGAATTAGTGAAGAAAACACTTAGCAGTAGTAGTTTTAAATAAAAATAAGCAAACATAAAATAAATAATGAAAATAAATAAAAGAGCAAAGTCATATAATTCTATTGAATTTCTTTTTTTTTTTCCCCCAAGCCTCAGTCTTGTGACCTAAATTGATAACAGACTCTTTTTGTTGTAGATTATTCTGTCTGCCATGTGAATTTGGAAGAAATGCAGAAAATAGCTAGATGAATCGGTTTATTTAGAAAATGATTTTTAAGTATGTTAAATGTCGAAAAAGTAAACAAGCAAAATATTGACTGGGTAATAGGACTAATAGGACTAAGAACTTCAAATTTATAAACTAGAGTAATCTAGGATATAATTTCAGGATTAAAGTAAAAACAGCAGCACTTTAAACAGGCAGAAATAACTTTTTTCATGAATCATGAAGTAATATACAGGGATTAATCCTGTGCATGTGCATGCATGCATGTGTGTGTGCATGCATACATGTGCATAAGCATTTGTGAAGGAGGACAGCTGACAAGCACCTCTCCTGAGGGATCTCCATCAGAAGGATGCATGAAGCCTAAGTCAGGGGTTTACAGTACAAACTTGTTTTGTGCTTAGACAGTGAATGCCATGGAACCAGAAGTAGACTATGTAGGCACAGTTCTCTCCCTTTCCATTTATTTTATTTCATTAAACACTCACTAACCTCTAAGAAGCAGGTATCATTATCTCCTTTTTTACAATGATTTGAGAGTTTAAGCAAATTTGCCCAAGTTTTCAAGGGATAGTAGATAGCAGAGCTGGGTCTGAACCTAAATTGGTTTCACTTCCCAGTCTAAGAAACCTGCACTCTACCATAGTATCTTCCTTGGGTTGTTTATGAAGCTAAGTAATTCTTAGAGTTAAGGCCTCCAATCTGGGATTTGCACAGACTCTCTTTCTCTCTCTCTCTCTATATATATATTCTGCTGCCTTGCTCAGGCCTAACTGTACTAGTTAGAGTCTCAAAGGTATGAGTTAAGAATATCATCTATTATATTAAAATCAACAGTGCCTCTAAATAGTCCCAATAAAATTACACAAATAAGGACTTTTTAAAAATATCAGTCAAAACTCTCTCCTTTGATGAATTGTCATCTTTCCTTTTTTCTTATAATGTAAGTTACATATAATGGCAATTCCCAAGGATTTTCCATGGTCAAACATTATGCTCAGTTACAGCAGCTGGCTTAGAATATTTAGCCTCTATTTCCTTTTCTCTTCTGTCTACTATCCTTTTATCAAGTTTACTGTACTTATCTTATATGGAAAGCTATCTCAAATCATTTTTGCAAAAATGGCATGGCATAAATAGATGGCAACATTTTAAAATATCACACCCAAAGCTATTTAAAAACCTTAGTAACCAAATCCCTTACTTGCTAGATAATTTGTGATATAAATTTCCTTCCATTCTCTCCATTCATGCATGAATAATTACATTCTGAGGTAGAAAGAGAAAAGAAGATGGGGGAAGGAATGTGATATTGAGCCGCTGCTAGGTGCCAACTACAGTTGGGAGCTTCACATATATAATCTCATTTTATTCCTCATATCATCACAGATGATGAAAGAGACTCAGATATTCACCAAGCTCATGTATCTCAGAAGTGCCAGAGTCAGAACTTTAAACTCAAGTGTGTCTGGTTCTGAAGCTTATGCACTTTTCACTGTCAGCAGCCTCCTGATAGTCATGCTAATCTCAGGTATTCCTATGGGCCACATGATGTTATGAATACACGTCTTTTAGCTTTGCCTATGAAAATAACTGTATAGGCTCTAATTTAAAATAACTTTACTCACAAATGTGTAGTCCTCAGCAAACTCTGTTCATGCTGCATGTACATAATGCAGCAAATATATATTTTTTTTGAAAAAGAAATATCAGATTGGTACTTAAAAAAAGATAGCAAGATATGGGTGGTGAGCACACAATGCAATATATATTTGACTTATTGTTGAACTGTATACTTGAAACTTATTGGATTTTGTTAATTGATGTCATAATAATAATTTTTAAAAATAGCAAGAAAGAGCAAGACTTAAAATATGTGATAGCATGGGGCATGTAGATTTTACTGCCACTTGTTTTGGAAGATCTTCAGAACCAGCATCTCTATTTGTAAGGAACACACCCATCCCTAAATACAAAACCATGAAAACTTCATAGGGCTCCCAACCTTCTCCTCAACTTTTTGTGAAGTGTATGTTTACACCTATCTAGGATACACTGACTAGATGAGATCCAATCAAGAGTATAAAAGTACAGTGAGGAGTGTGTCTTTTGTAGTTATATAATATATTGACTTTGGGCTTGTGCTAGAGGAATTGTTCCTTGCCTCCAGCTCCTGAATTTACTACAGCTGCCAAACACTTCCAAAACCTCTCAGTCTCAATCCCAGGCCTGGAGAAATTCCACAGCACTGGGAGATCAAGTTTCGCATCAATATTTTGGTGGGCTCCTTGCCAATGCCTTATCAAGGAAAAATATAATTAGAGGCGCGACTGCAGCAAGCTGATTCTATAATATTCTCCCCTTCTGTCTCAGCTGCTAAAATATAATGTAATAAAAGTGATATAAGACACTGCATCTGCCCTTTCCATAATTCTGTTTTCATTTTAGTTCCATTGCTGGATTGAAGAAGACTCCAAGCTATGCCAGAGCTACTGATGCTTAGCTCCTAAACTCTAGCGTCTGTTTTAGAAAAGTTATAGCTGAAAATAGCATCATGATAGAAAAGATGGCAATGGGGAAGAAAATTTGGGGTCTTGTAGCAAATGGGGCTTTCTAGGACTGCTTCAATGAATATTTCAATTTCTAAGTCATAAATAAAATTAGCATAGGGAACTCAATAATTCATTCACATTGTTTATGGATCCCTGGGGGCATATTCTTTATCACCATATGTAGTACATTTTAACACCAAGGCATGGTTCAGAACTAAGTCCTACTGTTTATTCCAATTGTGTTATACTAAGCTTTTACCTCTGGCAGATCCAGAGGAAGGCATGATCTGTGGCATCCTAGAAGCCATAAGCCAAAACAATGAATTCAAGTTTTCAGTGTGTATATTTTGTCCTTATAACTACATTCTAAGTTACTTTAAAACAGGAAAATATTCTTAAAAGTCTTTGAACTCTCACACTCTAAGGCCATGTGAAAAATATTTGTTGAATGAATGTATGAGAAGCCAACTTGGTTAGATTGGTAAGAAAGTTATATTTCTTCCTATCATATATTTTTCTAATTGCATTGCTTTGTAGTTATTTGAACTAGAAATGTACCTCTTTTCCCTTATCTTTTAATCTCAGGGTCAGAACCTTTTATAATGATTTTAACATTAGTCGAAAGGCATATCAACAGGCTATAATATATCCGCCTAACAAAATGAACCTGAAGTGTAACTATTGCCTATCTCTGCCTCATTCTGTGGCTTTGGAAACCTTGCTGCCAACTGACTGCTTAGTATGTGCATCTATGAAATAGGAAGATGACTTCTGACATATTGTTACTGTCCATAGATAAGGTGGGGAAATGCTTCCATGGGCTGACTGACTTTCAGTTCTGATGAGGAAAGAGCTGAAACTCTCCTGCTTTGAGTTAGAGGGTCAGTTTCTAAATCCCCAAAATAAAAAGAGAAAGTATGCCCACAGGGTCTGACTCTACATGGGGTCATTAACAGGTCTCTTCGGTTCATTCTTTGGAATAGGTCATTTAAGTCAAGAATAACACAACCACACTATGACATCATGTTAAACACCCATAAGTCTAATTCTATTTATGTTTTGGTTGATTCTGTAAAATGCAATACCAGAAGAGCAAAGGTTTTTGCCCAGTAAATTATTATAGAAATAGGAGTGTCACTGCTGTTTAGAAATAAACTGCATGTAATTAAAAATGACCTACTGTGAAACTCTATAGAAGTGGAAGATCCATAATTTGAAGTTTTTATCAGTTTTTATTCAGTTTTTTCTTTACTCCAAACAAAATAAATATTCCTTATTTATAAGCAGATCTTAAATATATAATTTTGTTGGCTCATTTATTCCTTTTGCATTGGCAAATATAGGGCTTTTGAAAAAATTTAATTGGTCTCAATTTTCTTTTTAAGGTTGACTTTGCATCTAAATCCAACTGCAAACAACAGGTCATATTTCACTTAAATAATGGCAGGTAGCCCTATATTAGAGACAACCTTACATAAATATTCTACGTTAAGAAAAATGCATTCTGGGAAATAATCAATCACCAGAGAGGTCAAGTATATGGAAAGTGGAGTTCTAATCTGCAAAACAGCCTCAACTGCCTTCATTATTTACTACCAACTTAGAAGAGATGAGTGGAACCACAAAGGGCCAATGTGTGAAAATGCATTACATGGGAGGAATGTGCTAACACTCTAATGTTTCTAAATCAATTTTTGATTAATGTATAAGATGTCTGACTTATATTAAATATCCAATGTATAATAAAATGTACTTTATTGCATCAGTAAAATCCAAAGCACACTATGATCTTTTTTTCTTAATTATCTAGCAACCAGTCTCAAATTGCTGCCTCTTCCTTTTTTTTTTTTTTTTAGGTAGAAAATTACATATAGAAAAAATGCATATGTCTTCAGTGTATAATTTGATGAGTTTTGAAAAAAGAATATACCCATATAAACTTCGCCACAATTGATACAAACATTTTCATCATCCCAGAAAAGTCCTCCACACCTTTCCTGTTAAGCCCACCCCTTATCTCAGGCATATTTTGATTTCTATTACTACAGATAAGATGTGCCTATTCTTGTACACCATGATAGATACTAATTTTGTGTCTGCCTTCATTCACTCAACATAATGCTTAAGACTCATCCATATTATTGTATGTAATATTAGTTATTTTTTAAATTGTTAAGTAGCATTACATAGTATGACCATATCACAATTTAGTTATCCATTCTATTGTTGATGAACATTCAGAATGATTCTATTAAGTGAGCTTGAATAAAGCTGGTAGGAATATTCTTGTGTATAACTTTTTGTGGATATTATATTATCAATTCTCTTGGGTAAATACACAGAAGTAGTACCACTGGGTCATAAGGTAGTTGTGTGTTTGATTTTATAAGAAACTGCCAAATCTTTTCCAAAGTTGTGCTCATTCACAGAGTTATCATCAAAAGATAATGATTCTGGTTGCTCTACATTCTTGTCAATTCTAGGTGCTGTCTTTAAATCTACTGAGTGTGTAGGACATTTTATTATAGTTGTAATTTGCCTTTGCCTCAAGAATAATAATGTTGGGAATTTTGTGTGTTTAGTGGTCATTAATATATGTTACTTTTTAATTCATTCTGTCAATCCGAATTTAGTCAATTAACATTTAATGTAATTATTAATACAGCTTATTTATGTCCACTATTATGTTATTTGTTTTCCATTTGCCCCATCTCCTTTTTATATTCCTGTCTCATCTTCTTGTTTCCCTTTGGATATAAGAATTTAGTAATCCATTTTAATTTTTCTAAAGACTTATTAGCTATATGTTTTTGCATAGTTTTAGAGGTTACTACACACACTCACCCTCTTAATTTATGTAGTCTACATAGAATTAATGTTGTATTACTTTACAAGTATTTTACAACTGTATAATTATATTAACTTCTCCTATCTTCTATATAATATTTTATACATTTTCCACTGACATATTAAAAACCCCATAATGCAATGTCAGAGTTCATTAAAATCAGTTATCTTATAAAGAAACTAATAAAATAGTCTTTTGTATTTATCCACTTATTTCCCATTTCTGATGTTCTTCATCTTCCCCTACCTTTGGAATTCCATCTAGTGTTATGTCCCTTCACCTTAAAGGACTACTTTTAACATTTCTTACCATGTAGTTCTGCTGACATCAAATTCAGCTTTCATTTATCTAAAAATATGGTGTATTATCCTGCCAGCCATAGCCTCCATTCTAATGAGAACTTGGCTTTCATTTCAATAGTTGTTATGTGTGAAATGTAGAGACATAAATCTCAATAAATGCAGTTCTCTTTTTTCAAGGGTCAAATTCTGTTTAGTTTACATCAGTTTTTTGTCTCTCTCCACTATCTTCAAAATTTGATTTTTTAAATATTTTTTGAGATTTACATAGTTACCTTTGGGAGAGTCAGCTATCACCAGAAATGGAACATCCCCTTTCTCCTGCCTCAGTTTTAAAGTTAGAGAACTATTACTGCAATAGTTTATAGTAGTGAAATTATTGATAACAGTATGATTAAGATTATTTTTTGTTTTTTAAATTAAGATTATTTTATATTTAAAATAAATTCATTCCAAAGATCAGTTGACTGAGGCCATATAAATTAAATAGGAAATATAAGTTGAAAGGGAAATTTCCAAGTGATTAAGAATAGAAAGGACTAAATCTCAGCTCTATCATTATTAAGTGTGTGACCAAGGGCACATTACTTATGTTCCCTCATCCTCAGTTTCTTTATTTGAAAAATATCAATAATAAAATTATGGATATGCCTTAAATAAAATTATACCCATAAAAGCACCAGCATAGAGCTTGGCATGTGACAGCCTTTAAATAAAAGTTGGCTAAATCTCAATCACTTCAAAAATTATGGCCTAAAAACAAATTAAAAACAAAACAAAACAGTTTTCATCTGTAGGGAATATGGCCTCTAGGCAATCTCTAGAGAACCAGAATGTCTGGATCACTTTTTCCAACACATATGCCTCTTGGAGATCTGACATAGCACTGCATCGAAGGGGCACCGTCATCCTCTCTCCTTATTGGGAATCAGTGGTTTAGATAAATTTAGGAATGCATAGCAGGCTATTAAAAATGTTTAAGTATCGATTCTTCACATTAATGTTTCTTAAACTTTGGTGTATATCGAGACCACCTCAAGGGCTGGTGGAGCTGTAGATGGTTGGTGCTAATTCCCAGTTTCTGATTCAGTAGATCTGATATGGCACCCAAGAATTTGTGTTTCTAACAAGTTCCCAGGTGACACTGATGTTGCCAGTCCAGGTAGGGACCACACTTTGAGAGTTGTCAGTCATTCAAAAGTCTAAGAATAAGAAAATAGGTGTGTCTATTCATAAAGCATATTTTGGGGCCACTGTCTAAAAGCACTGCTAGTTATGGATGAACTATGACTTAGTCTAGCAGTAATAATGTAGAACATAAAGTGAACTCACCAAGGCAAATGAGCATAACAGAAAAATAGCTAACACTGACCAAATCTCCTACTATGTGCTTTGCATTGTGAGATGTGCTTTACAACCATCTCATTTAACCTCACAACTCCCCCTTGAGGTGCCCATTTTACACAGAAAAAAATGAAGGCTAACTAGAGCTAAATAACGAACATCCAGGGCTTGTAAGTAGCAGAGCCAAGCTTTCCCTCTGCTCTACTTGCAAGAGGCTTCACAGAAAACAAAACAGTTCTACTCATTCCTTCAAAAGTTGACTCAGTCCTGTTCTCCAGGCACTGGGGTGCAGAGAAAATTTAGACCTGGTGTCTATGCTCAAGAAATGTACTTTCTCACAGGGGACAATGCTAAGTCCACAATGATTACAAACATAGTGCCAAGTGTTTTGATGGACTTGTTGACTCTGCAGAAGTGCTGCTCCCCACCTGGAAGTGGAGGTGTAAGGGAGGGCTTCTTGATGGGGTGATCAGGCAGGGTGCTAAAGTAATCAGTTTGGTAAAGCAGGTAGGCTAATGGCCTTCTGACTGGCTTTTAGCCAGCCATTGGCTGCACATAAGAAATACTAGGAGGCTTATAAAAAATACAGATGTCCATGCTTTTCTTGACCAGTTGAGTCAAAATCTCTGTAAGCATGACCCAGAAATTAGTATTTTTAAAAGTCTCTCCAAGTGATTCTGATGTGCATCCAAACCTGAGAACCATTGCTTTAAATGATTACTAAAATAAGTTGTTAGACATAATGATCACATAATTCACCTGGGGTGAGTTAACAGTATTTCCTCAATTTCCCTGATGACTGAAATCACCTGGGTACTTTAGAAAAAAAATCAACATCTGAGGGCCCCTTCTCTGAAGATTCTGTTTCAGTAGGTCAGGTAAATTTGGGATACAAGATAAATGACTCTCAAAGGGTTGTCCAGAGATGCATCAGCACTGTCTGAGAATTTATTAAAAATGCAAATTCTTAGGCCCCACCCTACGCCCACTGAATCAGAAGTTCTGGGAGTATAGCCCAGCAATCTGTGTTTCAAAAAGTCCCATATGACTCTGATGCAGACCAAAAATTTGAGAGCAAATGGTTAGAGAGCTGTGTCAGGTCAAAATCTTGGGGGAAATGTGCATAAAACAAGATTTTTTACTATGTCTGCTGCTATAGACTATACTCTTAATCCAAGTTTTTGGTCAAAGGCAGTGTGAATGAATCAGTGCCCTTTTTAAGTACTCTACAGAAGTGTTTGCTTTGGTGAGTGGTGGCCAGAAGCAGAATATGTTCATAAAAATATCATTAAAAACACCCTTTCTGCTAGAGGCTAAGCTATTAGAGTGACTACCATTTAAAAAAATCAATCATTCTTGTAGAAAGTTGTATGTGAGGTACTTTCAAGGAACTTTAAGACAGTGGGAGAGGTTGAGGTGTGGGGGCAGACAAGAGTCAATAGATTTGAATCCTGTTTTCAAACTGAGGGTGAAAAATGGGTTCCCAGATTACACATTTTCAGGCTTTGCACAGAAGCCTTGTGTTGCTCCAGGAAGGTTTAAAGTACCCAGAGGAAATATCTTGGCACAGCATTTGCTGTTATTCATCTGGCTACCTCAGGTGAAGCCATGTGCACACTACAAGCCCCTGGCAGGCAGCAGGAATTCAGGTTCAAGTCCAAGGCCAGTGCACAAGGCCACCACTTTGCAGGCATTTCATGTGACTCTTGCTCACACTTTAATTTTTCTACTCTTCAAATCCTCTTACATGGAATGATGTAGCATTTTAATACCCACTTAACAAAGGATATGAAATCAGCTCACGGACTTTCGCTCAAGTAAATGCCTGGTTCAACGCTGTTGAGCTTTTAGCTGAGCTTTAAGACACACCATGTGGTTTTAATTTCATTCACAGAAAGTCATCATCAATCCTGTCCTCCAGAGGCTGAACTGGTCAGTGCCCCCTGGAACTACCTACAGGTTAAAGTTCAAATTCCTAAGTCTGTCCTTCAAGACCCTTCAGATGGAAGCCAACCTCTATTACCAACCTCACCTTCACAACTCCCCTCATTTACACTAAACTGCCATTACCTGACCACTGCACATTCTCTCATTCTACTAGAATCTGAGCCTTATGGGAGTTAAGACTTGGTTCTAATTGATATTTTGTGTTAGTTCATTCAATAAATGTTATTCTCTGCCTTACCACATTCTATTCTATCTCTGGAATGTACTCTGCTCACTCACCTACTTGGCAAATGCCTTCTTGGCCATTAGGTCATATTTCTAGCCTGCTCTAGGCAGAGGGAACTCTTTATTGTAGGTGTTTTATAAGTATTCACATTTTTACTTCCCCCACTAGACTGTGAGGTTCTGAGGGCAGGGACCAACTCTTTGTTAATATGGCACCTTCAGTGAATGATTCCAATATGGGATCCCATGAGGATTCTATAGTCTGTGGTCTTCCAGGGACTTTAGGAAAATTCTTAACTGGCTATGGTGTTCAGCAAATTGGAGCTGGGGAAACACTGAGGGTACAGAGCAATGCTGAATAAAGATGGGGGAGCTGGGTTAGGTCTGAACTTTGGGAAAAGCCAGGAGCTACCACTTTGAAATCATCTACTATTTCCAAACACAGCGATAGTTACCACACTAGTTACCTCATGTAATTTGATACTATGGATCAGTAAACACACTGATATGTTAGTTGATTTTGCCAGTTTCAAAAGAAGAGAATTAATATAACTATATGATTCTGGAGGATTATACTTGTTAAGTATATGTATGTACGTGTATGTATATATATGTGTGTGTGTGTGTGTGTGTGTGTGTGTGTGTGTGTATATATATATATATATAATCTTGAATCTTTCTTGAATCTTTTCTTGAATCTTTCTTACAAAAATAATATACAGTAAAACTTCATTAATTTAAACTCATGAGAAAGTCATTTTAAATTAATGCAAATAGGAATTAGAGAATATTCCTAAAATCTATACAGGTAAGAGAAATAAGCCTTTTTTTAGAATTACACCATTGGGGTGGGGGGAAGGTTTACAATTAGCATATTAAAGAGTCCTCAGAAACAAGGTTACACCCTTGTGTTACCAAGGTTGTCTACTTTAGCAGCACCAAATGTGTTTAGTAGTTTATTCTCTCTCTGTAGGAAAATAATCTGCTTATATATATTTTTTTCTAACTGTGAGTTTTTTGAGAAAATCCTTTGCATCACTGATAGTAAAAAAAAAAAAAAAAAGTTGAGCTTGTATCTCTTGGGAAGGATTATTGATCCAAATTTCCATTGAGATTTTATTGTTTCAGTATTGTATGACGAACAACCCTGGGCATAGGACAGAAGAAATAAGACCATTTCCAGTGTTCAAGGTTCACAAAGTTTCCTTTTTTAAAAAAAGTCACTTTACCAAACTCTGCTCCTTGAGGACCTCAGGGACTGCTGGAGGTAGGGGTGGGAGCAGGAGAAGTGGGCCAACATCTTCCCACCTTCTTCCTACCATCATTCTTCCAAAGAACGCTAGGTTCATGTTGCTTTACAAACAAATTGGGTTCCATATGAGAATATGAGAATGAGTTCAAACAAACTAGTCTATAACAGGAAAATGAAAGTTGGAAAGCCACTGTTTAACAGCAGTGACAGATATGTAGCAGACATTTTGACAGGAAAATAAAAATATTAAACTGATACATAAATAGACCCTGAAAGATTTACATCCCCCATAGGCTAAGGTTACATGCATTTTATTGGTGTGGAGCAATGTAACTGTCTAAACTGGTAGATAGCTGTGGGGAAGTGAGCTGTCACTTCCGACGGATCTCCCTGAGAAGGCCTGCAGAGGAAGGAAGAACTGAAAGGCTGTAGGATGAAGGGAAGGCAGCTTAGCAGGGGGCAGGAGAAGAAAGCAAGATATTCCAAACTCAGGTCAAAATTACAAATGGACTCCATGATTATTAAAAAGTAAAATCTTGCTGCTAAACCCATTAAAGGTCATAAAAACATCACCATTCTCCTCATTAGACAGAACTGTTCTTTATTCTCTTTGGTTTTAGTAATGTCAGCTATTTCACACCCTCATAACTGCCTCTCTTGAGCTCTCTCTCTTCCTCGCCTGCCATTTCCTCTCCTCATTCCCCTTTTCCTTAGGGCTCCTTTGCGCCCTCAGCTGGACTTTTCAGCAAGTACATAGAGGTGCTTAAATGTGAAACCTGCTCCTGGTGACTCTGTTGACTTCCATGGTAGCTGAAGAAGCTCGTCAAGGACCTCCAGGCTGAGCTGAGCAGAATGAACTACCATTGCTTGTGCTGCAAAGCAGAACAGTCAAAGATTGCATTTCGCTGTGGACTATCCTAGACTAAGGAGGCTCTGAGGGAGCTCGTTAGGGTAAGAGAACCTGTATCATTCCCTGGTGGAGGTTGGAAGGCCAGAGCAGCTCTACCTCCTGAGAGGAGTGAATGTTTGGGGAAAGGTCTCTAAGGTAAGCAATTCAACTTGAGGCGGGCAACTCTCTCAAAAGAGGAAATAAGCATATTTTTCATTTTCACTCTTTCCCTTTGTACATCAGTATTCCTTGATCATGTTTTGGTTCCTTCAAGTGTCAAACCCAGTATTCAGCAGCTATTTTATTACTTTCCTTAATTCAGTGCTTACTGACTACCCAGACCATGCTAGACACTTCCCATATTCTGTTCTTTTTAGTTGTTTGAGGATATTTGATGAATGGAAAAGACAAAAGTGTGCATTTCTGTGTGTCTTTCTTTACATATTAAATCTTCCTCATTAACCGAATTTTCTATCATGAGAACAGTATTTGGACAACTTCATGCCCAAGACATTTCATTAACTCGGATCTACCTCCTTAATATACACAACATGCACTCAGTTACAAAAGTAAGAATCAAAATACAAAAACCTTTGGTAAACTTTTAAAGTTAAAAATTAAATTGCCTTGTTTCAAAGAGCATTTTCTCATCATGAACCCTTCAAGAATAGGATTTAAAGATGCGTAAAAATCTAAGCCATCCTTATTAGTAAGAAACCTGATACGAAGGCATTAAGACAATATGAGTAAACAGTATATTAGACTATGATATGTGCAGTTAACTCTTATCAGCCTCACAGAAGGAAAATGGTTTAAATCATATTAAAACCAACCAGTAAATATTTATAGTGTACCTGCTATATGCCTAGCATTCTGTTTAACACCAGAGCATTAAGGGATCTGGGCCCTTGAATACTTTACTGTTCCATCACAGAGGCAAGACCTAAACACATGGAAAAAGGAGAAATAGTTCTTTTTTCATATATCTAAAAAGGAAACCCATATAAATAAAGAGCTAAGTGATATGGCTTTCAACTTTTTTCTATCCCAACATACTCGAGGAATATGAAGTGCTTTTAATAATTGTGGAGATGCCTCAAGACAAGCAGGGCCTTGATGGAGTGGGGTGGAGAGTGTCCTCTTCGAAAAGTATCAATATCTACCTCATTCGGGTACATTATAATTTGAAAATGCTCCATAAGTGACCTGATAGCCTCTCCCCGCCCCCCCCCCCACCCCTACCCTCCCCCCCGCTCCCAGCAGGGTGAGCTCCCTCTGCCTTTGCCCGAATTCTGCCTCCCCACTAACATGGAGAATTGCTGGAATAACTGAGGTACAACAGGAACTCAGAAAAGGGAGAGGTCACATAATGTCCGACTTTTGACGAGCTTTAATGAAATGGAACTTCTGCTGAATCTTTAAAGATGGTACAGTCTTAACTCTTTGGAAATGAATACAATCTTCCATACTTTGCCTTTGGAATATATTCTGAGGCCTCCAAGATCATGTGTCTGAAGTTTAGGGAACTTGCCAATAGCACAGAACACGAAACTTTTTTCAGATATATGTAATATGAAGCAGTTAATATTTAAATATTTATCAAAATAATGTATGCACACCATTTAAAAAGATAAGTGCTCAAAAACTTATAACTAAAACCAGCAGACTCTAGCATAGTTTCCCTTCATCCTCTACTCTCCCCAAATAAGGCAACCATTTTTTTTTCAAAGTGATTTCTTCTGATATTTGCTCTATTTTTCTAAATGATGTGTTTTGCAATCTCCTAATTCATTAAATTAAAATGATATACATATGCACTTCTAGTCATGTTAGACAAGGAGTTTATACTTCTCTGCCCCTTATTATTCTAACGAACTATATTTAATCAATTCTGAGGTGCATTATTTTAATAGTTTAATATCTCTGCAATTGATGTGCACTTTATAATGAATGTGTGTCACTTTTTTCCACATAAAATGTGTATATAAAATAATGGCACATTTTACAATTAAAGGTGTCTTGGACTGATGAAGTAATTTTTTATTAAATCCATATTTTTTATGTCTGCAAAAACATGACCTGTTAACATTTTTCTCCTATGCCTTTTCCCCTCTACTGAAATAATTGTTCAGTTTTTGGCTTTCTTAATTTTTTTTTAATGTATAGCTAATTCATCTTAAACATCTATAATATGCTTCTCGATATAATTTCCTACATGGCTGCAAACTATCAGGTTGTATTTAATTTTTTGTAAGCTTCCCTCTGGAACCCTGCACACTTCTGCTCCAACCTGGGCTGGGTGCTCTAGGCTTGTCATTCTGATTTCATCCTGAACTTGGCTTTGACTTCATTTTAAAAATTTCTTCTGCCTTTTTCTTGTATTGGGTCATCTACTCACTGAATCTCATGCTCTGTTCTTGTGGTGTGTATCTACTAATAGCTTCCTTAGAAATCATTTTCATTTAGAATTTTGAAAGCATTGTCCACTGTCTTTTAGTTTCTAATGTTGCTATTGAGAAGACTAATATAATTCTGATTCCCAGGTTTCTGAAATACTTTAAGACTGTTCCAATTTCTCTGGTATTTTGAAATGTCACCAGATAGTGAGCTTTGGTGTGGATCTTTTTCATCTCATGGATTCCAGGTTGCTATTACTCTCAGACTCTTCTTGGCCTGGCCCTGGGGTCCACAGACCATTTTTTGCAGCTTCCAGTCATCAGTGACCCTTGGAGATAATCACATTCAAGCTCTGCTCCATCACCCAGGTTTGGCAGCTCAGTCAATTCAGATGCAAGCTAACAATTTCAGATTTGAAAAAAATGAGTGTATACCCTGATCCTATGATTTGTCTTTCCCAAAGAGAATATAGCAGGGGTCAGAACTAAGCCAGTGTTCTGTCCCTGAGACCCCTCTTTTTATTTAAGGACTTCAAAACTTTCAGAGTCCTGTTCTAAGCAATAACAGAGATGACCAATACCTTTATTTCTTCAGCAATGTTAATTGCCATTTCCTTAAAACCTAACTTTAGACATAAAATTTCAAGCACTTTCCTTTTTCTCAAAAGTCATTTTTTCTACCAATGGAGAAGATGTAGATATTGCTGGGGGGAAAGCTCAAGTTTATATAGTTAAAAACTACATAAAGAGGTAGAATAGTGTGGTGTCTCAGAGGCCAAGCACTCTAGTCAGAGTTCCTGGGTTTGAGTTCTGGCTCTCACACTTACTAGCTACAGGATCTCATGAAATTTACCTAACCTCTTGTAAGCCTCAGTTTCCTCATCTGTCAAATAGTGATAACAGTATATCATGCAGTCATTGTGAGGACTAAATGAGGTTAAGTATACACATTGCTTAGCAGAAATGCCAGCTATTTCTATTGTCTTTATAGCTAACACTTACTAATTATATGACTGAGCAAACTGCTTACCTCTAGTCTTTTTTAATTTGGAAAGTGAAAATACTTAAGAGTGCTTGCTTCACAGAGTGATTCTGAAAAAAAAATGTTTAAATGATCAAAAAGCACTTCCTCCATGCCTGCAATTTTATTAAGCACTGAATAAAATTAGTTGGCTATACATGCATTACTATATAGTCAAATATTTTGTGCTGACCCATTCAGGCTTGATTGTGATTGTACTTCTGAGTCAAAATTCAGTGCCATGTGCCCTATGGTTACTGTTATTGGTTTTGAAGCATCCTTTTATTTTATTTTATTCCTTTTATTTTAGATAAAACCCTTTTTGATCATTTGATTTTTTTTCTGGTGTCCCTTTTAATGAAAAAAGAAGAATCTGTTTCTCTCAATGACTCATGGACCAAATTTATTTTTATACTCTACCATTTTGGGGTACTTTCGGTATTTGGTTTCTCCTTTCCTGAATGTAATTGTTCTCCTCGTGCCCTTACTTTAATTCTAGGCTCTCAGGAGTTTACTTTTTTATTCTAATAGCCATCTTCATCTCATTTATTAAATTCACTCTCTTCACTTCCCTGGGAATATATCGTGGCACAGAGAACCTGTCCCTGGTTGTAGCAGACTCCAACTGAGGAACAATGAGTAGGCTGAATGGAGACTAATTCAAACCTGCAGGTCTGTTTTTATGGTGCTACTTTATCATCCCATGTTACAGAAAAAGGTAAAATAGTAAGTGAGACTGATGATAAATGCTGCCAATAAAACAATAGCATCAAGTCCCCTGCTCTAAAAGGATACCAAATGATCCCCAAAAGACTTTAACTGAGGTTCAAAGAGTTTCCATTTCTGAAATACTAGGTACAATATTTTTAACAGAGTAAATAAAGCCCAAGAGATAGTAAGTCATTTAAACACTTCTCTCCCTTCCCCTTCAGTTAAGAGGAGCCAACTTAATATATTTTTCTTCCAATTGAGCCCAGGGGACCCTATTCACTATTGGGGGGCTATAAAAGGTATTTGGGAGTCTAACCAACAGCAAAAGACAGATGGCAGCTTCCATGGCAATCACAGGTTCATCTCAGGGATGCTTATTAAGCTCATGCCCTTTTTCCAGAGCCTTTTAACACACATCCCTTTTGAATCTGACCCCTTTAATTTTCATGTGGCAACTTGCAGCTCATGATGCCTTGGGGCTAGTTATAATAAGTTCATGTCTGAGATTACACATCTGATATTTATAAAAACACAAATGCTCCAGAACTTTCTCCAGGCAGGAAATGACAAATCTTTGGTAAGCTATTTTCAGGACTTTAAAAAAAAAAAAAAAAAAGGAAAAAGCTGGTGATGAACTAACCATTGAGAGTAAAATGATGTTGCCTTACTGTATATTGAAACCAGTCTCTTCTAACAAAAATGCCAAAAGCCATTATCTATACAATTTAATACTGTGCAGTAAGTTCTTGGCAATCCCCAGTAATCTGCAGCATTACATAGTACTGCACTGGACGGGACATGAGATAATATGGGCTGACTTAATTGGAGTTGGTGATGCCGGCAAATCGTGACTCTGTAAGTCCAACTTCCTTATTTCTCAATGAATTGCAGTTGGAAAATATTATCTCAGGTGATAACATTTCCTTAACTTTTATGTATACCATATCTCCTTTTATTACATCAGAGAAGACTGGTGGTGGTGGTGGTGGTGGTGGTGGCCAGTGGCAGTTCTGGTATGTTTTCTTTTAAAAAGTACTCAACTTTAGCATTTGCCAGAAAGCGTTATTTAAAGCTCTGAGATACAAAGTCCCCCAAAGCAATGATGCATTTTAGTGTTAAAAGTACACATTTACCTCTTGTAAAATGAAGAGAAACAAAGCGAGCTTCACTGTGATATCTTGGTCAAGAATGACCTATTGTAAAATGATCAGTCCTGGCTTTGTGAAGCTGAGCTATTCAGAACCAGCCATTCCAGCCAAAGACCTAAAGAACATGACTAAGAACTATGTAATTTGTGCTATCACTTTTTTAAAAAGTTATATTGAATTCATTTTTTCTATTTTTATTTTGAAGATTTCAAACATTCAGAAGAGTTGAAAGAATGATATAGCACATTAAGATTTTGTCATATGTATTTTATTTACATGTATATACTTCCATGTACTAAATATACATCAAATATATAGACATATTCATATTTAATATGATAGATATATTAAATACTATCATCATATCTAAGAAAATAACAATAATTCTTTAATATCATCTAATATCTAGACATATTAAATTTTTTGTAATTGTTTTACAAATATTTGCTTGTTTGTTTTTTCATAGCTTACTTATTTGAGTAAAAATCCAATCAAAGTTCACATTTGCTTTTGGTTGTTATGTTCTACAGTTTCTTTTAATTTAGAACAGTCCTCACAGATGTTTTGTTTATTCGTTTGGTTTTTAAATATCTTGACTTTCTTAAAAGGCCAAACTAGTTATCTTTTAGAATGTTTCACATTTTGAATTTGCCTAATTGTTTCCTTGAAATAAATATCCTTTAATTTTTTCTTTATTTCTTGCATTTTATGTCAACTAGACATTAGATCTAAAGGCTTGTTTAGATGTAAGGTAAACATTTTTGGCCAGGATAATTCACTAATTATGTATTAACCTTTATATTGCATCATCAGGAGACACATAATGCTAGGTTGGCTCACTATTAGTGATACTAAGTTTAAACAATTAATTAAGGTGATAAGTGACAGATCTCCCTATGGTAAGTATATTTTCTTCCTTTTGTTATTATATGAAAAAGCTACCTTTTTGATGTTACTTAATATAGTGTATATAAGTTATAGATTCATCTTGCTCAAGAATTTTTAACCTCAGATCCACAGGTGAGCTTGAAGGATGTACATGAACTCTTTATAACTGCTTGCAAAATGTTATGTATATGCTTATGCCTAGGGAAGATAAAATCTATGCAATTATAAAAGGAGTTGAAGACACAACAGTGACTAAGAACAACTAAATCTTAATCCTTGAATTATATTTTTATGGCATTCGTTTTGCCCTTTACTTTGTCAACATGATGCTCTCTATACTGGGACCTTTGAATAAAACTAATACTGTGATCTAAGCTGATCCTGGTACTGATCAGGGAAGAAAAAGTAGAGAGGGCAGAAGAAGGGGAAAAGGGCAGAAGGGAAGAGAACAAAAAGGATGAGCAAGGCACAGAAACCTATGAAATACAAGCAAACAAGAAGAAGCATGGCAGGCCTTCCTCCACCTCTTATAACCCACGAGGATTCCCATAAAACACTTGCTTAGCCTCCTCCTATCATTAGACTTCCATTAGGTCTTATCTTGTGACTTTATTCTGCAAAGTTCTAATCTTGGGATGTGACAGAAGGGGGTACAGAGCTCAGTTCAGATCCTTGTCTGGATCTTACTGACTTTTCCTGAGAGATTTATGGGTCAAGTCTTCCAATGTTCACCACCAGGTACAGTCACCAGGAGACTATGTGGCTCCTTTGTGAAAATGTGAAGGCAACCCAGCAGGCAGATGAATTGAACAGAAGTACCACCCTGGGCAGACAGTCACATTGGCTCTCAGCTTGGCCACCAGACTCCAGCAGGATCTTGGCTCTCCTCACTTTGGTGGCTGGGCCCATTACTATTATTTTTTAGCATACAAAACAAAAGACCATAATAAGTAGATTCGGAGAAAACAGTTCAAGGAAGAAGTCCCCTTTCCTTCTGTTTCCAATATTATAGGAAACTTGAAGAATCCAAGTTTATAAACATACTCCTCCTATACTAATGAAATGGATTCTTTTTGAATTTTAGGAAAAACCACTTCACATCAACCTGGGAATCAGATGATTTTTGGCGTGAAATTTCAGGTTGGCAATTACAGGTATTTCATTTATATTGGTTCATTTATCCCCAATAATGCCTCTGTGTTTTATGATGAAAACCTCAGCACAGGAACTCTCCTCCTAAGCCCATGCAGCTGCGTGACAACTTAGATTCATTGTTCTGGTAACTGATTTTTCCTATTAGTTTTAAGGAAATATTTTCCCCGTTATTTTAAATTTAGTACAGTTTAATATGGCTATTACACTATATCACCTCCTCCTCCATTCCTCCCGACCCATTTTTGGCTGATGAGAAGCACTATATTCCTTATTTAGTACTTGCAAATCCTTCAGTTATATAAACTATATAAGTAACTCACACAGTGTCTTGAACTAAGACCCACTCTCTAGGCAGAAGGTAATGCATCCTGACAATAACTAGTTAAGCAGAAATTTATCTCCCTTCCTATATGGACCAGAGCCCATATTACAGTCCTGCAGAGCGGAAGAAAGACCAAATACCACATGAGGTTCTCAGTATCTGATTTTCCCCATGATTCTTCATTTGCTCATCTGACACCACCTGAGAAAAACTGTAATAATGTCAGTAGAGTTCACCTTAGTTACAGAGCCTTTTATGTGTGCCTTTCAGTGTTTCCCTCTGAGCCAGGCACCTGGGGCCCCCTTATTATCAGGAGTCCCACTGCACTGGGCTGACCCAGGCAACTTTCTTTTTTAGATGATGGCTGCCTTTCTAGTAAATTAACATGATTTTACAAGTTAACTTGGCCCTAGTTATAAAATACACCTGCATCCACTGTGGTAGACACTATATGTTTTCCAGATTAGGAAACTATAAACTACAACCTGTGAACCAAATTAAGCTTGCAGCTTGTTTTCTTTTTAAATAAAGTTTTATTGGAATACCCATTTGTTTACAAACTGTGTTTGCTTTCATAATAGAATGGCAGGAATGAGTAATCGTGTCAGAGATCATATTATATGGCCTATAAAGCCTAAAATATCTACTTTCTGGCCCTTTACAGAAAAAAAAAATTGCCAACCATGATCCAAACAACAGCCATTCCTTTTTCTTTTTGGCGTACCCTAGCCACCTGGCATTTTGTTAATTATAGCTGATTCTATCCTCACTGGTATATCCTCACTATTAACATATCTGTGTACCACCTGCCATATCCCAACTCAAATGAGTGATTCCAGTGGTAGAAACTATAGGCATCTTTGAAGGCTGGTGTGATAACATGACTATAATAACCTGCCTGTGTCCTAACCAACCAGTCCTGTGAACCTATCCACTGTGAGTGTGACCTGGTCCCAGTTTCTGGATGTTATTTGCTTCCACACAGAATAAGAATCCATGGGATAGTTATTTCCTGTTTTCACCTTTTTTCAGAATGATGAAATTAACTCTGGAGTCATAACGACCTGAATTCTATTCCAGGCTCTGTAATTTTCTGGCTATATGACCTTTGCCTAGTTATTAACCTCTCTGGGCCTCGGTTTGCTCATCCCTAATGAAAGTGTTTGATACATAGCTGTGCCATGTTTGAGGAAGGATGTGAGAGTTAGCATTTTCTTTACAGAGTTGCTGAGGGATAAAAATGAAGTAAATTAGGAGAAAATGTCTAGCTCTTAGTATTCCCTCACTAAATACACTTTCCCTTCTTTTCCCAGCTGGTTCTACTCTAATCCTGACACTTCCAATTCCTCAACAACCATGACTGGCTTTGAATTCCCTAAGACTGAGAACTTGCCTTCTACCTTAGTTTCCTACTAACCTGTTTGCTTACCATTTGATTATACTGCTATGAACCCTCCTTCTTTCAGGGAACTCCAGACCCCAGCATGGCAAACTAGATTAGACCTCTGCTGATTACCTGCTGTTCACCTGCTCTAGTTCTGTCCAGGACCTGAACTTGGTTTGAACTTTTTAATTAACGTTCTTGGGAGCTACCTGTAGTTTTCTTTAGAGATTGATCATTTAATTCCCAAATATTTTGTTGTATTAATATCCCATTTATCAAATGACCAGTTCCTGCTTTGCGTAATGTTCCAGTGCCTAACACTAGCCTGGCCCAGGTCGTCCATCTATGCAGACCAAGTCCTGCTTCTGACTCTCAGCCCTACTGTTCTATTTGTTCCAGTTTCCCTGGACCCACAGCCTACTTCATAGATTTCTTATCGCTGCTTTTTGTATGTGATTAAGTATTGATGCAAGAGCTTGTGTTATCAAATACTTATTGGCTTAAAAAGTAAAGGAACGTCCTTGTGTGAAGGCACCATCTCACCTGAAAAGTAAAGTGATACTTAGTATCTAGAGGCATTGCTTTGGATTATGAAACAGAATTTAAAGAGGTTCCCTTGGAAATGGGTGTGTGTGTGTGTGTGTGTGTGCGCGCGTGCGTGCGCGTGCATCATAGAGGGGAGGTTGGTTTTTGAACTTGATCATAACAGCAAGAATCCAGAAGACAGATATTCGGTAGTGAGTATAAAGACAGAAAACAGGAAGTCCACATAAACTACTTGTGAAATGGGGCTAGAATAGATATTTCAAGATACCAAATTGATAAGGACATTACCTATGAGCCATATTCACTGCTGTATCTTCACCTAGAACAGTGTTTGGCAAATCATAGGTCCTTAGGAAATATTTGCTGAGCAAATAACATGAATAATAGTATAACTGCCTCTAGATTGTAAGCTGGATTCTGTTGCCTTGATATTGAAGAGTGTAGACTTGTTCAGGTATAAATGAAATCAGTTTTAATTTTCCTATAACTACTACCAATGGGTACAGTGCTCTATTCTCATTCTTAGAATTCAGTTTCATTCATTTTAAAACTTGAGACTCATTTAATTCTAAGCTCTGTTCTCCTTCTTCTCACTTCCCTTGCACCCCCATCTAGATGACTTGGGGTAAATCTCATCTCTCACCCAATTTACAAATCGACTTTCAATCCCAGGCCCTAACCACTGTAGGACGGAGTATGACAAAGGGGAAACACTGGCTGTTTCACTTAGTTTTCTTCCTTTCTGGGTCTAACACTGAATGACATAGGTTCTGATTGTGTGATTGGCTTCTGAATCATAGCTCTTTCATGGGGTACATATGTTGGTCTTGGGAAGATCCTATTGTGGTCTTGTGCTCCATGGCCCCTGTATGAGGGGTCCCTCTTTGACCTGACCTCTTCCTTGCCATATCCCATGCCTCCACCAAAGTAGGAGAAAGGGATTTTTGCAAGATGATTCAATCTCAATCATCTTCTTTGGTGTCCATATGATCTACAGTGAACTCACATAGCCCCAACACATCGAATGGTGAAAATGCAGGCCTCCTCTTGGCTGCTGCTTATTACAATTTGCCATCTTGATCTTGCCATTTTCTCTACACTCCTGCTGTACTAGGCAAAGCCAGTCCTCCAGCAGAGCAAATTTCAAGGAATAAATCAACCCAAGTCCCTTATACAATAGGCAAAATAAACAGATATTCTATTAAATATTTAATAAGATTTAATAACCACAAGTCTCATCATGGATCTAGTGATGTCACTATTTTTTGCTACACAATAAATCATCTTCATTATAGGAAATATATATGAAATGTAGATTAAAAAACCCCAGCAAAATAGCAATAGGTGATTACCCCTAAGCTGAGTATTTAGAATAACCTTTAATATATGTACTTCCAGAGTTTTTACAATGTATCTACATGAATTTTAAATAGTGGGAGAGTGGTAGAATATACATTGCTATATTACTTTGTGCCTTGCTTTGCTCATACAGTAATAAACATACATCTACTACTCTATACCATTACTTATACTGGCAGCATGGTATCTTAATATATAGATACACTGAAAATCTGATTGTTGTACTTTGGGTTCCTTCTCATTTTCCACTGTTATAAACATTCCTTCACCAAATACATTTGTACTTGTAATTTTGGGCACATTTTTAATTATTCTTTAAGGTAACTTCTGGAAGTAGAATAGATAGATTAAATGGTATTTACAACTTAAAGGTTGGTTCAGAGTGTATATATATTTTTAGGGATATAGCCAAAAATCCCTTCAGAGTGTTTTTCAAAGTCATGCACAGTAATGGTTGTTTACTTACATTTTAATATAACAGTAGGTATATTTCTCTTTTTTTTCTGTCTAATGATTAATAATATCAAGGAAAGGATACACTTACTTTTACTTCACATTATAAAACACATGTAAGTCCAGCCTCTGGGAAGAGACAGTGCAATGAAGCTGGGCAATTTCTTTTGACAGAAAACAAGTATACAACTGGATAGAATTATTCAAAACAGCCGTTTTAGGGACTAGAAATAGCCAAGAGCTGGCAACAGTTCAATAAGTGTTTATTCATGAAAAAATGCTACTGTATTTGATTAAGAACTGTGAATTTATAGCTTTTTTAATTGTGACTGTTTCCACACTCTTCAAGTTTCAGTGGTAAAATTTCATAGCAATGCTAGTTGGAGATGACAGACTTGAGTTGGGGCAGACGAAGAGCAGCTAGAAATTTAAGAGAAACTGGATTTTAGAAGTGAAAGAGCCACTGAAGTGCTGTGATAATGCATATCTGTCTCACTGCTAAACTACACATGTCTGAAAAAATTTAAAGCCTGAGGACACATTAAAATATGCAGTGCCACTATGTGTATCCTCAACCCACACACAGCTTAATAACAGAAATGGAAACTTTACTGGCTTGACTGAGCCCAATTGTTGGTTGGTTGGCCACTAAATTACACAGGTGTAAGGGAAATGCTTAGGAAGTCATGCTTAAAAAAGAAGTAGGAAAAAAAGAAAATGAAACAGAGATATCAGCAACTGTAAACCATGTGGGTGACCAATTTCATTTCAGACATATTTCAGTCCAGGAAATTTAATTACCTACAATGCAAAGCAAAACTACCTATCACTTCTACCCTCCTAATATGAAATAGAACTCAGAATTGCTAAAGCGTATTATCCACAATGCCAACATTCTAACCAAAAATTATTAGATATTCTAAAAAAAATAATAAATGGTTGATAATCATAAAAATCTCAATAAAAACGGAATCCAAGCTGGTCCATATGTTAGATTTAGCAAAAGAAATTTAAAACAGCTATCATAAATATGTTCAAAACTTAAAGAAAAGTATGCTCCAAGAATTAAAGAAAAAAGTATACTGTTACTAAGTAACTACAGAGAATGCCAACAAAATAGAAATTATAAAAATAATCTAATAGAAACCTTAAACTTATACCTAAATTATTTCAACAACAGATCTTAGTAGAAACAGGAATCAGTAAACTTGAAGATACAACAAAAGAAAGTATTCAACTTAAAGAACACAGCAAAATATTAAAGAACAATAAACACAGACCTGCAGTATTACAACATGCATGTCACTGGACTCTCAAAAGGAGAAGAGATATAAAAAGGGGCAGAAGAATATTTGAAGAACTGTCAAAAACTTATTGTTTGTTATAAAATATTAACTAAGATTAACTAAATTAATTAAATCAATTAATATTTATTAACAAATTAAACAATATTGGTTGACTGGTAAAATTATTAATATTAACTAAGATGTTCAACAGACCCTAAGTAGAACAAATCAAAGAGAAACACACTTAGTTTAATATCTCAGTTAAAATACTGAAACTAAAAATTATAAAACAACCCTTAAAAGCATATAGCATAGAACATTAAATAAAAGGAACAATGACATAAATAAAACTCATTCTTCATCAGACATAACAGAGGCCAGAAGACATTAGTATTACATATTCAAGGTGCTTAATGAAATAACTGTTCACCAGGAATTCTATATCCATTGTATCTATCCTAGAAAAAAGAAGGTGAAATATAGACATTTTGAGATATGAGAATTTTTCACTAGCAAACCTATGCTATGAGAAATGTTAAAGGAGTTTTTCAAAATGGAAGAAAATGTCAACAAAATATAACTTAGATTCACAGGTAAGAATAAAGAGGACCAGAAACAGTGTGTGTGTGTGTGTGTGTGTGTGTGTGTGTGTCCGCGTGTGCACATGTGCACATGTGCACATACATATGTATGTGTATTTAAACACACACACACACACATACATATTGCTTATTTTAATTACTTTAAAAGATATTATTTTAGTAATTGTAATATTGTACTGTTGGGTTTATTACTTATACAGATGTAATAAAAAATAAAAATACAAAGTGAGAGAAAGAGCTCTACTGATACATAAATTCCTGTATTTTAACAGAAGTCAGTTAACTTCAAGTAGATTATGTTAAGTAAAGATGTGAATTGTAACCTCTAGAGCAATCACAAAAACTAAATCAAAGACATATATTTAAATGGCATACTAAATATATCTGTTTAATACAAAACAATGATATAAAGGAGGAACAGAGGGACAATAAAAGAGAATAGCAAAATGTCAGACAACTCTAGTCATACCAATAACATTAAAATGTGAACTGATTAAACATTCCAACTAAAAAGTAGGTATTGTCAGACTGACTTTTAAAAGGCAAGATCTGAGTACATATATTGTCTAAAACAGATTACTTTAAATGTATAACAGATAGGTTTTAAGTAAAAGAATGGGCAAATATACTATGCAAAGGATAAGCTCAAGATATCTGGACAGGTTATATTATTAATAGCAGATGAAATAAACTTTAAGACAAAAATATTTCTAGAGAAAAAGAGAAATATCTTATAATGATAAAACAGTCAACCAAGCATGCCAATTATAAGTGCACCTATATGTACCCAACAATAGAGCTCCAAAATGAAGCAAAAACCAAATTGAAACTGAAAATAGACATCAACAATCCTGTTAAAGATTTCGATTTTCTATAAGCAATTGTTAGAACAAGTAGTCAGAAAGTACATAAAACTACAGAAGACTTTAAAATTCTATAAACCACCTGACTTTACTGACATCTATAGAAAACTTCAGGTTACAACAAATAAATATTCTTTCGGAGTGCACATGGGACATTTACTAGCATAGACTATATGCTAGATCATAAAACAAGCCTGAATATACTTTAAAAGCTAAAATTATGTTCTCCAACCACAACAGAATTTAATTAAAAATCAATGACAGAAAAAAGTCTGGGAAATTTCCATATATTCCCATAATTCAATCTAACCTATGGGGCAAAGAAGAAATAAGAAATCTATTAAATTGTCAGAATATAAAACATCAAATAAAATTTGTAGGATTTAGCAAAAGCAGTGCCTAACGGGAAAGTTAATGCTTAAATGTTTATCTTAGAAAATCTTAAGTAGTACAACAAAAACTTACCAGAACTATCAAGTGAATTTAGCAAGGTCACAATATATAAGGTTGATAAACAACTCAGTTATTTTTCTACTCAATAGCAAAGATCAATTTGATAATCAAAATTTAAAATCCATTCATAACCCCATCTAACAAAAAACTTAGGAATAAATTTAACAAATGATGTATAAGACCTCAACACTGAAATCTACTAATCATTGATGAGATATATTGGAGAAGACCTAAATAAGTAGAAAGATAAACCATGTTCATGGATTGGAAGATGCAATATTATTCGGATTGCAATTCTTGACAAACTGGTCTATAAATACAGTGCGATCCCAATGAGAATTCCAATAGGCTTTCCCCGCCCCCCCCCATAGAAATGGACAAGCTGACTCTAAAATTTTTATGGCAATTCAGAAGACCAGAATAGCCAAGATAATATTTAAAAAGAACAGAGTCAAGGGACTTGCACTACCTGATTTAAAGACTTATTATAAAACTACTGTAATCAAGTCAGTATAGGTTTAGAATAAGGACTTAAATATAGGTCAAGGAAACTGAAATTAAGGTCAAGAAACAGACTCATAGCTGATTTAATATAGAAAATGTTTATTTTCTATATTAAATGCCAAGGTAATTTAATGTTGAGAGGCTAGTCCTTTAAATTAATAACGAAATAATGGTATACTCATATGGGAAATAGTAAACTTCATTCCTTACCTCACACCATAAATATTAACTTGAAATGTACCAGAGACCCAGATCTCACAGCTAAAACCATAAAACTTCTAAAATAAAACACAGGAAAAATGTTAGAGACTTTATGAAAAGATTTCTTAGGATACAAAAATAAATGAAACATGAAAGAAAAAAATATTCCTACACGGATTTCAAATTTAGAAGAATTTGCTCATCAATAAATAGCATTAATAAATGAAAAAGCAAACCACATTTTGGGAGAAAACATCTTCTAATATATATCTGACAGAGAACTCTTTTCCAAAAAATATAAAGATATTTTACAACTCAATAATAAAAATACAAATATCCAATACAAAAGGGAGGGGACAGATTTGAAAAAACAATTCACCAAAGAAAATATGCAAATGGCAAATAAGCGCAGTGACATATCAGTACATGTTCCCTAGAACAACTCAAAGAAAAAGGCGGTTGTTAAGCATGTGGAGAAATTGGAATTCTCTAACATTGTTGGTGGAAATGTAAAATGGCACATCAACCTTGGAAGCAGTGAGTAGTTCCACATGAAGTGAAACATAAACTTATCATGAGACCCAGCAATCTGTACTCTGGGTATTTATCCAAGAGAAATGAAAACATGCCTACATAAAGACCTGTACATAAATATGTACAGAAGTTTTATTAATAATAGTACCAAAATGGAAACAGCTTTAAATGTCCATGACTCATGAATGGATTGACAAATACTGGTATATCCATACAACAGAATACTACTCAGCAATAAAAAAGGGCTACTGATACATGCAATAACATGGAAGACCCTCAAAAACATCATGCTATGTGAAAACAATCAAACATAGACACAATAATTTATATATCATATGATTATATATATTTAAAATTCTATAAAAGGCAAATTTATAGTGAAGAAAAAATCAGCGGTTACCTGGGGCTGGGGGTGGGAAATAACTGCCAAGTAGAACAGGAAAATTTTTCATGGTGATGGAATTGTTCAGAAACTTGATTGTGGTTGGTGGTAGTTAAATTCCTACATGCATTTACCCATCATAGAACTGTATACTTAAAATGGGTTAATTTTATTATATGTAAATTACACCTCAATAAAACTAAAATGAATGAGAATGAAACTATGCAAGAGTGTTGAGAACAGTTTTTATAAATAGCTATAAAGTAATGTACAGAATAATGGGATTAAGTGAATAACCTCTCACCCTCATTTTATCACTTTTAACCTCATTATTAGAGGCAATTTAATTTCATATTAGAGGCAATGACTGAGAGGTCTTTTGAAATTAGATTTTACTCTTTCTCTAAATACTCCCAACTGAGTAGTATTGGTTCTTTCATATAAAATACCTAATACAAATTCTACCTAGACATACAAAAGATGTATTGTCTTCAAACCACTGGGTTGGCTCTCTTATACTTAACTTTTTCTTTAGATATCCAGGTTTAAAAGCAACCAGATGAAGTTTTATGGAATTTTGAAGAGAGGGAAAAATGAAGACAACAATGAAGAATATAATGAAAACAACTTTTGCTCATGGGAGGAAACTTTCTGTGCCAACTTTTAGTTTAGAATGATCTTTTATTGGCCAAATTCCAAATTCCTTAAAGTACAGGCTCATAATGGAAGCGCTGACACAATCTCAAATGTAGCGCTACAAACAGGATGATATAATAAATGGTGGGTAAATCTACCTACTATCATTTATGATAGTCTCCTTCCTTTGCAACGATCCAACTCATTTTACTCTTTGTTGTTATTAAAGAATTATACTAGAAAAGTGGCTGAAAATCACATCTTTTCCAAACTCGATTTTTAATGCACTTATTATATAATAATAATTAACCTTAAGGCTGACATTTTTTCAGATTTTTTTCTCTATATATTGGTATAATTTTTTTTTTACATCAAGTACAAACTTTCTTTTCATTTTGCCCCATTTCTGTTGTCTTATTAAATAACTCAAACATTGCAGAACTCTTTTTAAAAAACTACTAGTTCCTTTCATGATATCCTCGATTTCTGTTATTGAAAAGAATCTAGATAAATAACTGTTACTTATTTGAGAAAAAAAATTAGCTCAGTTTGCACATGTGTGCTTTTGTACTCTGTATTTCATGTTATATGAAGAACTGGACAATTGAACAATGCTGCATTATTACCATATGGTAACCTAAATCTTAATGTGTGAGAGGAAAGAACACTAGATATCATGCATATTTTTTAAAAAATGCTTCAAATAAACCACTTCCAGAGATAGGGTTAATCATTCAAGCTTTTTCCATAACTACTTGAATTAACTGTACTAAACTATATGAAAGAGAATTTGTAGTTCTTCTGTTTGCAATACAAGTGTGAGATACATAAAACCCTTCATTCAAAGTTTCTCTTCCATGGCTTCATCTTAGACTCACCCTCCCAATTATTTAAGCCTAAATGTTAAATATGTATTTCAGATTATGACTTGTATGTGTATACACATGAGGCATGGCTTACACTGTTGAGAGAAGCATACTTGAGAATTTCCTGAATTTAGTGCGTATGAAAATATCTAAGGGTCTTTCTGCACAGTTGACAATGATTAAAATCTGGTATGATAAATGTAGACATTTGATACTCAGACGTGGAGGACTGATCACTTGGAGCTGGATAACAGGATGTGGAGTCTTCACATTACATTTTGTCCATGAAAATCTAGGTCCCATCTAAGGAGCTGATGGGGTTTACCACACGGCTGGCACTATGCGTAAAATGAATCTGGTTTCAACTTTCAGGTAGGATCAACACATAAAACTTGCCATCCTAATAGTACTGTAATTGACACTCTTACCGGTATAGTAAGAATGATGCCAAGAACTAAATTAGGTAAAAATATATTCTTAAATTTGTAAGATGACTGTTAATCAGGGGGTCTGCATAGTCAAAATTACTAGAGATGCCTGCTACTCTTGACCAGTTTTCTACTTCTCTTCTTATAAATAAATTTCTTAATTTTTGTGGGAAAGTAAAAGGTTCGGTAACTGCTATATCCCTTCTTGGATATAAGACAAAAAGTATTCTACAATGAATGTAAATATTACAGTGAGTTATATGTCCTGGAACTTTTTCTCCCATAATCATGTTGCTATATAGGCAAAAGAGGAAGTGTGTCTATTCCAATATCCTAATTCTATTTTTTAAAAATTATTTATCCCTCCTTCCATTAACTTACAATTTAGACAAATGATGCTTTTTCATTAACAATAATGTAATAAGTGTTCTTACTAGGCAGCAATATGAAGCAGTATAATGATTTGTATAGATTTTAATAGCTATGAGCTCAAAGAAAGGGAAAACTTTATGAAGGAGACAAGAACTAGGTGGAAATATGGGTAGAGAAGCGACAGGTAGATTAAAGCAAGACGAGCATCTAGGATGGCCTTACTGATTTCCTCAGATGGCTAGGAAAGCCATTTTCTGGGAAGGGGTAGATAGGAATAGATCAGCATTTATTGAATATGTGTGCCTTTGTCTTTTAGTACTACAGTTTTGATATGACTACCAAAAAAGGACTTTATTTTAAAAATCCTAAATTTTAGCATAAATAGAGAATAGAAACAAATCTGCCATTTTACAGTGACCTTTTGGGGGGCATTATTATCTATCTCCTATATTTTTTAAAGTAGAGCTAGATGTGGGAAGAGATATATACCCCCTCCCAAATTCCATTGACACAGTAAACATTTATGTCTCGCTTATGATACAGATTAATGTAGATACTCCCAGTTGGGTGGCCTTCCCCTCACCTGCTATGTGGTTATTTTGAAACTTGTGCTCTATCCATCTTGTAATGCCAACCCCTTCTAGGGTCCTGGAATCTTCTTCATTCAGAACAGGGAAAGATACCAAAAAGAAGATACATCTGACTTTTCAGCACTTCCCAGAATGACATGTACCACTTCCACTCATATTTTCTTTCAGTAGAACGAGTCACAGTGTCATAATTAGATGCAAGAAAACTGAAAAATGTGGCCCCTGGCTGGACATTTACTTCCCTATGACAATTCAACATTGCAGAAGGGGAATACAAACCTCAATGGATACATAGTTGTCCATGTTGCACCTCTAAAAAGTAAGAAGTTTGAGGCCATTATGATAATAATCTTGCATTTTTTTTATAAAAGTCCAATAAGACAATAGGTTAACTGGATTATGATAAAAATATTAGTACACTTATCTAGGAGTCAATCATTCTTAGGTTTATACTTATATTTGTCAACTAGCATTCATTTCATTCAATTACTACCCTATGAAGACAGTATCAAAGATTCAGCTCCTCAACAAAGGCTTTCTGTCTGTAGGAAAGAATGATAAGATAATTTTGTTTTAAATTAATTGTCCCATTGGAAGTCCCTCTGGCTACTTATGGAAAGGAGTCTTGAACAGATGACACCAGAAATATAAATCTCCCAAAAGTTGCTGTTCCAAAATCCTGGCCCCTGAGATTTCACTTTCCAGAGCTAGTAGCACATCCATGAGAAAGCAGGTTACATATAAATAAGTAGTTTGGATGAATATACAAATAAAAAAAATAAAGATGAAGTGGAATCAATCTATCCTCAAATAGTCTCACTTTGGATTGTAGTAGCACTTACACTTATTTCAAGTTTTGGGAAAGGTTTAGGATTTGGCTTTGAACAATACCCAAACAAAACTGCAAGGGGCTTGTCCATACTCTTTTCCAAGGAAATGATGCTTTATGGTTCACCACGTTTTTAAGTAGCTCAGGTATAAAATGAAAAGAGACATTTTTCAAAATCCGAGTAATGACCAAGATGATTATTCTATAATTGTTTCTATGTTTTAAAGTAAAATTATTGCCAAGTCCATCAATGAGACCTCATTTATCTCTTCTTAGAAATCTATTATATATACTCCCTTCGGTGTTTTTTACTGGTATTTAATTGTCAGGTATTTTTATTTGATGTTTAATGTACTTTCATAGAACTCCAAGTTTCAAGTTTATTTGAAGAACCTATAGAAAAGGTCTCAATAAATCCATGCAAAGATATCCTACAGTTTTATTCCTTCATTTGGTACATGTTTATTGAACACTTATGACATAGAGACCCTATGCTAAGGTCTTTGAAGGATACAAAAGTGAATTGACCCCTTCTCTCAGGAAATTTATAAAATAGCTGGAGAGAGATGATATTTATAGGAATAACTATAAAGGAAAGTGTACAAATTTTATTTGTCATGATATCCTATCATATTATCTCATTTCATAGACTATTTTCCACAGCACAAGATTTATCATTGTCATATGAATACTGATCTAGAACGTTTTAATACATCTTATTTTCTTCCTCTCCTCCAGTTATGTGATAACACAGGTGGCCTAGAAGATTACAATGCTTCATACAGAATCTCAGAACTATAAAAATTACCATTTTCTAGGTGGAAAATCTTGCTATGGGGTCCTTTGAAATTTTAAATGGCACTGAAAGTTTTACTTATTGAGTTACAGATGTTCATTTTGAAGGAGTTTGATGTTCAATTTTATATGCCACAGGAGAAAAAGAACATAAGAAAATATGCAGTGAACTATTGCCCAATTGCTGTTTTCCAATGTCAAGAACAGACAAAAGATCTTACTAGCAGAGGAATCACCATGTGATATTTATAAAGAACCTTATTTCAGCTTTCCTTCTTTTGAAGTATGCACCGACACAGAGCTGGTCTGTCAACTGAAAAGGTATTTGGTGATTTAGAGAGGACTCAACTGTCCTTCTCTCTTCCTCTTTCTCTCTAACTAACCCACACTCCCAGAAGAAAGGAAGAACATATTCCCTAGGGCCTAGAGAAATGAATGGAGGCACTGTTAGCCTAGAGAGGAACAGAATGCTTTACATGTGTATCATAGCTTTCTTGTCAATGTTCTCTTCTCCTTCTTCCCCTAAATATTTTTAAATGACTAATATCTTATCAAATGACATAAAAGAGTAATTCTGAAATCTCATTGTGAGTTATTTTTGTGGAGCTGCCATGATTTTTGTCATTTAAAACTGATTAAATCAAAGTAGAAAGAAACTAGCAAGAGGGAAAAAAGTCAGTAATTTTGGAACTAATACACAACAAAAAGATTATTTTGTTCATGAGGTATGCTGTTGTAATCATAGAGGTACTAGTGACTCTAACCCCAAATTATTGAATATAGATGACAGGAAATAAGAGATATTGAAATAAGCACCATGACCAAACACATCTAATAAACTGTATTTTATTTCAAATGTTGAGAAGAATATTCAGCTTTGAAAGCCTATGCTAAGAAACACAATTTAATGTGACATGTTATATCAACAGAAGGCTCATATCTTTTTGGCTTTTCAAAAAATTTAATAAAAATATCTCTTTCCTAAATGCGTTTTAGTTCCTAGCAAATACTTAAATTTTAAAAATCTGTATAAAATACGATTTAGACATTGCTAGATCTAAATGTTAAAAAATAAAATTTATTCTAGAGTTTACTTAGAGAAGAATGAAAGTATGAGAAACTAGAACTCAGTAAGGAGACTTCTAAGGACATTTGAAGAAAACATCTTGGCTTCTGGGCTCAATGTCTCATTTTTATAGCATTAAGATTTTTTTTAAAGGGTTAGGTGGATAGCCTTTGAGTAACCTGAAAAAATCAAATGTACATATAATTCATAATTATATTTCCTACTACTTTTATAAGTTTAAAAAATGCTCACAAAGATGGTTTAGGAATTGAGTTCTTTACATCAAGAACAGTTATAGATTGAAGTCTGTCTATCCTCTATTTTCATAGAGTGCTTATGCCTTAACTACAAACTCCTAAGGCCTGAATACAATGACAGGTTCATTTCTGTAAGCCATGCGCTGAAGCACGGTAATGCACGAGTTTTACATTTCCTGCCATTTGTCCTCTCTTCTGGTGGCAAGAAAAACATGTTTCTGATAAATTTCTAAGTATGAACTAACCTGAATTCAATTTGGCCGCTCATAAGACTCAGGTCTTCTGTTTACCAGCTCTCTCACCTGTAAGAACTATAAAAGATAAAAGCTCAAAACGTTACCTTTTAAATACCATCTGGAACTGAGTTTGGCTGATACCCATACTATGAGGTAAGAAATCACTGCATGACTGACTATATTGCCTCTGAAAATAGTCCCCAATGACACTGCACCTAACTTGGCCTGGGAGCCCAGACATGATTCAAAATAGCTCCAATACACTTGGGAGAAGAGTATTATAAAGTGATGTCACAAGGTCCTGCATGGTAGGCCAGCTAGATGCCACTGCAATTCTTTAGGCAAAGCATACCGAAATAAGATCAGATGAAGTAGTGGCAAGATACCGTGGCCTGCAATCCATTTGGTACCTGAGCAAGCTCACCCCTACTGTGCACAGTGCCTATAGGTGAGGAATAGAAACCAATTCTGATGGTGAAGACCCAGGAGCCTCGGCCTGGAGTGTGATTGCAATTTGGCAAGCTCAAGCCTAATCAACTGCATTTTCACTTGACAAGAGAAAAGTTTAAGGAGAAAAAAAAGTGAAACAGTGATGTAAAGCATAGAAATGAAAAAATTCCAAAGAGCCAAAGGTCAGTCATGTTTACTCAATCATGGCCAATAGGGTTAATCACTATGGCCCCTGAAGTGAGACCATTACCATGGTGAAGATGACAGATGCAAATTATCCTCCCTGAGGGTGACTCCTTAGAGACAACTGGATTCTTCTCTTTTGATTTTATATTTGTATAAACTCAAGAAACAAATAAAACTTCTGATTATAGTTTCGGCATTCCCAGAGCCCACCCACGGGGAGAATGCCTGGCCCTCACTTGACAGTTTACATGACACCAAGCACTTATAAAGTATCATTTTTTTTTTTTATTATTATGAATAGACAGCCACATTCATCTCTATTTAGATCAGTTTAGTTAGTAAATCTCATTCAAGTTCCTTGGATGACTGACTTTGGATTACCTGATACAGCTGTTTTTGGTCCAAGGACCAGGTCCTGGTCCATAGTGACTTCCCTAAGGTGATGGCCCCTGGACCAGACCTGTCCCCTCGCTGTGATGTCCTCTTCACTAAATTAGAATTTACATAGGCAAAACATTAGGCTAGCAAAGAAATGTAAATGAGAAAATAATCCACATTTTCTAGGCAGAAGGCAAGACAATTAGAAGTGCATGATTAGAAATAGCAGTTCTTTTTTTTAAAATTTGAATGCTTTTTAATCATGAAATTAGTATATTATTTTTACTTTAAGTTTTAATTATTTTTTATTTTAAATTTAAATGACTTGACTTTGTTCAAAACATTGTTCCAAAAACATAGTGAGCTCCCTAGTGTCCTTGCTGGCAGCAGCCAGACCTAACATTCACAGTATGGGTTTTCATTCTTGGTGATGGTTACGGTTCAGGTAACGTGACCGGTCCTGTGCCACATGTAAAAACTTAGAATAGTAACTTGAAGTTTAACCTCGTTTTCCCATAATTTTATTTTCTTAAACATTTAAGTGTCCTCCTTCCTTTTAGAATTGTACACCTTATGTGTGAAAACATTCTATATTAGATTATTTTTAAAGGCATTTTTGTAAAGATTTCTCAACACTTATATAATAGCTAGCATATTCTTTTTAAAAATAAATAATAAAAAAACTCTTAGCAGAATGTTAAATACATATGTTCACATTATGTTGAATATTTTACTATAGCTTATTTGTTTAGTCATTCAATAAATATTTACTGAGAACCTATTAGTGCTAGGGAACAAAACAGACAAACATCCCTGACTTCATATAGTGGGAGAAAGAGACAAAAAGGGTGAGTAAAATAAACAGTGAGCTAGTAATAAATATTCAAGAGAAGAAATAAATTAGAAAGAGGAATATAAAGCTTTGGAGCTGGGGTGGTGGTGTTGAAATTCAGACGAAATTCTGAAGGTCGGGGCAGGTCCCATCAATAGGTGAGTCTTGAGTAAAGACTTAAATGAACTGGAAGAGCAGGAATTGCAGAAGCTGCCAGTGGAGCATCCAGGAGGAAGGACTAGCAAGAGGAAAGGCTCTGAGGTAACACAAGCCCGGTATATTCATAAAGCGGGAGAGGCCAGCACGTCTGGAGCCTAGGTCAGTGTTTTTCAAACTGGGTTTCTTGAGTCCTAGAATTCTAAAGTGCTTTTGTAAGCACTTTTACTAAAAGATTAGTAGAAAATGCTACTACTGTGGCTACCATTCATACCAGCGTGAACATTTATTTAGTACTTAATAACAGCCAGGCACTGTGCTAAGCACTTTACTTCATTTTGCCCTTTTGATAACTTTGTAAAACAAGTTGCCATTATTAAAATATACTATTATAACCATTTAACAGATACAGAAGTAAAGGCTTGGCAAAATAAAGTCACTTGCGCAAGGTCATACGGTAGGAGGTGGGGCCAGAATTTAAATCTAGGCAGTCTGAATCTGAATGCAGAACCTTCCTATGAATATTCTATACTTGTGTGTGTGTGTGTGTGTGTGTGTGTGTGTGTGTGTGTGAGAGAGAGAGAGAGAGAGAGAGAGAGAGAAAGAGAGAGAGAGAGAGAGAGAGAAGTTTCAAAATTTTCCTACTTCTACCTTTGTAGGCCAAGGCCAATTTTGGTAAGTATGTTTACTAATTATCATGAAATAAGCTGTACTAAACATTAAGTCAAATGTCCATCTGTGGATGAGTGCTTAAAGAAAACGTGGTGTACGCTGAATGATGTTAATACTCCTCCTCTGAATAGTACGTGCCCTGAGAAGTAGCCATTAAATCTGGTACCAAGTGGGTCATTAGTAACCTGTGTCCCCTTCAGCATAACGTGTGCTGTAACATGGTTATGGGTTCTTTATTAAGCTATCATTTACTGAGCTACTTCTGTCCAAACCACTGTGCTGGGGGCAGTGTTGAAAATGATAAATAACATCTGCCTTCAAAGATCCTAATAGTGAAACACTTTACTGCAGTCAGAAAGCTCTGAGCTTCGTATCCTGTGCGTGCTGGTGCAGCACTTGTACCCGGTTTAACTAGCCTGGCACAGCCTAACTCATTAATCAGGTGGGTAACAGGCTGTTACTTATATTTCACTTCCTAGTTCCAAGTTTTGCTCTTAACCTGCTCAGACAAAATATTCTTTTCGTATGGATCCTAGGTGTACTCAGGTTGAAAGCATTCTCTCTAGTTACTTGAATATTCCATATGGTTGGTCTCTCAATTGCCTACCTGCAAAACTTGACCAGAACCAGTTTTTCTTTTGAGCTCACATAATCGATGAGCTCTCCTGGGTTTCCTTTCTTCTTCTATTTGATATATTTTTGGTGGACTCGTTCTTATAGGTGTCACATGAGAATCTCTGGCTTGTATCAAATCATCCCATTTCTCCCCTGGTTCTCAACTCCTCCACTAACCATGTCCCCATATTAACCCCCCACCCCCCCTGCCCCTGCTGCCCCACCCTACAACAAACTCCCGTATTTCATCACATAAATCGTCACCTTCAAAAGTAAAACGAAATTCATTGGCAGCCTACCCAACTGAAAGTGTCTTGTAGAATATGCTTTCTTTGGCCAACATAATGTTGTAAATTTTTAAAAAATTAGTTTCTAAGATTTAAAAGTTGGGATGTTTTACTTAAAAATCTGGATTTCTGTGTTCTTTTGAAAAATCAAATGATCTGACCACAGTGTGTCTACAGTCCTGCTGACAAGCATGGGTTAGTACTGTGGCACCTTTACAAGGACCTTAGGTGCACCAATATGCCACAGTCTCCACCACTTCCTAACATCCAGCTCACAGCTCCTATAGACCTCACCAGCGACTACTCTCTTAGTTTCTTATTGAGCTCCGAAAATATTTGGATTTGTGACCCTTATTCTGGAAAGACTAATCCAAATGAAGTTATAGGGCTTGCTAGACTATATCTATCATGCAATGCATTAGTCAAATTCTCAATTTTTACAAATTCTGGCATGTCTAAAACTACCATATCTATTGTAATTTCATCTTTCAAGCCAGATGGGAAAATGCGCATATTTTCCAAGGATGAGTTTTATAGGTTTTATATTAGAGACCCATTAATCCATGTTTCTTTCATGGAGCATTCACATTTACCCATCATTGGCAAGCTGTTTTTTTTTTCAGTCATCCTTTGAAAGGTAGTTTTTTCATGCTCCGAGTTCCATTCCTGATTGAGAGTGCTTCCAGAAAACACATTTTGCTTTTGGTAAATACGCATTCTGTTCAGACGGCAGTGCAGGTCCCCTGGAGAACTGGGACAGCTGTCGGTCACACTGCAGCTACATATTGATAAATGTCAGACTCTGGCCTACAGCACTGGTGATCCAGCACCTTTTACTGACTAAGATGCAAAGATTGTTCCACCCTAAAACTACCCAGAACCAAATATTTACTTGAAAAACATACGTGTAGCTTTCTGGAGTAAAAAGAGACAGGGACATGTGGAACCAGCTGGAAGGTCTGAGACGTAGAATTCACATGTTTTGCTCCTAGATGTCTCTCTAGCTTCCTTGGAGATTTCAGGAAAATCACTTAACTTCCCTGATTTAGCTGTAGAATGGAAATGTTATTATTTATCTGCCTTACATCGCACAATTACACTCAGTCTTTTAAAGCCTTAGATGTGGCATGATGCAAAGGGAATCTTGTGACATTCTAAGAATCTTAAAATTGGCTAAGCAAAATGAGGCACAAAAGCCTTCTCTGAAGCAATCAAAGGGTGATTTTTCTGAAGAAATTGAAGATCAGGGATGGCTCTGTCCTGTGGCCATATAAATGGGCTTCTCCCTACTTCTGTGTTACTGGACAGGCTGCCACGATTGTCTCACTTTCTATTCTAGTCAAGCATTGGTCTATCTTCTCCCCCCTCCTCCCCCATTTAATAAGAAACACATTCGCTTTCCTTAGGACAGACACACACACACGCACACACACGCACACACGAAGAAGAAAGAAAGAAAAAAATGAAGAGATTTAAGTAGAACAGCAGAATCTCTACCTACATACAACTTGCTAAATATATAGAGCTGAAAATAGCCAGAGCTGAGAGAAAGGAAAAAAAGAAGAGTGTTTTAACAGTAAAGTAAAACCACAACTAATGACTTCAGGAGACAGGAGCTAGGTGGACAAGCAAAGCATTACAGTTTTAAATATATGGGGTTTGGCTTCACCTCTCCAGTAAGTGGCCTGGCACCAATTCAAATAGGCTGGTCTGGCACGCTAGTGCCTCTGAGAGGGACCACACTGGCGGATGGAAACGACCACAAAAGCCACAGAGAAAGTGCAGGCTTCCAAAGGCAACAAGGAAGCAACCAGACTGGCAGCCAAGGCAATGCCAAAGCCCCGGCCGGCATCAGCAGGGAGGGGCTAGCCTTGCCAAGTTGGATTTTCTCTCTCCTTAAAGTAGGATGGCCAACAGTCAGCCACATTGGTGAGAGGATGGACAGAGAGAGAGAGATCAAGCAGTGTGGAGGGTCCTGAACCCAGCTAGCCTAAGTAGAGAATGCCACAAAGGAGAAGGAAAGGAACTTCTTCCTTCTGGGTGCCATACTGCAAAAAGCTGAGAGCGTCATGTTTGTGGAATATTTCTGTGTACTAAAAAGAAGGCAATAATCTTTATGGGCTTCTAGCTCTGGAAAGTATTTTGCTATACAAACAGTTGTTTTTCATGCCATTGAAGACTGCCAAATGATTTGATACTTGAAACATTCTTGCTTTGTGCTGCATGAAAGAGTAAGGAATCTAGTTCAGTGGGTGGAAGACTCAGCAGGGGGCTTTAATTGGCCAGTCACCATTTTTAGCATCTGTGGTGGTGTCTACACAATGCCAGCATTGCTAGCTGGAAAACTGAAATGGAATTAAAGCTTTTCCCAAGGCTAAACAATACATAATAGCGTGACTATTTGCCCTGAATTGGCTGATTTCTTTGATAGCCTAATTGCTAGCCTCAGTTTTCTCAATTTTAAAATATGGATAAAAAGTAATTTCCAAGATTTCCAGAGGGGGTAGTATCAACTAATTATTACCAACTCCTTAAATGAGTTAAAAATGCCAAATAGCTATTAAGGATATCTGTTATCTCAGTGACTAGAAAACAACCCATAATCATGAATTTGATATGTTAATTGTTTTTCTTTCCTCTTTTTTTTTACCTGGGTAGACCAGCATGAATAATTGTAATGATAATAACTGTATCATTTCCCACTGCTCTAAGCACCTCACATATTATCTTATTTCATCTCACAAAACCATACACGTTGGGTGCTATTAGGCCCCATTTACAGAGAAAACTAGAATTTGGCACATTTGGGAATGAGAAGGTATAGCAGAAGAAACCCAGTGAGACAAAGGAGGTGTAATGGAGAAAGAGTGGGGCAGAAAAGGTAGGGTTGTGCTCACTCAGAGCCCCGTAATCTGTGTTACAGGAGCACACTGAGTTTGTGGTGTTCGTTGAGGAATTAAGAGATAGGTAGCAGGCAGTCTGGCTACTGGGCCTCATATTCTAGCAAGGCTTGGGCTTGGATTATGATTTTGGTAGGCATATGGATGGTATATTAAGCCATGTGAAGGAATGAAATTGCCTCTGAAGTGAATGTAGAGAGAAGAATGTAGAGGAGAAATAGAAGCCAGTGATGAAGACAGAGTGAAGCTAGCGATGAAGACAGACTGAAAGACAGGGAGCTTTATAGGAAGCCAAAAACGGAAAATATTTCAAAAAGGGGGTTATCAACTGTGTTGACCATTCCTGGGAGTTTTGACAAGGACTAAGAAGTCTTCACTGGACTTAGTGAGATGAAGCTCACTGCTGACTTAGGCAACAGTAATTCTATTGGATGATCAGAGGAGAAACCAAATTAGAATAGGTTAAGGGTTACATAAAAATTAAGTAAATATAGATGGCAAGTGAAAATGTCTAGTTATGAAGGAAAGAAGAAAGATGAGAGAACTAAGTGGATGGGAGACCAGTGGAGATTTGCAGGTTTGTTTATTGAGAGAGCAATCTAAACACACTGCTGTTGTAAGAATCCAAGAGCCAGGGAGAGATTTATGATGTGGAAGAGAATCACTGTGGGTCCAAGGTCTTAAGGAAGGCGTTTTGAGATCCAGGCCACACGTGTGCATTTCTGCGTTTGCCAGGTGGGATCTCTGCTCTGGATGACGAGAGGCAAGGGTGGGCAGATCAAGGGAAGAACAGAGAGCACTCAGAGAGATGCAGATGAAAACTCATTTGACAAATCTCTCCCTGCATTTCCCAGCCCGATTCTTTGCTTAGATATTTGGCACGGGACCCACTTCCTTCTCACTATGCTTTTGTTGTCTCCAGCTTATTTTCTTTCTCTTCTCCCAGATAATTACTCATTTACCTCATTTAGCATAATAGCACACTGCCTTACCTTTTTACTTTTTTCTTAGCCATATATTATGTTTGGAAAGGGAATTCCTTGCCTTTTTAAAAAAATTGTAGTAAAATATACATAAAATTTATGATTTTAACCATTTTTAAATGCAAAATTCACTGACATTAAGTACATTCATTCATGTTGTTGCACAACTATCACTATTTCCAGAAATTTTTGCCACCCCAAACAGAAATTTTGTACCCATTAAACAATAACTCACTCTCCTCCCCTCCCCCAACCCCTGTAACCTTCATTCTACATCCTGTCTCTTTGAATCTGGCTAATCTAGGTACTCATATAAGTGGAATCTTACAATATTTGCCTTTTCATATCTGGCTTATTTTACTTAGCATAACATTTTCAAATTTTATCCATATTATAGCATGAGTCAGAATTTCATCCCTTTTTATAGTCAAATAATATCTCATTGTATATGTATACATATACACACACACATACCACATCCTGTTCATTCATCTGTTGATGGACATTGTATGTATACAACATGTTTTGTTTATTTATCTGTTGATGTTTCTACCTTTTGTCTAATGTGAATAATGCTGCTATGAATATGGGAATACAAATATCTGTTTGCATCTTTGCTTTTGGTGCTTTGGGGCATATACCTAAGAGGAGGAAAGTTGGGTCTTAAGGTAATTCTATGTTTAACTTTTTGAGAAACTGCTGAACTATTTTCATAGTAGCTATACCACTTTACATTCCCACCAGCAATACATAAGTATTCTAATTTCTGCACACCCTAACCAAAACTTACTTTCCATTATTATTATAGTTATATGTTCTCTGAGATAATAGTCATAGTAATGAGTGTGAAGTGGTATCTCATTGTGGTTTCCATTTGCATTTTTCTAATGACTAATGATGTTGAGCATTCTTTCATGTGCTTTTTGGCCATTTCTATCTTTGGAGAAATGTCTACCCAAGTCCATTGCCCATTTTTTAATTGAGCTGTTTGGTTTTTTTGTGGAACCCCTTGCCTTTTACATCATCTTTTTGGATCTCTTTCAGTACAAAGCAAGGTACTCTTAATAAACGAAAAAATTAAGAAATGATTTTTTCCAAGACGTTATGAAAAATTTTAAATATTTAGAAAAGTTGAAACAATTACATTGTGAACGTCACTATACCTAATATCTAGCTTTTACACTTAATATTTTATTGTATTTGACTTATTTAAAACCATTACATCATTTATCCAATCCTATCAATCAAGTTTATTTTGTAGACACATTTCCAAATAAATCACAGATATCAAGAAATAATTTTTAATGAATAAAAAATGCTGTCTCATAAAATGTACAAGTAAGGTTGAGGCAGGGATACAGCTATATCTGGGACTTCTCTGGCAGATATAAGAGCATAAGAGGGTTAAAAGTCACTGGGAGGTTAGCTTCTTTACTTTGAACATGGCTTAATGAAATTTCTTGGGGAAATGAATCAAAGAAAATATTCCCAGGGAATAGGCAGTGCTGACAGGGGGATGTCACCATCACAGCCTCTGGGGCTGTATATTACCGTGGTTGCTGGGCAACATCACTGGCTCATCAGATGCACATGGAAGCAATGAATCCTGGGGCTAGATATAGAACTGCCTGAGGCTAGTAGCTTCCAGAATCAGCTCTAGGCCTCCCTCTCTGTCTCTGCTTTCCCACTGCATTGACACTCTGGTCTTCCTCACTGGGTGGTTGATTCTTTGGAATTCTGGGACCATGTTCTCTTCATTTCTATACACATGTTGTTTGTACTAGATCATCCTCCTTCTACAATACAGTTTTAGACAAATAAGGTCCCCTATGACCTTTTGGAAGCCTTTCAAGCACCAAATACACCAACTTTAGGGCCCATTCGACCTTGCACCTCTGCTTCCTTTCCCATATTCACATCCTACCTCTGAGGAACCCCTAGAAAACCTGTTAAGATCTCAAAGGCCCAAGCTGTTATTTCTTTCACAGCTAATCTGTTGCTTGCCCAGCATGTTCAGTCTTTATCAAACTCCTCATGTTCAGCTAAACCTCCCAGCCTGTATGATGCATTTTGACTATGTCCCAGTTCAAAAAAAAAAAAAAGGCCGTTTATGAGATGTCATGGAAACTAGGAAAGGCAGGAAGGGGACAGAACCTTCAAGATAAAGGTACAGAATGTAGACTATGCTCAGAGAAACATAGTGTCACCAGGGAAGTTTTAAGAAATGGAATCTCATGATAAGAGCAAGAGAAATCATACATACCTTTCACTTAGAGGAGAGGGAAAAAGAAAGACTGCTAAAGAGAATGTTACAGTCACCCAGACATGGAAAATAAAAAATAGGGCCCTTTGATGAAGCAAGAGTCAGTGGTATCTGAGAAACAAGACCACAAGCACATTTGGAAAGATTATAATTTCTCCTCAGTTTTGTTGTCAAAGAGACTCCACGGGTCTTCTGACAAATATGGCAGATGGTTAGGCTTACCAAGGGCCTGTAGGAAATCAGGAAAGAGGTAGCGAGTAGCAGAAAGTGGGCAGGGAGATGGTGGGATTTTGACAGAGCAATGAATTGTATCAAAACAAATAAGATTTAATAACAGAATATGAAAAGACAAAGTTCTCATTTTCACCTATCTCTGGATTTGCAAACGTAGATATTTCCTTTGGTGAGGAAATCACGGTATTTATGATTGGTTCATATTTCACACCTTTATTCATACATATCTTGTAATGGAAAAGGCCTATTTCTTATTACATAGGAAATGCTAAATGCACTGGGGATTCACAGAAAAGCTCAAAGCTTTTCTAGGCGAAGTTAACATAAGTAGTTGGTCACAGGAGTACAGTCTAAAAAACAAAGCCTTCTTTCTGACTCTGCAAAAATTAAGTACTGACATGTGAAACCTGCTGAGAGTTTCATCTGTTTTTACTCTGAAAGCCTCATTCTTTTTGTCCAAGTATGTGCATGCACACATCATGCTTTAAGCTTAAAGATGCTAGCTAACTCTGACAAGCACATCACAGGGTAAAGAATGTAGCAGCTCCCCCTAGTGTTCTCTAAGTCCAGTTACCGTCCACATGTGTGCAACTAGACAGGCCCCTTCAGTTTTCATCCCTAGATGGCCAAAACACCAAAACACCAAAAGCTTGGATTTGTTATTATAATTCCAAACCAAACTTCAAACAATATTAAATTTTATTCGAAGAAAAAACGAATACAAGTTAGGAACATAAACTTTCAGCCAAACATTTTAAAAACGATTTTTACTATTGCAAAGAAGATCAATGCGACATCACTTGCAAATACAGTCAGGTTACACTTGGAATACAGGAACACCTATATACACCTCTCAGGTAAAGGTAGTTTGGTGGGTTGGCTATTGAAAGCTAGGTCCCTGATGCCAGGATAAGGCAAGCTGACTAATTTAATTCTTCCTCAAGATAATGTGATAAATTTAGCTTTTATATCGGATTTAAAATTATTAAATGAATATCAGTAAAGCAGATCAAGCTTTCCTCCTTTTTGCCATATAACCACTAACATTACATCTTATGAGTGATTTGCTTTTATTTTCCAAATGAGGCATGCTGACAAATTATAAAAATGCTTCTCTCACATTTCCCTTCTTCCTGTACTTCCTCCTTACTGAGAGCCCATTCATCAGAGTGTCGAGTGAAAGTCCACAGATATGGCTGTTTACACTAGTAAAAGAAAATTAGACTACCTCTTAATGAATGTGAGCCCTCAAATAATAATGATGATGACAATGACTAACACTCTATCTAACAAAAGAGTTTTTCCATGGGAAGAAATTGAGTCTAAGGCCATAGAGCTCACAGTGGTGGCTGAAGTCAGATTCAAACCCAGGACGTCTGACTCCAGGGCTGAATCACGTTGGGATATGCTGCCTCCCACGTGCGATGATACTGTGTAGAGTCTCCATGGGAAGGCTATCCAGATAAGTCAGCACATGAATTGGCATGTAACTTTATTACCAAGGACCCAAGATGGGGATGGTGATATGTTTGAAAAGTTGTATATAACATCAGCCTAGAAAAATGGGTGTTATTATGCATTCTTGCCTCATTCTATCACCCTTTCCCTAACACTGTTGAAGGTGACTCCAGTGCAGTGGTTACTTAAAAGGTGGTCTCTGTGGAAATTTTGGGGATGCTCCTACCAGCTAGTATTTTTTAATCATAAAATTAGGTTAAAATGAAAATCCTGAATAGTAGTTCTTGCTAGAAACAAGGGCCCAGATGGATCCATATTGAAAAAACTGTAGCCCTAATTACAGAGAGGCTTGACAGCCTCTGGAAATAGGCATGTTCTCTGGATTTACTGCAGAACGCCCAGAGATAATGACCCAGATCATTGAGAAAACCCTTGATTTTTCTGTGTAATCTATTTCTGTTCTTGGGATTTAGAGAATAATCAATGACAGCTCCTATAGTAATGGAGAAGGTGAGCATTTTAGTTCTAATTTCAGAAAAGAAATTACAAGCCTAGCTTTTTATAGTATCTTTGACAAAATTGAACACTTAGTTTTATTTACTTTTTAATTTCTTAGTTTTCGCTGCTAAACTATTACATGACCATCATTACCAGTAAAATCGACGAAAGATGTACAAAGGAAGAGTGAGTCATTTCCATCCACCCAGAGTCCACTTTATTCCCTGAGGCAACCAACATTAACATTCAATGTCCATCCTTCTTTCCACTCTTCCTCGATACCCATGCAGCCATACACACTCATATATATGCAAGATCTCATTTTTTGAAAATGAAATGCACTATACGTAGTGCTCTGCAACTTGGTTTTCTCACTCATCACTACATCATTGACACCTCTCCAAGTTGACAGATATCAATAAAAGATTCTTTTTAGATAGCTGCACAATATTTCATAGTACAATTGTGACATAATTAATTCTAATATTTCCCTGTGGGTTAAAACTGATTTTGTTTCTAGTTTATAGCACTGGAAGATACTGAGGCAACTAGCCTGTATCATATATCTTTACCTCCTGGTGCCTGCTTTCCAGAGATTCTCCAAAATTGAATGGCATAATCAAAGCACATGAGATTTTAAATTTCATTTGACATTGCACAATAACTTTCAAAAATGATGACAATTGAATATCCAACTAGAAATATGTAAGACTTCTCATTCCCTAATAATCTTGCCAGTAATGGATACTTTTGCTCTTTAAGCTGCGTCAATGTGATGAACTTTAAAATATCAGCATTCACAGGGCTCGGGTTTTTCGTCTCTTGAGCAGGGGCAAATCAGCCAGGGTTAGAAGACAAGTAGCTTCTTTCCCAACTATCTGCCAGTTCATTGGTTCAGAAACTGTTAACTCTCTGAGGGGCATGAAGAACTGGCACTCCAGAGTCCCCGGACTCCTCAGGGCAGGCCCCCCTTTTCCATTAGCGAGACCTGGGAACACTTCTGCCTTCCAGAGGGAATCACCTCTGATATTGACAGCGTGGAACAACTGGGTAGATGAGGATCCTTCTCGAAGGGAGGGGATCCTGAGGCTTCCTAGGGTTCAGAAGGTAGTTTTCTAAGGCTGGTCTTTGTTTTGTCTTGGCAAAGGACAATCTTCTGCATCAGTTTTTTAAGCTCTCACTAGGCATCAGGAACAACCACATCCCTACCTGCTTAGCCCCCGTAGATCCCAAGAAAACTACACCCTCATAGGTGCCCTCCAGCCCCTCTTGAAGAGGGAGGCAAGAATGGGTATTCAATTGTGTCCTCACATGTCCATTAGATTTGAACAGAGCAAATAGTGGGCGCTTGCACTACTTGTCAGACAGTTTCCTTCCAGTTATAGAGAATCTGAATGATGATTTACATAGGCTAAGCTGATAACATTTTTCTACTTCATGACTATTTCATACTTTAAACAAAGGGACAGAAGACTGGATATTAAGTATTTAATATAGATTAATCTAGGTATGCTGTTTTATTTGTGAGAAGTATGTATTTTTGGGAAGCCTCACAATACGTGATTGTCAGGAAACACATCAGGGATTCCAAATAGCTCACCAGCTGCTCCTGAGAGGATGCCGCCCCTGACCGTGAATTCCACCCTCACTAGTCACTGAGTCCAGGCCAACCTCCCTGCCTGAACTATTCCTTCCAAAGAATATTTCAGTCTAATAGTTTCTGAGGCATGCGTTTTGGTTTTGGCTTTTGGTTAAGGGTAACATGAGGAGCCCTGAGACCTATGTATCCTTAGGGTTTTCAAGAAATATCATGTTTGATTACTCTTGATTCACAGTGCCTTAGCAATACCACATAAGAATTTCCAGTAAATATAAAATCTTCTAACTAGGCATGAAACATTAGCAGTAGGCCAAACTGCCTCAATTTTTTTCTGGAAACCTTGCCTGACTAAAAGAGAACCTAAAACAAATATGAAAAAATGCTAAGATTTGTTAAATTTAGGGATAGACACATTAGTGTTGGTAATGTTTGTAGTGTTCCTCTCCATATTATTCTGTAGCTTTCAAGTATTTTGTATTAAATTTAAAAGACTGTTATTGACAGGAATGAAGCCCTTCTGTAGACTCAGGTAATAAGCTGAGGAACAAACAGTAAAAAAATGCATTAATAAACTTAATTTCTACTTAGCAAGTTTAGAATATGCATTTGTGATTTGCACAAATAGGAATACTTTCACAGTGTCCTACCTATACTCTATCATTTCTATGTTTTGTTTATAACTCACTCTTATTACCTCAGGATTAATGAAACAACCACTTACGTGGCTTCCTTGTTCTGTGTCTGACAGTGAAGTGGGTAAAGCAGGCTACTGGACTATTAACAGATCTCTCCAGGGCGTCAAGAACTCTATTCTTTACCATATCCAAGGTTCCTCTGAATAGTCCATTCTCTCTTAATCCATATTGAAACTATGTCAACACTGATGAGAAAAACGTTCAGATTGTGTACATAAAGGTGACACGTTCATAGTTTTTCTTTGCTGTGTCACATAGTACTTTGTTTTCTTTGTTTAAATGTTGAGAATTCTACAACCATGTAGAAAAAAATACATTCACATAACATATTTGTAACTTATTTTTCAATAAGAAAGAGGAAGATATTGAAATAGAGACAGAGAAACTAGGGGGTGGGGGAGAGGGAATGAATGAACATGGATCTCTTTGTGGTGCAAGGCACACAGACCAAAGCAGGGTTATGAGCCCCCCTAATGGAAGATGTGTTTGCTGCAGCTCAGAAACCTAACAGAATCCTGAAAATCTCTAAGCTCAGTAGTAGCTCTGAAATCTTCTGATTGTGATATATTCATACTATTGCTTCACTTTCCTTTCCTTTTCTTTGATTAGCTATCTTAATTGTCACGAATTCCTTTTTTATACTAAAGATCACCACTGTCAGGTACTCATGCCCTTACTTAATGTTCGAACTTAGCATTTCTGAACATAAGATAGAACAGTGTTTTGGAAACAGTGCTAAGGCTCCTAGACTAGTTGGATACTCCTTGGCTCACGGGTCCTAATACAACCACCTGGAACAGCCAATATGGAAGCCGAGTTTTTACATACGACAGTCCATGTTCCTACATCTCTGACTGTCCGATGCTGCTTTCAGAAAGAAGGGACGGGGCACATGCTAGCTTCTGCCCTCAGCTGTTATGATGACAGCTTTGGTGTTGCACTGCCATCTGCAGCGGGCAGTGTGGGTGCTCGGTTTGCTGCTTTTGAAAGTATTTAAATTATAGCATCTAGAGATTTTCAAAGTTGCATCCTTAAATTTTATATTCAGTTAAACTGAGGCTTAAATAGAGGAGATTTTTACTTGTAACTAAAACATACTCAACTAGTACTGAATGAGAAAACTTTGAAATTATCCACATATTAGAAAGTCAGCTTTGGAGCATCTTCCCCAGTCCATGGAGAAGAAAATTAAAATTACTACCTAGTCTGACAGGTGAAGTCACCCTCCTGCACAAAGCTCTCCATCACTTTCCTTTTTTCAGCATAAAATTCAATTTGTTTACCAAGCCCACAAGGCCCAATCCCATGTTTTAACCATCATTCATCTTCACACTCTGAACCTAACTTGTTTGATTTTCATTTTAGCACTTTCCACCAAATAAGTATTAGGTGTGTTTTACTTTTACCTGTCCATTCTTTTATGGAGAGAAAACTCTGAGAGTACTAGAATGTTAGCATTCAGTATATTATTTGTCAAACAAATGAATGCAATATTGTTGGAAAAATAGATGAATAAATGATACTTTCTTCCTGTTTCTTTAAAATATAAGTAAATAATTATTATGTACTGCTTCTCATTAAGATACCCTAATGCATTTTTTAATGTCATAGGTAGATAACTATCCATGCTACAGTTGCTATTACTAGATACTATTAATATTACAACATGGGATGATTGAGATTATTTTATATTACTTGAGAAGAAAATGCTATAAAATACATCTCATGCCTCTGATACTCTCCATTCTTTACATTTGTTAATACATCTGTTCTTAATTTTTTTGTTGTCACGTAGCTTTCTGAGAATCTGATGAAATCTATAGGATCCTATACCCAGAAAAGTACAGACACACCTAAAGTTTCTAGAAAATGTGTGGGTTCATGAACTCTCTAAAGCCATGGTAAGAAGTTTCTGTTATTGAGCTTTAGAAACCTATCTCCATATTGTCTTACAGAGTTATCAATTAGAAAGTCTTCTGTGTACAACCATATATTAGTTACAGTGGACCTACTGAATTACTTATTCTTTTTCTGCAGGTATTATTTTAATTTTGATGTGGGTTGATGGCAGTAGTGTTGGCAGTGCTACGTGTGTGTGTGTGTGTGTGTGTGTGTGTGTGTGCGCGCGCGCACGCGCGCGCACACGCGCATCTGTTCCTACCAGGGTTCACATATTAAAACATGTGGAAAAGCAATGGGGAGACTTTAGTTTCAGTGTCAGTTATGTCACTTTGCAGCTGTCAAATGGCAGGCAAGTAACTTAATTTCTCTGATTCATTTTCCTTACCTTTAAAAAGAGGAAAATAACATATACTTTACAGCACTGTTATAAAAAGTAAGAAGACATAGTCTCTTTGATACTATGTATCTGACATAAGTAAGCACACAACAAATAACTAACTGCCCTTGCTTAGATGCCATTTTTCTTTTATCCAATGTTTTCCTCTCACTGTTATTTGGGTATCCTTAGACCAAGCTACTAGATGAACATATTTTAAAAAACACTTTGTGTTTCCATATAATAACATACATTGGCCTTTAAGTGTAACCTTTTATCTATAACTTTTCTAAAAATGGAACTAATTCAGAACTTACTGCAGTTCACAAGAACGAAAGATTAAATCACTGTTGGATTACATGCAGAAATTAACCCAATTATTCTTCAAAATGGCAATATGTTTGCTGCATAACATCAGTGTCATCAAACAAGAGTAAAAATTACATTACCCTAAATATACACCAGATGGCTCCAGGGTGACATGGTTATTTAAAAAAAAAAAAAAAAAAATCCTGATTGTTTATAATTTCCCCAAGGGCAAAATCTGTGTCTAATCTGTGTCTGTAACTTACTCACAGCAACCAATTGAGGGATACAAGAGTAAAATACAGTTTAATTTATGGTAATAGCTACAATTTGCCATTCTTTTCACAACAAAAGTCTCTGCCAATAAGTCTAAAAAGATTTGAAGATTTCAATATATACTGAACCAAACCAAACCAAACCAAACAAAAAAAAACGGCAACACTAGAGTTTCTAACGTGGGTGCTAAGTGATGTCAAAGGACAAGAAAGAAATAAATTTTTGCTTGCAGATGCTCAATTCAAAGTTTAAAAACTCAGAATGGTAAATTGTGCAGCTACTTAAAATGTGGTCTGAGAAGGTACTCTAGACCAGATATGTTGCTTTGTTTTGTTATTCCTTCACTGAAAATAAAAAAAATAAACATTTATTTTATTTATTTATTTTTATTAAATTTATTGGGGTGACACTGGTTAATAAAATCATACATATTTCAAGTATATAATTCAATAATATGTCACATGTATATTGCATTGTGTATTCCCCACCCAAAGTTAAATTTCCTCCCTTCCTTCTGTCACCATATATCATAAATAAAATTTTTAAATAGGATGTGCTGTTAGTTGTGCCGGACACTGCTCTAGGTCTTGGGGGCTCAGGATAGAGCAGAACAGCCATGCTCTGCCCTCCTGGAGGTGACGCAGTTCATCCCCCTGCACGGGAGGGGATGGGAGGAAGAAAGGGGGCATCAGTGAGAAAAAATGAAGGTTTCGTTTCTCGTTGGCCTGAGATTTCTTTTCACTTAATCTGACTTATAATCATATATAAATGGATGTCTGCAACTAAATAAGTAACTTAATCAAGAAGCTAAATCCTTCCTTCCTTTAAAATTGAACCAAGTAACCAAACATCTGGCCAACTTCCCTTGTAAAAATCTTTGTTCTAAGTTCCCTGAAACCCTTAAAATGATCTCTAATTGAATTTCTTTAACCTCCAGCAAAAGGTAGGCACTGCTGAGCCTGAGACTTTGAAATCAGTGCTTGAGATCAATTTTGTTTCTTGATTCTCAAAAGTCAAATGAGCTGCTTATGTGGTCACCATACCAATTCTAGAACAAACCGTTACGCAAATACTATTGCTGAGCCTGTGAGGCCCTACTCACTTCTCCCACCCTGACTTCCCAACTGGGACACCAGTTATATGCTGATTCATTATTTTTATCCCCATAATTCCTGGATTCCTAGTCCTGAACTCCAGTGTCTATGTCAACCTGTAGTGCCTTTGGTTAGGTGATACTCTAGACCTGATTTGCTCAATAAAGTTGCCATAAGTCACATGTGGCCATGGAGCACTTGAAATGTGACGAGTCCAAATGGAGATGTGCTGCAAGTACCCACGTTGGATTTCTAAGACTTACTGTGACAAAAAAGAATATAAAATATCTCATTAATACCTTTTCATATTGCTTAAATGCCAGAATATTTTTTAAAATAGGTTAAATAAAATCTATTAAAATTCAGCTCATCTGTTTCTTTTTTCTTTTTAAAAACATATCAACTAGAATATTTTCAAATACATATGTGGCTCACATTATATTTCCATTGGACAGTACTACACTAGACTCCCTTAATAATATTTTGCATTTCAGTTTTCCATATGATTTAAGGCTATTTGCTTCTCTGGTAGGAACTCCCTGATCCTAGCCCTGCCACATAGGAATTCACCCAACCTCAAGTTTTCACCTTCACCTTGACAGTCAGGCTTTTTGCCAGATACAAGCTCTGTTTCAAAACTCCTAAATGAAATGCAAATAAAAAGCAATATGGAGAATTTATAATAGCTATTTGTGACAGTTCAATCAAATGTCATCGTGCAATATACAAGATAATGCAGACTACACAGAAGCAAGGCAGGGTACAGGTATATTTCCTACCTGTTATGATAAGCTTATAGTGAAGAGGAAGTGAACTAAGTGAACTAAGCTATGAGAGAGAAGGGAAAGCATAAACCAGATGAGGGAGCTGGTGACTCAGTTCTCATCCAGCACCCCATTATCACCACTGCTTGTTTATATCAGAAGGTTATAATGTTCCACAGGGATTTAGAAGTGAAAGAAATCCTAGATAAGTGGGGGAAATCAGGAAAAGTCTCAAGAAAGCAATGACAAATGAGCTTATGCCTGAAGGCTGAAGTGTAAGAGTGAAAGATCATATATTTTAGGAAGAGAAGGAGGCAAATAGGTAGAGAATATTTGGGGATGAACGAGTAATTGAGTGTGGCTGCAGCAGAGGTTCCAAAAGGCTGAAGAGGCAGACAGAGGTTGAGACATAATATGAAAACACTGAATCCCAGCCTGGGAGGCTTTACTTAATGTGGAAGACAATTGGTGAGCTATCAGATCTAAGCTTTAGGAAGATAATCAAGAATGTTGTATAGCTGAAGTGAAATGGAGGAGAGACTCTTAGAAATGAGGAGATCAATAAGGAAATTCTTGGAATAGTCTGTGCCACAGAGGCTGTCATTCTTCTTTCCATACTCCTGATAAATACTGCCAGGTGGTCATGACACTCTTTGCCAAATGCAACCCCTGAATACTTCTTCACAGTGTTGCAGGAAGCTTTCAACTGGTACATGGAAGAAAACTGATTTTCTACTCTTCAGTTATCGAAAGTGTTATAGGACTCTTAACTAGGGTGATATTGACATTGGCAAAGGAGGAAAAATACAAAATCATTTCAGAGGTTGAATGTAATCATCTGGTATCTCACTGGAGAGAGGGAATATGATGCACTAAGTATCCACATCTTTTTAACTAAGATAATAATGGTGTCACTGACAAAAACAGAAAAGCTCAGGAAGACTCTGGTCTGACCTTAGAAGATGATGAATTTGATTTTAGGCATGTTGCATACGAAGCGGTGACTTCATTGAAGATCTCTTAAAGAAAACAATGTGACATTTATTCCCATAAGTGGAAATAAATGGGCTTAACTAAGATAATAGTAGTGCCACTGACAGAAACAGAGAAGCTCTAGAAGACTGTGGTCCACCCTTAAAAGATGATGAATTTGGTTTTCCTAGGCCTCTGAATATGTTAGACTAGTAAATGAAAAGAAACTTTCTTCAGAGAAATATTTAGAACCCAGATAAAAAGTAGTTCTTCAAGGAAGGTGATTAAAACTCCTTGTTTCGGCCTCTTGAGGGCAGTACAGTGAGAGCAATAGCCCAATCCTTCATGCTAACCACTTCCAACACATGCTCTAGTGTGCCTGGCTCACCGCCCAGTGCATAAAAGGTTCAAAGAATGAATGGAAAAAAAATTCATGACTTTAGCAGAACAATTAAATTTAATTTTGTTTTGTCTTCATCAAATGATGCATCAAACACAAAGTAAAATAAAAAATATTAAGAAAGAAAAAATACAGTATATCATTAAGTATCTATGCTCTATGTAAAACGAAATAGAACAATTTGTTGGGATTACACAATCTTTTCAAATACAGCAGGGTGAAATAGAAAAAAAAAATCAGTTGATTTTTGCTTAAACTTTTCTAAAATACCCACATTTCATTTATATGGCACAGAAGTAAATCAAATATATGTATCTCAGAGGTGGTCTGTATTAGGTTTCTGTATAAGAGGATATTTTAGATTTATTAGATTTATACAGTGATTTTCTTCTGAAGAGCTCAAAGTACTTTCTTTACCCATAACATTTATATAAAGAATACCAAACATTTCCCCACATGCCAAAAGCAACTCAGGTAAACAGCAGAGCCCAGAATATGAGAACAGTGAGAAAATAAGAACAGAAATATAGATGAAAATAGATCTAAAAGTGCCAACATGGAGTAAATCAGTCCTTTCTGCACAGGGTGCTCCACATGTCTGTGAACACCACTGTCATATTGTCACTCCTGAACTAGCAAATAGATACTCCAAGCCAGATGACTCTGCTTGGATATGTGGTGATACAAGACAAATGGTTCAATTCCAGGGACGTAAATGGGCAGGTGGCCCATCTACCTCATTGGACAGTTCATGGTCTTCCATGAAACATACAGACACCTTCTGACATGTGACATCTTTTTTGGAAATCTGAGGGATATAAAGTTAAAGACAGACATAAAGTGATATATATATTTTTTATCGGAATCTGCTTTCCCTTGGAGATACCAAAGCATTCCTAAATATTTATTAAGCAGTTAAAAAAAAATGTGTAAGGCAAGAGCCACTCTCTGGAAGAAGGATTAACTGTGTGAAGATTCTGCCCTTCATATTGGAATAAAATATGAAAATTTTAACATGATTATTTCTTGTAATTGTAGATGCACATAAATCTGGAAGCTTTCTGAACCGTATCCTTTACAACTATTTAAGATAAGAGATTTATTATATTATGGGAAACTGAACAGCACTGGAATTTCAATAATATTGACTATTTGAATTTTCCAAAAGAAAACATATGAATGAGGTGTATATTTTTCTTCATAGTCTTCTGAAAATATATCAAAGCTTTAATTCCTGTGCTGCTAAGATAATTAAATTAATAGATCCAATCTTGGCTGTATGAATAGGTATTGAATTTAGTAGACAGACTTGTAGCTTCTTATCTCTTTTAGCAACCTAAAAATAACAACTGGATAGAATTTCTCCCCGAGTTTGATGAAATAGTGCACATTTTCCATCATTATCACAGGAAAGGGAAGCTGGTCTGCATGCTACTAAGGATGAAATAGCATTTACTGTGAATAGTATGAGCCTTTTCATTCAGAGATTCAGCTGGGTCCTGGACTCTGGCATGTACACATATAGCCAGACACAAGACTATGTCAGTGGCACAGTCAAAACACCACTGGTTAATTTGGGGTGAGGGAACTGATTATTTAGAATTTAAATAGAAAGGCAACAATCACAATGGGCCTTCAAAAAGATCATTTCCATTAGAATTCGAAGAGATGGAAGTAAAAGACTAGACTTCCAAAAGTTGAAACCTGGCAAAAGGACCATCACCCCCCACAAATGTACTTTTTCCTTAGTTTCTAGCAATGTGGTTGGTCATGAACAATAAATGCTAAAAGGAAAGGAATAGATAATTAAAGGCTAAAACCTCTCCCAAAGGCAGGGAGAAATCCCCAACAGGTGAACAGTAAAGTCTTCAAGGCTTTTAGCTTGGCCCTTCTACTCTGTCCTGGCCTCTGCTAAGATCAATGAAGGAGGCAGAGTGAGGGATCAGCCCCACTCCTGCAAGGTGGGCACAGAGTCACAATGCCTGGAGTCGACAGCTGTATAACAGTGGGCAAGCTACATAACCTCTCTCAGCTTGGATGCATTTTTTTCCCTCACATATAAAATGAAGATCTTAATCATACATATAGGGATGGTAAGCCCTCAGCCCAATGGGTGGTACCAGGAAAGTATTCAATATTCTGTTAATTATTAGAGCTAATACCTGTGTAGGTGCAACATGTGAGCTCCAGAAGCACATGAAAGAAATCTAAAACTATTAAAATATGCCCCATGAGAGGTGTGTAGTAACTTTACAGGAGAGAAACCTGGTAAACACTATCTCAGCCAAGTGAATAAAGTTCACATCATCAGTGATACAACTTGTTGATAGCAGGTGCCCTTAATATGATGTTATGAAGAGGTCACTTTCCTCTGTGGTCTTCTCCTAAGAACCATAACATCACTCTAGTCATGAATAAAACATCAGAAAACCAAAACTGCAGACATGCTATGAAATTTCTGACTAGTACTCCTCAAAACTCTTAAGGTCATAAAAAACGAGGAAAGTCTTAGACTCTGTCTCAGCCAAGAGGAGCCTAAGGAGACATGATGACTAAATATAATGTGGTTTCCTGGCAGGGATTCACTTGTTTAGAACTTAATTTATAATAACAGACCAATGGTGGTTCCTTATTTGTGACAAATTCGCCACAATCACGTAGATGTTAACCATAGGGGAATCTGGGTATGAGGCATATGAAAACTCTGTATAAACCTTGCAATGTTTTCATAAATGTAAAACTATTCTAAATTAAAACATTTATTTTAAAATATGCTCCATGAAAAAACTGGTATTCAACCTATTGTGGCAATAGAGTTGACACTTTTAATAAAAGACCAGGAAGTGCAATGGTGAGACTGCCTGAGGTTAAATCTGTTTCTAAATCATCCACAGGCAGACATTTTATAATTTGCTATATTAAATGAATAAACACACTGCTACATTCCTAAATACTCCTAAAACATGGTTCATTGAATACCTATCTAGCCAATTCTAGCTCAATTAAAGGCTAATCAAATGAAAACACTGTCAGTCTTGGTGGGGTGGAAACAGTGAATTTTGGAGCCAGGCAAACAGATTCAAGTCTCTGCCCTGGCACTCACACTTATTACCATTTAGGACAAGTTAAGCCAACCACTCTCATTTTCAGTTTCTCTGTCCATTAAATAGGTTTACTTATCTGTCAAAGTTCTGAGGAGTATTAAATGACATATATGCAGTATCTCGCATTGCAGATGCTAAAGAAATGTCAGTTTCCTTCCTACTTCTATTTTCAGCTGCCGCCATCCTACTGCCTCTCTGACATCTCTGCCTGGACGTCTCCCAAATATCTCAAATTTAAAAGGTTTCAAACTAAACTTCTGATTCATCTCACATCCCTTCACACACTCCTTCTCCTGCCAACATATTTTTCTCCTAGACTTTCCCAATTCAGTAAAAGGCACCACCAGCCCACCAGACACTCAGATGCTCATGCCAGCAATGTAGAGTCATCCTTGACGCCTTCCTTTTCTCACTTGTACCCTCCCCAACTAATCCTTCAGCAAGTCTTGCCCTTTTTATCTGGGATATATTTTTCAGATCTGTCTACGTCTCTCCATTCTCCTTGCCACCAGCCTAATCCAATTAATTAGTGTCTTTACAGATCTTCTCACTTCTACTTCTGTCCCTCACAATCACTTTTCCAGATATTGGCCAGAGCACATCTTTAAAAATATTCATCAGAGCATATCATTCTGACTCTTAACAGATTTCAAGGACTTCTCATTATTTTTTGAATGAAGTTAAACCACTTCACCCTGGCACACCACTCTCCCTCTCACTAGACACCCAGTGCCACAAGGACCTTTCTCAGTCTCAAGTGCCCTTCCCTCTACTGGGAGTGCTATTCCCCTAGCACTTCCCACAACTGACTTCTCAGCCTTTCGGATTGACGGCTTCTCTCATTATCCCTTCTAATAAGATTTTCAAGGCTTGTTTTTCCTCTTTCATTGTTCCATGTTCATTTTCCTTGTAGAAGTTTACAAATTTTATAATGCTTTATCTATTTATGTTTGTCATCTGTCCCACTTCACAACTTTGTAAGCTTCTAGAGCATGGGTCCCCAACCCCCGGGCTGCAGTCCAGTACTGGTCTGGTCCATGGCCTGTTAAGAACAGGGCTGGAGGTGAACGGTGGCTAGCAAGAGAAGCTTTATTTGTATTTGCAGCTGCTTCCTAGTGTTAGCATCACCACTTCACCTCTGCCTCTGATCATCAGGCATTAGATTCTCATAGGAGGACCGATCCCTGGTACCAAAAAGGTTGGGGACTGCTCTTCTAGAAGAAAGAGAATGAGTCTTTTTATTCACCAAGATAAGCCCAGTGCCTAGAAAATTGCCTGGCATACAGCAGGTGCTCAGTTAATTGAATGAATAAGTAAGGTACCTTTCAATTCTCCTGAAAAGTACCATAAAAATGTAGACTCATAGAATGATCCTAATTTTATGTAAATAAAATGTATGATAAATACATAAAAATAAAAAAGATAAAATTCACCAAAATGTTTATTGGTTATTAACTTTTACTAATAGAATTAGAGGTTAGTATATATTTTTTCATATTTCTATATGTTCCAATTTCTCTACCATGAATATTACCTTGATGCTAGGAAAGATGTTTTATTTTATGGCAAAATATTGAGCAATTCATGATAAAAGTATAAGGTGGTCTCTGGGTAACTGAACTTTTTCTTGTGCTGCAATCTAAGGAGGTTCTTATTATCTTATTCTGTAAAATACATGGTTTCTGTGGTCTGACATTATTGTTTTAATTTCAGCACTGACTAGCTCTGTGTTTGGCAAACAGAAATGTCTCAGTTCCCTTGAGTGAGAAATAGAAATGATAATAATGCCTGCCCTACCTTTGGTGAACTATAAAATACCATAAAATTTAGTTTTTATAATCCTCCTCTAGTCTAGTCTGTATGCTACCAAAACATTACAAAAGACATGAAAATATTCTGTTTATAAAATATATTAATATCCTGAAATGTGCAAGTTTTCCTCTGTAACCAGAGTGGCTTTGATATCAGTTACTACTATGTACTTGAGCAAGATGCTAGTTCTCTAAATAAAGATGCCAAAAAATGTTAGGATAATAACGACACTTTCTGTCATGTAATTTCAGAAAGAAAAATAGGTTTGGTGATCCAAACATTCTATTTGGCAGGATGATTTGGTGGAAATAGAAGGAATGTGAATGAGTCAAACCCTAGAGATCTGACTACAAATATCTATTTCGTCTAATTCATTCATTCAATCAATCAACAAATATTTAATAAGTTTCCACTATGCACTAGGCACTTTTCTGGGCCCTGCATAGTAGTGAGAAAATAAACAAATATCTCCATGAAATAAATAAGATAACTGAATAAAGTATAGAGAAGTGATAAATGGGGAAGCATAAAATAAGAGAAGGAGATGAAGAGTTGTGGGCCAGGACAGGAAGTTGGAATTTAAATACTGTGGTCAGAGAGGGCCTTCTGCAAAAGGTGACTTACCAGAGAAGATGTAAATTGGGCAAGGGGGTAAACTATGTGGGTATCTGGGGAAGACTAGTGTGAGTAGAGGGCACATCAAATATATAGGAGCGGGCTGGCATATTTAGGGAATGTCACAAGAAAGCAGTGTGGCTAGAGCAGAGTGAGCTGGGGACAAACAGGAGGGGGAGAAAGCCAGAGAGGAAACAGCAGACAGGCCCCTGTAGGAACCTATCACCATTGTTCTGACTTTGGCTTTTACTTTGAGTGAAACAGAGCTTCAGGGTGATGAGATCTGACTTGTGTCTTGACAACATCCCTGTTACACTCTGGACGCTGTACTGAGAACAAACGTTAGGGGCACAGGTGAGGGTGAAAGCATGGAAACCAGGTAGGAAGCTATTGCCTCCTGGCAGAGGTGATGTTGACTGAGACCAGCATGGCAGTAGCATGGGTGAAGGAGACAAACTTCGGATATATTTTGAAGGTATAACCAATAGGATTTGCTGTAGGCCTGGCTAAGAAGTGTCAAAGGTGAACTGAAGGTTTTGGGCCTAAATCACTAGAAAAAGTAGCCACAAATTATTGTGGAGAAAAGATCAGCAGTTCAGTTTGGTTTTGTTGGAGATCTCTCAGATATAGTTAAGCAGGCGGATACACTAGTCTGGAGTTCAGGAGGAGGTCCAGAGCAGAGTGGTATTTTTAGGAGTCTCAGTGGATTGATCATATTTAGAGCCATGAGAATGGCTGAGTTCTCAAAGGATAGAGTGAAGAAACCATACAAGTTCTGAGCCCTGAATATGAAAAAGAAAAGGCAAAAGAAACTTAGAACAACCAGAGGTAGGAGAAAAACCACAGGAATGTGTTTTCCTGGAAGCCAACTGCAAAAGGATTACAAAGAGGAAGGATTATTGGTCAACTGGTCAAACGCTACTGCCAGATCACAGAATACACAGACCTAAAACTAGCCATCAGATACAACAAAGGGAGACCACTGGTGACTTTGACAAGGATAGTTTTGGTGGAATGGTGGCGGTAAAAGTCTGACTATAATGAGGTTAAGAGAGAAAGGGAGCAGCAGAAACAGAAATAATGAGTATAGAATATGTTTGGGAGATTTGGTATCAAAGGGTACAGAGAAGTGGACAGTAGGTAGAATGGGCAATAGTAGTTTTCAGGTAGTTTCCCTGAAAGCAGAGCAACAAAATTGCCTGGGGATTATAAAATGTCTTCAAGGAAGGTAGGGCTGATGGTGGGAAATCTGGTCGGAGAAAGCTCTGCCCATTCTGATGAGGAGGTATGAGAAGGAATGTGGTACATTAAGCAGCAAGCTACTTGAACAAAATTGATGAATGGTTTCTGATTGGAGAAGAAGAAACTGCCCCAAAGGTGAGAGTATTAGACGAAAATGTGTATTCCAGATTAATGAATTTCATCAACATACAAAAATCAATTGATGAGATATACCACATTAACAGATTGAAAAATAAAAACTACATAATCATCTCAATAGATGCATTTGATAAAATTCATTATAAAATCTCTCGACAAATTAAAAGGAAATTATTTTAACAGGTTAGTAAATTTTAGCCTTCCAACTCTTATTTAATACAAAATATATTCCCAGTCACCTGAGGGAGAACAGATATGAATTGAACATGTATTGCCTAAAAATTTATAACTAAAAGGTACTATGAGTTCAGTAATTCTTTTATTTGAATTATTTTACTAATCACAATACTGTTTGAAAAAAAAAAAGGAGCATGTATACATTTGACACATTCATATTACCTTTTTGGCCTACAGATAGCATTTGGTAGGCATATGGCTCTAAAGATCCCTCTTGCTACCTCCTCTCAAGATTTTAGGAAGGTGAATTTCATAGTACATTGTCTCTCTTCATTCTCATTCATATGTTCATATATTCATATCCAAATATTAATATTTAATGAGTACCCATTATGTGCCAGAATTCTATCCATCTTCATTTTCTCCCTAGGATTCTACATTCAGCAGTTCCCCAAGTATGATGTTATCTCTCTGGCTCCCAGACCTTTACTCACATTGTTCCTCAGCCCAGGGAGCCCTTGCTCCACTCTTCTCCCTGTTGGCTTCCAGCAGTCATTCAAGACTCTATAAAGACATCACCAGCCCTGGAAAGTTTCACTTGGGATGACAGAACTTGTCCTTGGCTTGGAGAAGAGGAATGGGGGTGCAAGTCAGCAAGAGGCACTGGTCTCCATCACTTCCTCCTCCCCAGGCCTTGGAGTTAGTTCTGGTCCTTCTATTTTGTGTTCCCATAACCAATCTTTCCAGAGTTTGATATCCAGACCACATTAAGTCTTAAGATCTGGAAGACTTTACAAAGACTGATGACAAAGCAGAATACTCTAAGCGCTTTAGGATGAATATAAAGCAGATGAGGAGGTCAAAAGGTATAAACTTCTAGTTATAAAATAAATAAGTCCTAAGGATCTAGTATACAGTATGATGATTATAGTTAATAATACTGTGTTGTATATGTGAAAGTTGTTAAGAAAGTAAATCTCAGAAGTTCTCATCACAAGAAAAATAAATATTTAACTAGGTGTGGTGATGGATGTTAATGAGACTTACCGCGGTAATCAATATACACAAATAATGAATCATTATGTTATACACCTGAAACTAATATGTTATATATCAACTATATCTCAATAAAAAATAAATGTATAAAGTAGATGAGGGATTATGGAAGGGTTGGGGGAAAAACTGACATTTATATGGGAAACTGACAATTGTGCTTTGAAGTGAGGATTGAAAGAAATGATATATTTAGAACACTTAGCTGAGCACTGGCATCTAATAGGTGTCACATATGATAGTTCTAATGGTGAGCACAGTGACAACAACTACTACACACTGGCATGGGAGGCAGTGGTAAACTTTAATACAAAAAGGCACATTGCAAAGATGTGAGGAGGGATGCATAATCAAGGATGAATATATAAAACAGACATGGATCTATAAGCACATAAAAATCACTAAGATTTGCAAAAATGTGTTAAGAACACTCAAATATTTTTATTTGTTACACTGACAGCAAAGAAATAACTCAGTAAGGAGGCAAACACTTGCTGTTTGAACCAGATGGTTTAATCTTAAGGGAAGCAGAGAAGAAAAAAATGGAACTATTCAATTTCAATTATATGCCTCTCAGGAAGCAGATGTATAAGAATGGAAAGAGTAGAGTTTACCTTTACATGAAAACACAGATTCAAGTAGGATAAGAGGACTTGGCCTTTGCCTTGGTCAAGGGTGGTAGTGGTGGGGGCGGAGTAGGGGGATATTTTATAAATAACAAGAGTCTCTAGTCTCACCATTTACTCCTCCTTATGGCTCTAGAATTTTGGTCCTTCTATGCCCATGTGCCCATAGCCAACCTCTCTAGAGTTTGGGATCCAGGCCACATAGGAACCATCATCAAATCCTTAGATCTGGAAGACTTTCCTCTTTCTCTACCAGCCAGCAAGTGCTGAAAGCAATATCCTCTAAGGAAAAAGGAGTATTCATATCCTTCACTGACATTTTGAACAACTTTTGCATAGGAACATTGTGCAATCCATGGTATTTAGGTGGGACATGACTATTTGGATTTATATTTCAGTTGTGTTACTGGTTAGTCATTTGTAAAATGGACTGGAAGGGCTAACTTCTTGCATAATATGTTTCTATGGTAAAATGGAAAAGCACATTCTGAGTTCTGAACAACTGACCTATTATTCTTTCAGCAACTAACTTAATAAACATGTCTTGAGCCCCTTCTATAGGCCAGGCTCTGTGATTCAAATATGAGGGAAGACACAATAACCTCAAGGTGCTACTAACCACACCTTTTTCTTCCTCATTCTGAAACATTTATGGTATTTTATATGATAACACTTGCCATATACCATGGAAATTGAGGAGATGGAATAATCAGTGCTACATGTGGGATGTTAGGAAAGGTTTCAAAGAGAGTTTCAAGCTAAATCTTTACTAGGCAGCAAAGGACCTAAAGAGTATTTTAGGTCCTTTGACCTAAATTCCTGCACAAAAAAGACAAAGAGGTTTGAATGTACATGTTTATTGCTCATGTAGGGCATGGATGACTACCTTGCATAGAGTCAGGCCTAGTATATAAGTGAGGAACAGGCTTAAAACTAACTTTGAGCACAACTTGCTTCTAGGATAAGGATCATCTCCACACAAATGAATAAGATGGGCTTACCCCCAGTGAGTTTACAATCTACAGACAACATAAGAGGAACACCCTGAGCACACTTCTACGATAGCATTATCATATGCTCATCTTATAATTATCTGCTTTCTTATCCTTCTGCTCCCATTTGGATGAGAATCCATTGAGAGCTGAGTGTCTGATTCCTCTTGGATTCCATAGAATCTTGCATAGAGCCTAACACATAGTAGGTGTTCAATAAGTAATTTCTGAGCTGAAAAAATGTGTGACAATACAGAATATGTGTGATTTAGGACAGATATAAAATAGATGAAGGATTAGGGAAGATGAAGGAAAAATAACCATTTGTGCTTCAAAGTACAAGTATAATTTTGTTAGGAAAAACTGGATGGCTTAAGACTTCAAGGTAAAGAGAACAATAGCAATGAAAACAAGGAAGCAAGAAAGTTGTGTATAGAACAGTAAGAAATCTAATCTGGCTCGAATTTAACATATGCGAGCAGGGCTGCATTATAATTTTCATGGGCCCTATGTACTTTTGCATTTGTGGACCCTTCCTCCATTAAAACATATAAAAAATTATATTTTACAATTGTGTTGCTGTAAAGCTACATATATTCAGGCTGTATTAATAATGATTCATTATTATATTATTTTTCTTCTGATTTTATAATAAATAAAAATATTTCATGAACCCTTAAAAATATCTTGGGCCCTAAGCAATATGTTACCATATCAGGTAGATAAGTTGGCCCCATCGGTAAATGGAAAGACAGATTAAGGCTGAATGAGGAGAGCCTCCAATGTCATGCTAAGGTCAAAAGGAAGCAGGTGAAGAATTATAAGAGGAGCATGACACGATCAGAGCCATGAGAAGGATGGAGATGTAAATATCTAGAAAGAGATGGAAAGTTCTGGAAACAAACAAAAAAAACAACTTGGATAGAATTGGGAATGATATGAGACCCTTTGCGAGCAGAGTATGAAGAGGATGAACAGAAGAGTTATGAAGGGAAAAGAAGAGTTATGAAGGAAGCAGAATCTGGGAGAACTGAAGCCAGACTGAATGAGGAGAGGAAGGGCAGAAAGTCAGAAAACAACTGTCATTTAAAACCTGTGTGACCAGAAGAATGGTAAGACCAGGAGAAGAAAGACAAGAAAGAGTGGATTTGAAGGATTTGCCGGAAGCATATAAATATATTTCCAAAATCAGAAACACTATTAATGTATGGTACCTAAAAAATTACACTCTCTTTAGCTCTCTGCTGCTGCATTGACCTCTCCACCACTCTCTTTATAATAGGCAGGTACAACTAAAGAAAACTATAGCTCTGTGTCTACCATACATCAAATTTGACGTCAGCACCCAACTATCTGGAACAGTAAATAGTTACAGAGAGAAAAAGAAAAAAGATTAATCAGACATAAACAGAAATGAAATGTATGCTTTCAACTTACAAATATATATTTTAATATTTACCTCAGGCAAGAATAAAGTGAGATAAGCATCTAGGGATTTTAGTTTAACTATGCAAAATAATAATTATTCCATACATGACCATATTTAATTTTACTGAGGAGCCAAACTCAATTTTTTCTTTTCTGCATTAATTACCTTCAGCATTATTAAAAGTGTTTCTGAGCAAAGTACTATTTCTACTGAGCTAATATTATAGAAACAGTAATTAGAATAATTGAAGATCATCTGAATGGGTCATAGTTCAGCATTTTTTAATATTTTAGGAAAATTTGATTTTATTGCTTTCAAATACAAAGAATAATTCAAACTCTGCTAACATGTAAGTGCTTAGTAGGTTTTTAACAAAGCTATATCTAAGGAATAAATATGTATACACCAAGTTTTAAAAATGGTTACTTACAGTATTTCCATTATGAAATTATATGTTAGGACGAGATAAAATTTAATTAGCATGATATATAAATATGACCTAAATGAAGTTTTATTCTTATGCCTAAACTATATTAACAAACTGAGCTACAAAAGGTCCTTTGATTTTTAACCAGGTCTACAACAATTTAGTGTCTTATTTTTTGGGAAGTTATATTAGGCCACATTTGCCATGTGGACCAGTCTGAAAGCAGGGCAGGGAGGGGGGGACCCACAAAAGGCTTTTGTGACACCAAAATGTCACAAAGCCCATAGATTTAATCTTCCCCCAAAACCTATTAATTTTTAACTTAGGTTATTTCTAACAAGCTCATTTATCAGATTACCTATCCCAGGGCAGTTCAGAAGCAGCAAATAAGTCCTTTACAAAAACAGTTTTATGTACTTTTAAAAAAAAATTGGAAATTTAGGAAAAAGCTTTATGCAAGAAGATGTTCATAACAAGGTATTTACAACAGTGAAAAATTGGGGGGAAAATTTCAACAACAATAACAACAACAACAAAAAAAACCGAAAAATAAATGACAAGACACCAGTATAACAATGTTACATACATTTGTGAAAATAATCATATGGTAATAATCTTATATCATATACTGTTAAATGGAAAAAATAGGTTAAAAGATTGTCAGTATGGGAAAATCGCAACTATATCCAGTGTTCAATAGTCAGAATGTGACCATTTATGCACTCTACTCCCACCAATGGTAACAGTATTATAATGAGAAAAAAACATATGCAAATGAGGCAATAGTTGGAGGAATGGCCACTTGTGTCCTAGGTAGTTTTCAACCTAGGGGAAGATCTGAAAAGTTTATATGCACTACAAAGAACAGTGTAAGAAAGCTGAATAATTGAATTAAATATAAAAAGAACTTTTGAGTCTGCCAGAATAAGAATCTACTACTGACAAATACTTTTCCACTGACTGATAAATTTTATGATGATAATAAATGATGCAGTTGTTTAATCAGCGTTGCTTTCTGGAATGAATCATCATTTCTGGAACTAACCATGGCTTCAAAAAGGACAGAAGCTCCACCTCCTAGTGTTTTTTGTTAGTAGACAGGAACTCTGAGTAATCTTTTCAGCCTGCTGGGTGAAGTGCTCTCCCTTCCCTTTTGCTTACTCAAGAGGTCAATCATATGTAAATGGAGCACACACAGACCAAAAGGCTAGAGTAAATCATTAGAGTACATTTGGTGATTATTTCTGGGAGATGGGATTTCAAGTGCAACCTATTTTCTTCTTTTCAAAATAACCAAGTATTCAAAGTCATTGTAGGAAAACTGAGAAACATTAATAAAATTATATACAATTATTTTAATTAGCTAGATATATATATACTGGGTTAACAGATAAGAGAAAAAAATCTTGAAGATATTTATCATCCACATATTAATGTATAAAGCCCATACTATACTAATTCCAAAGGGTTTTTATGAAACTTGAAAAGCCAAATCTAATCTATATTGAACAGTAAAGAGATGAGACCAATTTGAGAAAAAATAACATAGCAGGACTTAATAAACCTATAGCAATAAAAATAATATAATACTGGCATAAGTGTAAACCAATAGAGTAGTGAAACTAAACAGAGAATATACATACGAAACTGATCCTTGACAGATACAGAATTACATATAGACATGGACAAGAAGATGGAACAATTGGTAACCCATATTAGGAAAGATAAAATCTTTATATCAAATTATTCATTAAATATATTCTAGATTAATTGAACATTGAAATGTAAAAATCACTACTTTAAAGTTGTGTAAGAAAACACAAGAGAATATCTTTATGAATCAAAACGGAGAAGAATTTTTCAAACAGCACCATACCACAAATCATAATAGAAAAGACGACAAAGTGAATCCATTAAAATTAAAAACATTTGTATAACCAAATGCTACAAAGAGAAAAAAAAAAAAAGCCACAGTCTAAAAGAAGGCATCTTCATATATAGGCAAATGATTAGTGTGCAGAATATATAAAGAATGGATTCAAATCAATAAGATAAAGACAATCAGCCTAATAGAAAAATAGGCAAAAAATTCAAAAAAAGCCATTGACTAAAAAGGAAATAGAAATTTTGGTCAATAAACATATATAAATATTCCCAATAATTTATAATCAAAGAAACTTTACATCTGCACTTTTTATTTCATGTTGTCTTATGACATTTGACCTTTTTAAAAAAACTTCAGGGACAATTAATTTTAGCATAAAAAATTAAAAAGTATTTGTGGCAGAAAAAAACTACTGTTTATCAGTTAACTAGCATGAACTTAATATTCAAAATTAAATGAAACGTTTCTTTCAATGATGATGCCAGATCAATTGTGTACATGATTATAAGAAAGGTACTAATATTTGGGAAGACATATTTTCTGTAGAGTTGGATGTGTCAGAAAAAATGAGAGTAAAATATTTTCAAGATTTGGATCTTCAGCCTATGATTCAGTTTATGACCACAACTAATTGTAAGACAGCTGCAGGTATACCGATTCAAGGAAAAAAAAAAATTGTTTTCCCCTATACTAAGCAAGCATTTTGAAAATGTCAGGAAATAGTCAAGATTAAACTTTTTTATTTTTTATATTTCTTTGAAATGTATTCCATCTCCCACTTTGATTATGATTTAACTTGTTAGTTGTTCAAAAGAACTTCAAACTCTAGCCATTAGCAATCACGACCCCCAGAATTTGAGGGTCTCCACATGCCTCTCAGCACTGCATGTCCTTAGGATATAGGAAAGGAAATATATAGAAAAGATAAGTCTTTTCTGTGACTGCATTTTCTGTAAACCACAGCATCTATCCTGGCTAAGATCATGAGGCACCATGACCAAAGGGTCAGATCCAAATGGCCCTTGGAAGTAACAGGAGAGATGATCAGGCATGAGAGCAAGAGCTGAATTCATATGAACCAAAACTACATCTTAGACATCACCAGTTATGTCCATACATCTCTTCAGAGATATGTGGTGGTAAGAACTAGGGAGATGGAGATCAACTACGCCTTTTAAAAAGAGAAAGCCATAGGAGCCTTCACCAATTCCCCAAAACAGGAAGGAAATTATAAAATCTCAAGATTTTAAAAGTGGGAGATGAGGAGAGAGGAGGGGAAAATGAGAGTGGTGCTACTTCCTTAGAATTTCCAGAAGCATTTGCATGAGAGCATACATGATGAGGATCCATGATGACGTCATAGAAACAATGAACTTCTCTGTGCCTCAGTTCCATCATCTAAACATCACAAGATTGTTATGAACAAGTAGAATACAGTTATAATATGTGAAAGCACCTTAACAGCTATCATTACTATAGAGCTAAATGACTTTCTCATTAAAAAAACAAAAACAAAACAACACGACACAAATGCCACTCAAGACAGATGTAGTAACAGGCCCCTTCCCTCTTCCCTTAGGGCCTAGAATAAATGTCATTTCCCTAGAGAATCTTCCCTGATCACCTACCTAGAATGTTATTCTTTACTGGCCTTTTGTTTGTTTTCCTCGTAGCCCTATCTCACCTCTCAAAAATTTAATGAGGTAGTACATTTTACAGATGAGAAAACTGAGTCCAAGAAAAGTTTAGGCCACACAATTCGTAAAGGGTAAAGCTAGGATTTGATCTCAGCCAGTGTGGCTCCAGCATCCTTGCTCTTAACTCCTACACTACATGATCTAGAATTTGAATAAAAAATTGAAATTAACACAAACATTAATATCTGGATTCATCACTCACTAAGAAGGTGGGGTAGAAAAGAGTGGAATGAAACTAAAGAAAAAAGGGAACAGAATTATGAAATGCTTATCTTCTTGAAAGAAAACAAAAAAAATTTTTAAAGGCTGGCATGCATGATTTAGCACCTGGTTTTACTGTCTTGGCTTTAGGGGCTTAACTGCCACAGTGAACTTGATGTTCCAGCCAACCTTCTAATTGGTGTGTTTGCTTCCCTCATGCCTATGCTAATTTCTTCTCCTGTTAATACTCTTATATGTGTTTCTTCTGGAGGCATCAAATACAAGTGTAAAAGAATTAGTCATGATGAAAGCTGCCTACCCCATCAACAGCTATAACCTGGCAGAGTTCCTAGTTCCAGCCCTACCTATAAATTGCTTAAAATGAAATACTACTATAGGACTACACCTCATGCTTTGTCCCAATTTCAGATTAAAGTCAACCTTTTTCATCAAAACAGGACACACTACAGGGTGTATGAGGAGTCCTGAAAAGGAACAATTAAAGTTGGATCTCAGTTTTTTACTTAGTACAAGCCTAGTGTTTTTTGTTTGTTTGTTTTTATGTAGTTGCACTGAAGATTCTTTTTATTAAAGAGAGACACACCCTGTGGTTCAAGTAATCGACAGGATGAGTGGGGAAAGCGTACTTAAATAAAAATTCGGATGCTTTTATAAGGAATAGTGGTGTTATAAGAGTAGCTAACATAGAACTTTGCCTCAGAATTTTCTTGGTATATATGAAGGAATGAGGTCTTCACTCTGTTCTCTTGATCGACTCTCATTCAGAAAGAGAATTCACGACCCTGGACATCCAGTGAATTGACCAAACTGACCCGCGGTATCTTTCGTTCTTACAGCAGCTCTCTGATGTGGACAACTGTTAATCAGAATTCTCTGTGGGGACAGCATGCCCCTGCCTTGGGGGTCACACTCAAAAACTCCCTCTGCAGGTCAGCCCAAGCACTGGCAAGAGCAGGAACAAAGGAACATATGGGAGGGCTCTAACACCACAAATCTAAGTAATTCACAGTCAAGTTAACAAACCATTAAATAAACTATTGTGCCTTCTGACCTGGATATATAAACCTCCATGACAACAAAAATGAAAAAGGTGTAAAGCTATAATTTCTTTATGAATGATAGTCACTAAGCCATCAAAGATGACTAATTATTATTGTATATATTTCAAGGTTTAGATGAACTATAAAATAAACATATACATAATTTATAGGTATATGTTTATTTCATAAAATTTAATTTTCCTTGCATTCATTTTTGTAAATTATATTACGGTTAAGATTTTCAGATTTTCTTATATTGACAGTAATGCTAAATTAGAAACCTTTCTTGAGTCATCATAGTTCTTACATTTTTTCATTAATTTTAATTTAGAAAAACTTTTTGCTGTGGTAATAACTATTAAAATTGTCAATAAAGTTCTTAAGGTAAAACAAATTTTAAAATGGCTCATTACTTTTATATATTACTTTAATGTTCAAGCACTATAACAGAATCATAACTATAATTTTTTATTTTTGTAAAATTTCACCATTCAAATTACCATCTCATATTCAACTTCCACTATCTCTGAAAGCAATATCTAGATCTGTAAAGCATTTTTTTCTTTGAAAGTTTTCAATGAGTTATTATAAATAAAACCAAAAACTATAGTATGTTGCTCAATTTGTTAAAATCTTCTTCGATTCAAGACTATCCCTCAATCCATGGTAGCCAGAAAATAATGTCTATAGAAATTAGCTTCAGGATTTCACATACACAAATCTCTCCCTTTACAGTATTCATGAAAGTTATTAAAATGCCACTTCCATTGTATTGCTTCCCAGTTTCTTTTTATTTTGTAAAACCATTTTGTTTAAAATATTTTTAAGTTCTTTATCAAATGAAGTAACCAAAATTTGACATTAATGGCTTTTTATGGAATAAAACTTTTTCAAACATTAATAGCAAGCAACAGTTAACACCAAATGGCCATGGATAGCACAAATTTAAAATCAGTTTCTGCAGAAGACCATGATTCACTCTTCATTATTGATTTTTGTGATTTAATATAACTGTTCTAGAGTCTTTTTTAAGTTTAATCTAAATATTTTGATAACATTGAATTGGCATTGCCAGACATCCACAAGTGGCTGTAAGGTCAATTTTGGTAAGTATTTCATTGAGATATTCTATATTTGAACAGAACCCCCAAAATTCTGAATTGTCTCTAAGAATGTCATAGCTGTGAGCAGATTAGAAGCTATACCTCCTAATAACAAATACAATAAGTAATTTCAATTAAGGTACTTGAAAATAAATTGTATTTGACTCTGGAATATATTTAATGATAATATGTAGTATAACTATGCTTATTAGTTTTCATTTTAAAAAGAAAAATATTTAATCTATTTCATAAATATGATTCTGGGTTGATTAATGAACATAGGAGAATATGGTTGTTAGAGAAGAGGAAAATAGGGGGTAAGAGTTTGATCATGAAAAATTAGTCTATAGATTGCTAAGAGCCAACTATGTGTCTTATAACATTATCTAAATATATTAAATACATTGGAATTTTAATGTAATTTTAATTACAATTAAATTTCTTTGGACTCAATTTTTTTAGGCTTCCAGGTACAACTTTGTCACCCTGGCATTCCCATATATGTTTTCTTTAATACCTCTAAGTTACTGCAGAGATACAATGAAGACTGGTTTACTCATTAAATTTTAGAAAAGGTGGAGGGAGAATCCCCTAATTTTCTAGTTATATATGGAGTAGCAGAAAATTAGAAGATACCTTTATGCTTTATCATCAAATCACTGGATCCAGGAATTTGAGCCTCAATCTCCTTTTCAATGTCGAATCAGTGCAAAAGTTTCAGCTCTTGCAGAGTTCTGGGGGAAAGTAACACTAGAGGGCGCTGGCAGTTTGCAATAACAGGTTCTCAGCCAACAACACCCTACGTTTTATCTGACAGACATCAACTCTAATTCAGTCCTTAAAAATGTCCTTTACCATCACAACTCCAATAAATTTAGATCACGAACCTATAAATGTGTTTTGTCAAACTCAAAAGGAGAGAGAACAAGAATCTTGCTGATTCTCACCAGGTGAAAAAGATAAAAAGATTAAACAGACTCCAAGGAGAATAAAGGGGCAAGAACAGAGTTTGTAGTTTATAGTTTCTTTCAAGTCATGCAGATTAGTCCTTTTTGGTATGGTGAGTTTGTACATGAGAATTTATGCCAAAATATCAAACACTCATTTACTTTTAAACACGTTTGCAAATGGTCAAGTACTGCATTATTTAAAGTCTGGCTGAGCTGACAGTTTCAAAATACTGTTAGCATACATATAGAAAATTCCATAATAACAGGTCTAAGGGCAGGTAATTTGCACTTAGGACCATGAGCTGAAAATTCTGTTAAAAAGACAAAATTAAAATACAACTTTCAGATGTTATTCTGTCCCAAATCTTTCCAGTGTTATGACTGATGTGAAAACTTTTTTTTCTTTTTTTGATGTTGAAGCCTCTCTGCTGGTTTCAGCATTCATTGCCTGACTGAGGGGAATTGTCCACACCAAGATGAAACTTGCTCTACAGCCAGAAGTTGTCTTGCCTTTGGATGGAAGACAAATCATATTAACTACTTATTATAGGAAATGCATAATTTAGTACCTCTTGTGCTTTTGATAAATACATTTTTTCCAAGGACTAACATCAGTTTCCATATATATTTGCAATTGCATGTAAAATTACAAAGAGAAGATTATACTGGGTGATTACAACAAGTTTTTAAATTATACTTTGGCCTGATCAATCTAGTTTTCAAGACGAGCAGGATGGACATATTATTTGACAAAACTGATAGGTAAAATATTACTTCCATAATTTTTTTTTGGAAAAAAAATTAGTGTAGTCAACACAACCTAGTCACAAATGCATGTGGCAAAAAAAATATGACTTATACTAAGTTTAAAACCTTGTGCACATTTGGAATTTAGTTACCTCACACAAGAAACATAGGTCCAGGTTATCAAATCATAGTCTCAACACACAGATAAGTTGTCATAAATGTAAAAGGTGAAAATTAACATTTATGTTTCTTTATCCCTGCCCTAACCCTCAGGAGATCAACATTAGACTGATGTGATCTATGTATCATTTCTTCATTCACTCAACGATATCTGCGGTTACCCTGTTAAGAGGTGAACAGTGGCCCAGCCCACTTCTATTTTTTTTAAGTTCCTACATCTGTTTTCGGAAATAAAGAAAGGAGAAAAGAATAATGCCAAAATTATGATACGGTTTAAGTCTTTATAGTTCATAAATTAAAAATGTAAAAACACAATACAATATGATTTTGCCATTTGTAGGATAACTACAGAATACAAGAAAAATTAATTTATGGTACCCTAACACCATGTGATCTAGTAAAAGGATGCAGATCTACAGTTATATAGTTAACACCTTTCAGTTCTCTTAGTGTATCTCTGAGGCTGTGAATAAAACATAAAACTTCAGTTGCTTATGATATCATTTGAAGCTGTTTGAGCATATTAGGGCTGGAACAAGGGCTGTTCATCCCACTCCAATCTCCCAGGACAAAGGGAAACAGATTTGATTCTTGCCCTCATAAATCTTCAGTTCTTAACAGGGGGACAACTTGCTCACAGACATTTAGGGTACACGATTAAGGCAGCTCTGAGGGCCACAGTTATTACAATGGGGCAGAACAAGTATCTGAGAGGGAACCCCACGTCTTACTGGAAGAGTTTCCTTAGCTGGAAATTAAGACTGGCATCTTTAGAATGAAATACAATAGGAAATAAGCAAAATGAAAGGAAAATATCTGAGATTAGTCCACATATTAAGGGTGTTAGTTTATGAAATATCTATTTCAGTTTGTGGATATGAGAGGAAGGGGGAGCAATGCATTTCTTCCTGTTTGGGTGGGTTACAGTTGTAACATTTTTGGAAAAATGCTACCCTAGACATTGCTAACCAAAAAAAAAGCTAAAGAATTGGAATGTTAAAGACATTTTAAGAATAAAGAGATATTGGTGACATCAACATTTCACTGCTTTGGAGTAAAGGAGATAGAAGATAAATTGAAAGGGATTTAAACATTTGGGACTACCAAGTAGTATTCTGGGGTTTAGACCTGTAGTCTAGGAATTGATTCAATAGTGTTGGTCTGTGAAGCTAGGCTATCTTTATCTCTACCTCTGCCCAGCCAGCTCTGGTTTACCCTAAAAATGAATTAAATATTGATCCCTTAGACCTTCTTTGCTACTCCTCTTATTTATAATCTCTCATCTTGCCTTTCAGCTTTCCTTGATAGAACTTATCACAATCTGTCATTATATATTTATTTGTGTTTCTCTAATATTCTCTCTTTGTTTCTAAACAAGCTTTAAACTCTATGGTGGGTGGCAGGTTTTATTTATGTCTTTGCTTCATATTAAAGAGCCAGGCACTTAATTAATATTTAAGAACAGAGAGTAAGGAAAAATCGTGAAAGGCTTTAAGATGGACAAGAAGACCAGTGGGTGTACCCATTAGTGCACCATTCTGGATTATCTGAGCAGCTCACTGAGTAATTTTCAACCTCATAAGTTATAGAAAATTAATATACTATAAATTATTCTTATCTATAAAATGTAAATGGTTTAGGTGAATATGTAATCGATTATTACCCAAAGGACATTGGCTAGTTTTGCATCTGTTACCAAATTCATCTCAGCATTCCTGACTTCCTTTTTGAGTTCTCTTTTAAACCAGATGTGACATTTTACAGATTCCTCTCATTAATTCATGAGTTATATGAAATCTTTGGCATGTATTCATTTGTTCATTTTGTATTGTATAAGAATCATGATTTTATCTTTAGAATAATTATACCCTAATAGGAAGGAAAGGAGGAGGAAAGAAAGTGGAGTGTTGAGTAGTTGGAAAGCACATGTGCCCATTCTAGGGGACTGGTGTGGCTTGGTTGTGGTTGTGTTAAGAGAAACAGCCTGGTAAAGGGGAGAGAAGAAAGGCATCAGAAAGAAGGCCCACTTTATACATTTAACATAAAAGAGACATAAATATAAATATAACATGTGGGAACCAAAACACATTTTTTCCACGTATAATGTACTGGCAAGGCATGCCCACTTTTAGGATCCAGAGCCTAGAGAACCTGACAAAGGTTTACAGAGCTGATTAAGAAGAGAGTTACATTTTTTTTCTACTGTGTACCTGCAAGCTGGCACATGTCCTGTGCAGCTCCCATCAAAATCAACAACTAACAAAATGAAGAAATCATTCATTATACATCATTCAAATAGAGGAAAGAGGAAGTAACTGAGAGAAAAATCAGTATTAACCTACAGAAAAAAAAAAGACGTGTTTAAATGAACAAGGATATCTTTCAGTAAGGAAAATTACATCCACAAAGCTAAAACTTTCATTTCTAAAGATCACCAACCTACTAATTAGAATAGCTAAGATAATTTAATTGAATTCAAGTGGTTTATTTAGAGTCAAGAATTAATTAAATTAGAGCTACTCTATAGCTTTATAAAATTAAATTTCATTTACTAAATCTAGACAGAGTTTGAGCAGTAAGTATTTGGTTTTGGTTCCATGGTCTAAATATTTATAATAGGTCTCAAATGAATGTTCACATACCTTTGAGTAATAGGTACTGATTCTATAAGAAAAGGCATTATACTATACATTCCAGCAGGAACAGAAAATGCATAAATGCACCATATTCAGTAGAACTATAGTGAAGGTTCTAATGATGATACAATGCATACTGAAAAACCTAAGTGGTTTCTTAGTCACCACGATCAAGTCTGGAATGAATTTTATATGCATTTTCAAAGATATTTTTTCAACTATAAACAAACATAACAAATATTTCTAAAAGGCAAAAATAAAAAAAAGGAACTTGTATAATGTTTCTCAACTTTATGCAATGCAGATTTGAATTTGCAACGTACACAGACACATGCATCTTGACATAATATATCTAAATCATAAGTAGTAAGAAATACTTTCCTTTATACTCCATGTCAAAATTCACAAAACATCTGAGTACATTATCTTCCTAACATCCTTGTAAGATCATTCATTATCATCCCCATTTTATACATGATGAAATTAAGGTTAGAAGTCTGGTTTATGGCCAAAGAACTGAAAAGAGGCAAAGTTAAACATCAATCAAGGTCTGCATCTTCAAGTTTCTTGTTTCATCTTTTAAACATTACTCACCCGGATAAAACAAAAATTATTATGACATGTATTCATTATTTCAATGAAAACAGTTCATACTGCCTGGATTAAAGTCCCAATTCCACCATTTAGTGGCTAAGTGAACTTAGTCAAACTACTTAACCTCTCTGTGCCTGTTTCACCAGCTATAAACTGGGGATAATAATATCACCTACCTCATATCATTGTCCTAAGGATTAAAATATTTATGAAGCACTTTAAATAGTGTCTGTCACATAGAAAATAAAATTCTTCAAATTGGGCTGCAAATACAACCCCTCACTTCACTGGGATGGATGCACATATTGTCCTCAGAAATCCAGCCACTAGGGGTTGGAAAGCTCTCTTCTACACATTTCATTAAGCAATTTCATAGAGTTCTACCCAAGGACACAGTGGAACTCTGCCTCTTAGAATTACAGCCTCTCTCTAACCTGGGGTAATAATTGTATATTATATTTCAAGAAGCTACATTCTTTTATATTTCAATTGGTTATAAATAACAGCAGCTGCTACTTGTTGAGCACTTACTATGTGCAAAAACACTGTGCTAAGGGTTTTCAGTAATTTTTGAATTCCTTACAAAGTACACATCATTACTTCCACTCAATAAATGAGACTCCGAGGAGTTAGTTTATTCAAAGACACATAGCAAGTTGTAAAAGAAACATTCAAGCAGTTCACAGGTGCTGTCCAATTCCAAAACTGATGCCTGTGACATCACACAGTGCTTCCTCCTAGGGCCAAAACATGCAATATTTATTTATCCTATCTTGTTTTATCTATAAAGTAAACAAAATTTTTCTAAGAAGATAAAAAATGGAAAAGAGAAAATAGAGTATTGGCCAGATAAAAAGTTAACCAAAGAAACAAATGCTATAAAGGATGTAAAATGACCAGTATCACTGGACCATGAATTCAACTTCTCATCAGCATTAAAAGTTAAACTTGTTATCCTCCCTTGGGGGAAGAATCATGCAAATATTTAGATTATGCAGAGCTCCATTGTGATTCATATTTAGGCACTTACTGGTTACTTTTGAATAGAGTGGCACCAAACTATTTAAAAAAACACCATTAAGTAGCCAAACTGACCTGAGTTCTAATCTCAGTTTGGCCAGTAACTAGCTCGGTGACTTCAGGCAAGTGAAGGCTGAACTTAAGGCTTAGTTTATTCACCTGTAAAACAGTACTTATCTGACATGGTAATAGAGGGCATTAAATGAGTCATCATATTGTAAAGTACACTGGCAAATAATATAATGAAAACAATAATTGATAGCTTGTTATAATATCCTTGCAATCCCTTATTCCTTCCCTCACTTCTTTTATCTCTTTTCCTTTTCCCTTCCTTTTATACCATATTCCCTTTTTGGCTGGTCACCAACAGGATTAATTTCAATTTTGTCCAGGTCAAGAGATTTCTAGATACTTTAGACCAACTTTAAAGTACTAAGATAGCCAAGACTATCTAAGGAAAAGTTGGGATGCAAAATAAGTAAATATGATTTTTTTAAGGAATTCGTATTCTCAACAAAGAGTGGACAAATATATTTTTAGTGCCTAAAATATGGGGACATGAGGGTAGATAAAGCAGCTTAAAAAGAGGTACTGTAAACAGATCATTGTGGCAGAATACAGTGAACACAGGGCTAGAGTTTGCACAAAGTGTTCCTGGAGCATGGAGATGAGAGGGACAATACATAGTCATTAGAAAATATAATAACTTGAACTCAATGAAGTCGAAAGAGAAGAAAGAAGATTTTTACTAAGAGCTTCATTAAAGAGAAACAGCTTGAAAAAGGAATGAAACTTAGGAGGAAAGAGGGCAATACAGGACCCATAGCCAACGAATACAAGCCAGGACTCCTGGTTCCCTTGGTCCATGTCAATCACCTGCACAGCTCTAAGAAAGAAAATTTAATAGTGTACATGGCAAATGCCTCAAATCAAAGAAGGCAGGGGTCAGGGACAAAAAGTATTTCTGCTTCTAACAAACACCTTCCTGGTCAGAAGTTTCAACTTTTGGCTTTTGCACTGAAAAGATGATCCTTAGTGAGCACTGAGATATCACAAGACTAATATTAGGACATTCCCACGTATAAATTTGAGAATTTGGCTTTTGTGAAGAAACCTCTTGGTCTTAAATCTCATGAGATTACGGTTTCAGAAGAGAATGCTAGTATTTACTTTCTCCAGAAAATGTGCATGAATTCACAGGAGAGAAGAGCACAGAGTAAGGGGAGAGTGAGGGCTTTAGAAGCAGAAAGACCTGGGTCTGTTTTTCGCCTGTGGGACCTTGACCATGTTTCCTGATCCCTCTGCCTCAGATTTCTCAAGGTTGACATGAGAATTAAGCCCAGTAACAGTAAATCATCTAACAGAGATAAAACATGAGAGAAAATAGAACTTTTTTTCTTAGGATAACTCAAAACAGAAAAGGAGAACATAAATAATTGTATTTATTTTATAATAACAATAAAAGATAAGTGTTTTGAAAATACAAATTCTGAGAACTGTAAAATCATATAAGAAGTTATTGTGTATTTTCATTTTTACCTTTCTTAGTTCTGAGATCAATTAAACTGGTAAATCGTATTTCTAAGAACATAATCGTGTATGTAATTATAACTGATGCTTAAAGTCTTTTGATGGTTTTAAAATTGTTTTAAGAGAATAAAATCACTGTTTATATACCACCCTAGGCAGTAATTCTGTCAGATATCATTAACAAAACAGGGCTGAGCTTGATCTCTCCTTGGAGGAGAGCCCTGTGATGAGAAAAGGCAGGTCCACAACGCATGTCGGTGGCTCCACTGTGGGTTTGGTTCCACTCTCCTCACCTAACAAAAGGTGATTCTGGTATGACTGTGCTTATGGCATTCTGACTGTGGTAATGCCCAATTCTAGGATCTACCCAACCACACTCAATACTCCCTACCAGTGCCACAAGATACCATGGATAAAAATGAACAGAAGTGTTATCACAAGTTTAGTCTAGAAGAAACAAGTCTGAACAGATAGTGCTTCTCGAGTCTTATGCTAGAGTTATCATCCAGAGCAATTAGACTGCTGGCTTTGGACATCATTTGTTTTATGACAGCCAACAGATCCTCCTTCCTTGTGAATTTTTGGGTGAACCCGAATACATCACGTTGAGCAACATAAGGCTTCTGGCAAATGAATCTTTAGATATTTATATGGATCTATCTGGAAGTGGTATGGTATGATGGTGAACAGGAAGGCTTAGGAGTCTTACAGATCTCTGTACATCTACTTGCTATGCATCGAAGTCACTCAACTTCTCAATTTTCTCAAGTGAGTATTATATCTATCACATAGGGTTGTTTAAGAAATACATAAGAAAATTCCAAAGAGCAGTTAGCTAGCCCTCAGTAGATACTAAATAGTATTTTTAATATTGTTATATGTTTTTATTAAAACAATCAGAGATGATATTTAGTGCCCAACTCAAGATTCAGGTTTTCAGATTCTCTTGTTTACATCAGTGGAATAGTTCAGTAAGTACACTGCTTCTCCATGTTTCCTGCCAAAATCAATTCTCTTTTGCTAATGTTTCTTTTGCTAATTTGACAACCACCGAGGACAGAGAGGTCTTCTTTCCTCTCAACTGTATTTCTAACATGTAAATGTAGGCCAACATCTCCTTATAGATCAGATTTTTTCACTAATAATGTCTGTCTGTGAAGCAGGGCCAAATCTGAGTCACACTTGTATTAACCACCTCTGATTTTATGGTTTATATAACTTCATTGTTATTTCCTCCAGACTTACCTTTCAGAAAAGTCTGTATTTTTCCTGTCCTTGATTTTCTATTATATTTTTTATCTTATATGTGAACTTGTGAGCTACCTCAAATCCTTTGTAAATACACATGTATGTGCATAAGTACATAATTTAATATGTTTTATTCTCTAGAGGGCTCAGCTATTGAAATCTCAGTCTCAAATTTCTGTTCCAATTTAATATATATCCTGAACCTAGGCTTTTTTGAACAATTATATGCCAGCTTTTCTATCTCATCCAAACTCCTCCATTATTACATAGACCCTATATTCTTTATCATTTAATAGAGTAATATGTATGCCTTTGTCAAACCAAATTGTCTACCCTTAGAGAGACTTGGAATGAGCACCAACAGCATCACTTGGTGCAGCCTGGAACTCATGTCTGGCAAGAAACATTGGCAGATGAATGCACAGTCTCCTCCATTCTCCTGGCATCCCATTAGAGGTATCCTAGGGCTGAAATGCAGCTGAATGCACTGCGGTGCTGGATTTCAGCAGGGGTCCTCCAATTGAGTTCGCTGTCTTCTTTTTATAGAATAAGGATTGGTATGGTCTTGTTAAATTAATGGAATGCTTCGGAACCAAAGTCTGAGCTTAACTATCTCCTGGTCAGAAGAGGGCTGATACCTGGAGTCCTTGGTAGACCCAGAGCCTGTGTCCCATGAGAATGGAGTTTGTGTATAACCGTTCCTGTTGGGAGGCAGCATCCTCAGTTCCATTTAGCTAATTTCTAGGCACTCTAGAAAGAGCTCTTGGGGTAATTTATCTGACAATCTGCCTATTTCTCTTATCCATTCATCTATCCACCCACCCACCCACTCAACCCACTCAACAGAAGACTGAATGTCTACTCTTTGCCAAGCATGAAGCCAAAACCAGACTAGACATGATTCTGGCCTCCAAAGAATGCATTTGACCTTGAAAAAGGAAGCATATATGCAAATGAATAAGGGGACAAAAGTGTGACAAGTGCTAGGATAAGGGTATATTCAGGGTGCAGCAAAAGCACAGAGGAGTCATCCATTCCAGTGGGAGTCAGGAAAGTTTTTGTTGGGCTCTTCACAGAGGAGTTAGTATCTGCAGTTTGGGCATGAAGACAGGTTTGGGAGACCAAATGATATTCTGGTGGGCAGATGGACCTAAAGCAATATATAAAGTCCAATAATAAGAACAACTTGAAATATAATTAAAATATTTCAGGATCATAATTTGTAAGACTATATACTAGCTCCACTGAAGATTTAGTGGATGTATTGAAAGAACATTAACATTACCTGAGTTCTATATGAATCCCAAATATTACTCAACATATAATATCTTGTGTTCAACATATAATATCTTCAAAACAATTCTTTGAGTTTTATACAGCTGTATCTTTTTTTGTTCTTCCACTTGAAGAAACCAAGAAATTTAAATTTCTCTTGTTCATACAGCCTTACTATGTCAGAAGAAGAATCTTAATCCAGTTCTATCTTAATCTACATTTATGTTTTTCCTCTTCAACTTCACCATTGTCTGGGAAATGCATGAACTTTATCTACTTCTTTATACCCCATTTTATTTCATCTATCATAACAATCACTGCAAATTATCCAACAATCACAATCATAGTCCTGAGATATGATAACGGAAAGTCATAATGAATGATTTTCTTATCAAACATTGTTTAGGAAATATATCAATTTAATTTATGAAATTTTAAAAGAAGACAAAATCCACTTTTATTAAATTAATTCATGTCAGGTATTTTTCAGTATTTCAACTATATTTCCCACAATGAATTTACAAATCAGAACAATGATAAAGATATTGTGATTCCTATTTCACAGATGGAGAAACTAAAAATTGATAGGTTTGATAAGGCAGGGAAAGAGTAAGTTGCAAAGCCAGGATTCAAACTGAGGTCGTAAAGGTCCCAAACCCCATGTGCTTACATATTATAAGAATAAGACTAGGGCAGAGTAAAATGATCTTCTTTATAGAATTAGTTTTATATATACAGAGCCCTGGGCTTTCCCTGGAATTCCTGCTTTTATCTCAATAAAACAGGATGAAAAATTTTTGAGTCCATTGCTTCTTCTGAGGACATAATAGACTATTCTGTAGTAGAGAAGGTGGGGCCAGAGAAAAGTGAAGAAGGAAGTGTTCTTAGAAACCTTCTGAAAATGTTTGGCAATATCCAAGTTGACTCTTATTATTGAGACAGTATCAGGAGAATACATGAAAGCAGCTAAAAAATGAATGATGATGAAAGCAACTTAGCATAACGAAGCATGCTCTCCTTAATCAGAGATAACTCAACATCATCCAACACAGTAGACATACTGGAAGGTACATGGCTAAATCATCAAATTTATTGCTCAAGGAAATTCCCAAATGGATACAACCAAGCATTTCCTTAACAAAGCCAATGTGCTGAATTCATTTCTGGACCAAATTTTACTCTCTGTGGGAAATCAGTTTCTTTCCTCAAATTCCAAAACACGGTTTGATAAACTGTCTATGCTTTCAGGAAAAACAAAACAAAACAAAACTGACATCTTTAGTTATAGCACACCCAGCAACATAGATGAAGTTTCAGAGGGACACAATCAGGAATTTTTCCAGATTGAATATTTTATAGCTTGATAAAGTTTCTCAGTGTTGAAAAGGATCAGCAGAGGTGAAGACTAAAACTCCAGCATCAGAGACAGCGTAGTTATGTTTCTAATTCTTGAAAGTTATGTGGTTCTGAGGGCCGCCATGTTTGTTTCTGAAGAATAAGAAAAGTATGTTGAAAGGAAATATCTTGACTATTCCTCGTTAATTACCTTCTATTTTATTTACTTTACTATTCTATTGTTAGTATCACATGAAGAAGAGGGAAAAGGGGTAGGTGAATATTTTTATATACATTAAACTTGTTAATTATCAACTTAAAAATAACTCATTTGGAAAATGTGCTATGAAGTAGTACTATAGTTAATTTACATTTATTTATAAGCATTTCCCTGAAAAGCAAAACTATGAGAGGTAGAATATATTACTCAAGTGAACGATGACTGTAGTATTCAAAGTCAAGTGATATGTACAATAACCCATGTTTGATATCTATAAGTTAAATAATAGCACAGACCAGGAAAGGCATATGGGCTTGTTTTCCTAGGTATAACTTTTATGGGTTTTTGATCATTGTTTCATAGGATAGATACCTTCCCAGTATAAAATTAACATTTATTGTAATATGTACAATTACCAATATTTCAATGACATCTATAAACTTTTTAAGAGGAGTAATTAAAGAGGTTTTGACCACTACGAAACTGAAGCTAAATATACACTAATGTTTTATAACAAGATTTAGTTAAATCTTCTCTGAATCACTCATGCAGATATTTTCCAATCAGCAATAAACACGTTTCAGATAAATCTCATTGGCAATGACACTGCCACTGCTTAAAGCTTTAGCTATTTTTCATCATCTCAGATGTCTGCATCCCTGTCCTACCAGGTTGCTTTTCCTAAAATTTTATCAAGGAAACCCCAAGGAGGCTCATCTACAACTGAACTTGAATATGTCTGTTCTACTAATACTTCTGGGCTTAGTTTCCCAGAACTCTAACTTCAGGAACTCTTCTTTATAACCAAGTGAAGAATAAAACAACACACATGTACATACATGTCTGAAATTGCAAATAAACTCATGTTATTTCTTAAGTCATTCACATTCATATTTCATCTACTTCCTAAGCTGCCTGGATTTATCTGAGAGCAGTTGGCTTGGGAGGGGTGTGTGGAAAGAGAAATGCAAATTTGGAGAGCTCTCTAATTCCACACCAGATGCAACTGAACTAAAGCTCTGTGCTATAGATGAATTTCAAAGTTCCTGAGATTTGAGTCTTATCATAAAACTTCCACCTGGGGCATGTTATGTGCAATGTTCTAAAATACACAAACTGGTCCTAAAAAAAAAAAAAAAAAAAAAAAAAGGAAAGTATATTACATATCAATTATTTTTTTCTAAGTTTTCAAATGTCACTTTAACTTTTCATGGGACAATGTAAATCAGTTATAATAGTTTCCAAGAATAAAGACAGAAATGTATAGAGAAAATCACCATGTAGAGGTATCCAATTAAAAATCTGTTAAAACACCTTAACAAATGAACATATGACTTTCATTTCTGCAAAGAAAAAAAATAACTTAAAAGATTGAGATAATCAAGTTCTCAAGTATGAACCTAAGGTCTTATGTTCATTAGAAATAAGGCAATTTATGTACATGTTATTTGCATGTACATAAATTGTTTTATAATGATAGATTTAACTATCAAAGATCAGAAAGCACCAGCTGTTTTGAAATTATAAGGCCAAAGAAAACACCACTAAGAGAAATGTCTCATGAGACTGCATCATTACTTCTTATGAATCATTTTTAAACTTTCAACCACTTGCTTAGAAATAGCATGAGACTTAAGAGTCAAAAAATTTGTGTTTTCAGTCCTGCCACTTATTAGCATGTCACTTGACCTTATTTTCTCATCTCTAAAATGAAGCCATAATGACCTGTGGTTTAGGTTGTCAAGAAGATGAAATGAAATCATGAGAGTGAAACTGCCTGGCACACAGCCTGGCACATGGGAGGCCTTCCCAGAAGCAACCTTGAACCTGACCACTGTAGACAAGGCTACACAGAGGGACTGCACTGTAAACCTCACCATTTAGATGCTTGGATATTGTCTGTTCCAACCACAGAAAGGACTAGATACAGGCCACTGGAGGGTAGAACCACTTCAATGGTGAAGAACTGGTGAACTCAAATATGCTATATGTTTTATTCCTTGATGGACATTGGTGGCTAAAATCTCCCTTCCTCCAAAAATGAATGTAAAATAATATAAATAATAACAGTTAACTTTTATTGAGTGCTTACTGTATGTGAGGCACCATATTAAGTGTACGTGTTACTTAATTTAATCCTCACAATTTGTAGACACTATTGCTAAACAAGGATTAACTGGTTTCCAGTCTTTCCTATGTTCTTAAATTGGACATTGTGAAGACATAGCAATGTCAATATTTTGGTGAAGTAAATCACTTCTGGGAAGATTAAGCTTATGTGTCACCTAATCCTTAGGGTCAAATACTTTAATCAGATGATTCCCCCACTAAGGGAGTCATAGGAAACTTGAACTTGGCAGGGAGTAAACAGAGTACTTGGGTGTAAAGAAAGTGTGAGTGGGCAGTGTGGTGGAGAGAAGCAGGAAGGAGGAAGCACTGTCTCCTTTGCCAGTTTGGCTCAGGTGCTGGGGTTTTACCAACATCTATTGTGTGCAATCATCGACACTTGGGTCAAGAGGAATGTACACTTCCAAGTCTGATGGAAAAATACAAAGAAGGAGAAAGACAGAGAGCAAGCTGTGCAGTGGGGAAAGCAATATTATTGCTCTATAGGACTCTCTGATCCTTTGAACTAATGCTTTCTGCCCCTTCAGCAGGCCCCATCCACTTGGCTTGGGGGAAGGGAATAAGTGCAGTAGAAAACAAGACTTTTCAATATTATTATTAGTCCCAGTAGGGGGACCAGTGGAGGGGACCACGAGATATGTGGGGGTCAGAGGGAGAGAACCCGTGCCTTAAAGGGCACACCCATTGCCTTTGTTAAATTTCTATTCTGTTCATCTCCTGCTATAATAACCACTCATTCCCTTGTCAATATTTTAAATCTTTTTATCTAGTGTATCCTCTTTTGCTCCTTTACATATGTTCAAATCTCATATTTTAAAAAATTATCAGATTCTCCCACAGCTTTTCTACCAGGAGTTATGTTGCTTTTTTCCTCAGCTTAAGGAGGCATCTATGGTCATCATTTCGGTATCTAAGCACCGGCCCCGCAAAAAAAAAAAAAAAAAAAAAAAATTTTCTTCCTACACGCCTCATTTCTTGGCATCTTTTCTTCCCCCCAACTACAATGTCGCTATTGCTCAGTTACTCTCTTTGCTAGGTTTATTAATCATATTTCCCTACCCCAATGCAATAGCTCTTCCTGCTATAATTATGGCTTCTACTATGATCCACAGCAGTAAGTAACCATTGCATACTACCAGTTACAGAGTATTGAGTAAAGGGGGCATGGTAAGGAACTGTCAGGTGTATTTCCCATCTTTATACTAAAAAGATAATAAAAGTTAAATTAGTGTAAACAATTTTAATACTGAAACAATAAGAGGCTGAGAGGAAGAGGAGAGGGACATTTAGCGCCCTCCACAAAAACTGCCAGGATTACTGCACGCAGACAGCTGCTTTCCAAACCCCACACTGGGGGACCCAATCAGTGGCAGGAAAATCGTGAAAGTTGCAATGAAAAAGGTCTGTCCAAATAGATAGGCCTGTTCCTTCTTCGCTTTTGCGGTGTGTGGCAAATTGCAATTGTGTTTTTCCTTCCATTTCTCCATTAACACTTCAGTTTTGTTGGTCCCTCTTTTTTAGTTGCTCACATCTACATTTGGACATTACAGCAATATCTGAAATGCAATAGGTAAAGAAAGAACAGAAGTAGGTTTGGAGAGGGGGAAGGGCCTCCTCCATCCTAGGCGAGAAAGGTTTTCCTGGCAGCTCCACTGCTGGCAAAGGAACCACCTCCTGTCCTGCGTCTCAGCAAACCAGAACTGTTCATATTCATCCTGTATATTCTATGTCACCAGGTCCCCTTGCTTTGTCTGACAACATTGTTTCTACATGATTCTTCCCCACTATCCTAAGACACTTGAGATTAAGTCACTATCCATTGTTAGTCATCTCAGAGTCTATCTTACTCTCACAGCGGGCACAATCACCTTTTAAAAACCATTTTCCTTTCATAGTGATTTGACAAATCTACAGTGACTCATGAGGTTTGAATATAATCTTGCAAGTAGTTTGAATCTGCAGGGAATATGTTCTGAGAGGAGTAGGAAACCTGAACAATAGTAATTTTATTTTGCCCAATGAAAAACCTTGAAAAAGGCAATCCAAATCTCATTCAATGAATCAATGGCCTCTGATCCCACTCGTTCATTTATTCAGCACATTCTGTTTAAATATTCTTTATATCCTTTATTTATCTGGTTAGATAATTTTCATGTATATTAGATAACTACCATGAATATTAAAATAGGAATTATAGAAATCAGGAATAATCTACTTTTAAAGATTCTACTTAGTACAGTGCTTGAAATAAAAGCTATTCGATAAATGCATATTGAATAAATAACTTAGAAATAAAGTTATATAAATGTTTTAAATTGGTCAAGCTTTTACTCCTTTCTGTGAAAACCCTACAATGGATATTTTAATTCTTTTCATATTTTCTTCTGTATCAATTCTTCGAAGGAGTACTCTAAATGTTTCCTTAGTCTAGAAAAAATGTAGCACTTAACATGCCTGAAGTAATCCATAAATCATATGGCAAAAGGAATTTTGAAACGTCTTCTTCAAGAACCACAGGTCACTACCATTTACCATGGAAGAGCACTGGAGAATATTATAGCTTCCAAAACCATATTACTCTTCTCCAAAAATCTTTATAGAAATTAAATTGCAAAAGGATTCAGCAAGCTTAATACTCTACTCAACATTCTTAGACACATATTGCAGGATGAATTTCCAGGCACCCCCCTTTGAGATGTGTACATTGTACTACAACTGATTTGTTAATAATAATTCAGACAGTCAACTTGACATTATTTCTTTAGTGCATTTGAAGAAAGTGAAATATAAACAGTTCTTGCCCAGATCAGAGAGCAACTCAATTTAGAATTTAGTCTCCTTGATACACTCCAAGTGGTGGCAACAAAGACTGAGGAAACAGGTCTTATAGAAACGCCATTATTGATTTATTAAAATCTAGGAGGAGGAACAAGAATAAGTCATGGTAAGACTAAAAAAGGCAGCAACAAAGAACCCAGATATTCTTATTAATAAAGTTAAACAGACTTAATTTTAAGCATGAGAATAGCAAGAAAATAAAATCAATATCAAACGTCATGACTCTAACAACCCAGCTTACTTCATCACAAGTAGATCTCAATTGTATTTATCATGAGGCCTGTTATGTGATTATGAATAAAATAACAATAAAGTTTTCTATTGCAGGATCTTAAGAATCCCTTTTATTATTACTCTCCTCTTTCAAAGCCTCTCTTCAAATGGTATATTATAACCTCAAAAAATGGAAAGAGAACACGGGCATAATAATATATAACAAGAAATAGAGTAAGACAAGTCTCTGGAACAATAATCTTCACAAAGTCCTCTAAGAATTGATGCCAGTTACCATGATTATTTGCAGTCTTAAGTGACATCTCAATAAGCAAGTCTGGAAATTCATGGAAGCTGGGTCTCCAGGCTGTCAACTGCATTTTCAGCTTGTAATTAGATTCAGTGAAGAAGTCTTTCCACCAAGGTTGAAGAGTTTGTTTGTTTTGAGCTCAGCTAAGAGTTCTTGTCCTGCCCCAGGTAACAGACCACTTTCTCCAAGCTGTGGGCTGAACCTTTCAGGTGCCCTGGTTAGGTCTGGGTCTCTGGAAACTGAGAAAATTAGTGGCCTTCTATGGAAGCGCTGTGTTGCCAGAGAAGCCACCATTCTCCCAGCCATGTCGTAAGGGGCTGTCAAAGCAAGGCCTGGACTCCTTGGTCCCAAGGGGTAGGGAAGGCCTGATAAGAGGGGGAACCTGGAGCTCAGAGGTATGTCAACAGAAGTTCCTACTAGCAATTTTCTGAGGGTGTGCGGGAGGGAGGGACAAGCACGCAAACTAATTTTTCCTTTCACCCTCATCTATCAGGCCAGATGACTGTCTGGCAGGCAGCCACCCAGGCAAACTATCAAGGCCTGTTCATAAGCCTTCCTCACTGAACCCGGTCCCCACTGGCACCTTTCAGCAGAAATATATGACCTAAATATTTCTTTTGGAGTCCTCTCCTGTTCCCTTTACCACTATAAAAAAAGATTACAAGAGGATAATTTTCATCCGCTTATTTGTAATATCATCCCAGATTTCATGTGGAAATGTGGATTATTTGGACACCTGCAGGCTGGTTAACAAGAAAATGGGTAGTCTCATTTGCCTTAGGGGGGTGTTAGAGCAAAACCCACTACCCTGGCGTAGCAAAGACATCATGCCACCTCGTGGTAGGTGGTCAGAACTGTTCTTTTCAGGCTTGCAACAGAATTTATAACCCTGGTAAGGACCAGCAGTTTGTTAAACCAAAAAGATGTGTGAGGAAAACCAAATAAAGTAAACTTATTTAAAAATTAATCTGCAACAAAATTTCTTTTGGCCAAATTTCAAATAACAATTGTAATTCTTCAGCAGGACCCCCAAGACTTATTTAATGAAGTCAAATCTAAAGAAAGCTTTTGCTAGACTCAGGGTCAGAAATTAATTTCTAGCTTGTAAATAGCTGAATTCTCTCCCTATTTGGGAACAATCAATAAAACCTGGCTTAAAATCTGGTTGAAATACCCACTTTAATTAACAAAATAAAGGATAACATTCAGACATGCATAATAACAGCTCTCTGTTTAAAGTGCAAGAGTGTGCTGATCACAGTGACAGTTCCTAATCTCCCTCACTGAAAAGTGACTTCCATGGAATAAAGTCAGCTTAGATGGATTTTCCATTTAAATAGTCAAGGATTAAAAGCAGTTTGGTCAGACAAGCCTAACTCATTCATATAACATTCCACTTAAAACACACATACACATCATGATGTCCTTATGAAAATAAGCTGTCTTCTTAGTCACTGGAATTTGAAAGCAAAAGCTGACACTAAACCATTGTGATTAATATATGACATAGTTGTCAGACTATGCCGTACTCCATTCCCCTGAATTTCTGAGCTTCTGTGACTATTGTATCATATTATGCAATTTGCAGTGCTGGAGCCCCTCAGAGGTTACTTACACAAAAACATACATTTCATTTGAAACCTGACCAGGCTCATTCCTGCTCTAGATAGATTCGTTATGACAACCTTTAATTGGGCAAGCTGCCAAAATGCAGCCAGTTTAACAGGCCCGTTTAAATGTGACACAGAGACTAATATGTTTATTTGACTTACTTGTTGAGGATGATTTATTGAATAATACTTGATAGAGAGAACAAAACCTTTCACAGGGCAGTTCTCAGAGAGTTTAAAAACCAAGGAAACTGGCCTGCATTAAAAAAAAA
>CM053509.1:106606855-106666071 GCA_028627145.1 Eidolon dupreanum
ATTCACAGCCATTTCAAGAGCAATTTCCACTAGGATTCCAATTAGAACAATGTTCTTGTGCCCCTCCTCCCACCTCTGTTGGAGGCAGTACAGGGCTCAGCCTGGAACTAAGGAGTGTAACTAATTCCTTCCTCTTAACGCCTGTCTCCAATTAGCTGGTGGGGAACAGAAATGATTTACTTAAGAGACAGCTTTTCCCAATTATTCAAGCCTATTACCATTCTCATCCAAGCATCACTCAGCCACTAATTGTCTTGGGAAGCTGTACTGTACGGTGGCAAAGAGGACAGAGCTGCTAACATCATGAGCTAGGCAAGTTATTTAACCTTCTTATGCCTCAGTTTCCTCACTTGTCAAACAGGAATCATTTCTGTTTCATACTCTTAATATGAATATTAAATGAAAAAATATGCCCAGTGATCATTGAATTAATAGTTATCATGTAATAGGTGATTAAACAGATAATTACAAAACAATGAAATAAAGAAACCATTAAGGTTATGTACAAGATACAGTGAAAGCACCAAGGAGTGTTAATCCATGAATCTCCTCTACAATATCCCTGGCAGTTCATCACCAGAATCCATTAGAATAGCTTTGGCAAAAAAAAAGAACTCACTATCTCATGAGTTCTGTCGCACTATTTTCCCTTAAAAATGTCTTAAAATTCTCTAAAAGATGTCTTCCATTAGTTTTTACCCATTTGTTCCTTTTTTCATCTAGTAAACGTCAAATTCGTCTACATTATAGCTATTTGGTAGATTGTTATCATGTTCCCAGATATCTTCTTATAGTAGGTCACTTGTCTAATTCATGTTTTCATGTGCTAGTGAGAAAACATAAGTGAGAAGCCAAATAGAAAGACCTACGAACTTCGAATTCCCAGAACTTTAAATTCTACTACAGATTGAATGCCAGTGTCAACCAAATCCTGATGACTGATGGTGCCCATGGTCTCCACCTAGGGGAAGGCATCTGAAGGAAGCTCTGGCTCAGGAGCAATGAGCAACCATCAGTAAGCGACTTTCGCATGCGGGGTAGGGATATGGAGGTGGTGTGAGTGTCAACTAATTACCATCCCTGTTAAACAGCCTGTGAGCTCTCCTAGGTTGTTTTTTTTTCCCCTCAAGTCAGGGATCATATTGTATTCATCTTGAATTCCTATTCACCTTGCTGCAAGAATCAATAACTAAATAGCTTTATTATACATTTTACACACACCCCAGAGCCCATCAAAATCTCATGTTTTGCAATTTCAATAACATAAGTAATAGATATTAAAATGTACAATAAATAACATTTAAAGAACTTTATTCATGTATAGGATATGACACTGCCTAATCATACTCAATATATTTTTTATTTCCTTCTTAATAACAAAGAAAGTAAATTATATCTATGAATTATCGAATGAGGTCCATGTCAGCTGTGAGGATGACCATTCATTTTCCTTCCTTTCTTCCTTTTATTCTTTCCTTTCATCCTTCTTATTGTTATGTAAATCCTTTCAATCTTTAAATAAGCAATTTAAAGAATGAATAGTCCCTGATATGAATGTACACATAGCTCGTGTTTACATTTTTGCTCTTTATTTAAAATATAATGCAATTTTTTACAGAGTAGCAATACTTTAAATGGAAGTTAGTCAGCTTCAAGGCTCCCGGGACAAAGATAAAAACCATGTTTATCACATTCGATGAGGAATGCACTCCATTAAGAGGAGTTACTAGAAAGAGGATGATGACAAGGGCTTCCTTGTTTACCTAGAACTCTGAATGGACAAAGCAAAGTGATTTAGGTCCATGACTGCATCACTCCAAATGTGAGTCAGTAACTGGGAACATGACATAAGAGTCACTGATAAAAAGGCAACGCAGTGATTCAGAAATATCTTTGCCCTCAAGAGATGTCTACTTCTGCTTATAGGTAAGTGATATATTTCTACCAAAATATCCAGAGTTAGATATGGATTTAGAGTCAAAAGTCTTTGGTTTCAGTCCTGGTTCCACCATTCATGAGCTATGGGACACTGGACAACTCCATCGTTCAAAAATCAATAATGTGAGGGTGGGGTATATTGTATAGCAAGAGTAGACACTTCTGAAAAGACATGATCACAATATGTACCTCCCAGGATGACCAGGAAGATCAAATGACTGGATGCAAGGAAAAGCGATTTATAAATTGTAAAATGCGATCTCACATCCAAATACATAAAAAGATTCTTCTCAAAACCCCTCATCTTACGGACCTCATAAACATGTTAGATAGCTTTTTGTTTTCATCAGCACCAGTCACAGAAAATATTGCAACAAAATTTTCCTACAAAAGGGTCTCTGCAAGGGGTTGATGGTGCATAGTCTATACTTTCGTGGTAGAGACTACTATTCTCATTTTACAATTGACAAAACTAAGTCTTGAGCAGGTGACTGAACTATTATGAGCTTGACTTAGAATTAGGTAACAAGGCTTCAAATTTCTGTAACATCCAGGGCATTTCCAGTATTTATTCACATGACCTCTTCCTAATCTAAACCTCATGAGATGCAAAGAAGACCATGAAAAATAAACCTCAAACATATTCATGGAATGGTTATCAATCATTCTTCTATTCTTTGTTTCCAATTCCAGGTGCCTTTCCTGCTTGGAAACAGAGGCCAAGTTGCGTGGAAGTAAATGATACATAATTTTCAGTGCAGGTATTTATTTATAACTCAAAATTCTCTCTTCAGATCCTATAAGCACTCTGACATATCAGATTGTGAGAAAGGCATGTAAAACCTTTAATAGTAAATATGTAGTTATTTTATGATCCCTTTGAATTAATTATAGGATAAATATCAAATTCTCAAACAATTCCAAGATTCTTGGGCAAACATGTCTAATGCTAATTCAATAACTATGCTTTTTTTCAGTTGTATTACATAGATCTCTACCTTTTTGTATAGAATGTATTTTGCCTGATATATCCACTGCTTGTAGACTCAGGCATAATTATGAACACCATTTATTGTTCAACTATGCTATCAGAGATTACATAGGTGTATAAGACTACTCGTTTCTATGCTGGTTCAGACAGCTGTGTGATTTTTTGAGCTTATAGCTTTTGTTTTCACAACATGTCTGTTTCCTTATCAGTGCTCTCTTCTCTTGTTGCTATCAATATCTTATTCAAGTAGCAATAGCTCTCTTTTATAATTTAAGAAACTAATTGTGTTAGTTTTCTATGCTGCGTAATAAACTACCACAAACTCAAAGGCTAAAAACAACACACATTATCTCACAGTTTCTATGCATCAGGGATTGGGGCATGACCTAGCTGGGTTCTCTGCAAGGATGCAAAGTGACAGCCAGGGCTGTGTTCACACCTGATGGCTCATTTAGGAAAGGGTCCACTTCTTAGCTTACAGGTTGTTAGCAGAATTCATTTCCTATGTCTGTAGGACTCACAGCAGCTTGTTTCTTCAAAGCCAGCAGGAAGGAGAGCAAGACTCTTAAGTTTTCCTAGAAGATGTAGTCTTACATAATGTAATCACAGAAAGGACATCCTAGCACTTTTGCCATATTCTATTGGCTAGAATCAAGTCATAGATTCTGCCCAAACTTAAGGACATAAACTCCAGGAGGTGGGGATTGTGGGGGTTACCTTAAAATCTGTCAGCCATACCAACGAATCCACTTGAAATCAAATGAAAGATAGAGAAGTAAATCCAAAACTAGAGATGAGGGGACTTGATGAGTCAACTACAACTATCTTCACGACTTCCATTTTGGTTACTTTGTGAATCTTGACCATATTTGGATAGTCCAGGCTATTCAGTAGACAAGTTCTAGATACATGGAGGAGTTCTCAAACCAGAGAAATAACATTGTTTATTCCTTTCAAGAGATAACAAATGCCGTCTCCTCTTTTCATTCTTCTCTAGGTGGGTTGTGAGATGTTGCTCAATTCACTGTTATTCCTACATTAAAACAGTTTGTTATTAAGTAGGTGGAGTCTGTCTCTTGCTACTGCTCAGTGACTAAAGACTGCCTAACTCCTTCAGGGGGCCAGGACTAGGCCTTCTCTGGGGTGAAATTCTCACGATGGTAGACAAAATACAAGTGGAAGTCTTCCTCTGTATCTGACTCTTGGAAAACAGGAAGCCTATCCTTTTAGGCTTGCTGTTTGACTGCCTATGGAGTATTTTGATATTGATAATTTTTAAAAATTCCTTGTAAAAGTTCTACATAGGAAATACTTCAACAGCTCTAGATATGCTTGAACAAAATTGCTATCTCCTTCACTATGCCCACCAATGTGGAACTTGTCTGAATTAGTTTTTCTTCCAGACATTAAAAGGTTAGTGCCCAATATTTTCTTTGGTACCATGAGGTAGAGGTCATAGGCATCATATTCAGCATGCTTAACTCCTTGAGACCAAAGTTGCTATCAGAATTTAAACTCTTTTTGAGCAGTGCTTTGGAGAGCAAGAAACACATGTGGCAAGTGGAACGAACTCTGGAATTCATTCAAAGAAAATCAAATGCTGGTCTCTTCTGTCAGCAATTGTTACATTTAGGAATTGTTTTTTTGGGTGATGAAATAATCTCCCCCTCTCTTAGACAGCACTGGGAAACAAGGCAACAGGGTGAGTTTATTCAGTGACCAAATCTTACCTAAAAAACAATAGTTCTTATTTTATATCATAATAAATTTTTTTTTGCCCTAGTCATGGTATTTAATTAGCTCGTGCTTGTTATAATTATGTAAAATTTTATTCTGTAGAGCAAATTCAAAATAATAGAAAGTTTAGCAGTAATCTTCAAAATTGTAGTGGAACAATGAAATTATACCTGAAGTCACCAGATCTGTAAATAAAGGGTTGCTTATTCATTTTTATATAATTTACACATAAGTTAGTGTGGTGGAATAATTGAGATAATAACTAATTTTTTTTTTCGTTTTCCACAAGATACGGGGTCATCACTAACCCCAGGTGAGAGATTATCAGGCCAAACCAGAGAACAGAGATGTTGAATTACTGAGTTCTAAATTCAAATGCTGAGGTTCAGGTTAAAAATCAATTATTTGATAGTACATACGATATATCATACTGTTTTCCCCCATGTACCCTTCTTTCAACCACTTTCATGTTATATGAACCCATAGAAGCTGAGGAGGTAAAGTATGAAGAGAATTCAAGATAGACACGTCTGGAAACTACATTCTCTCCTCACCCACCAGAAAGAGTCTTGCTTGGAAAAAAAAAAGAAGCATGTAACCCTACTTCAAGTTTTATGTTTGGGGATATTAGAGAAGAAAAGATATTGCCTACTCTGTCATAGTAAAAGGGGAAATCGACCTTCAGAGATAAGTTCTTTAAGCTACCCTGGTGGCATGACATATAGTTCTAGGCATGAAAGAGACTTCAAACTCATATGTCCACACCCTCAACTCTGGTTTCTCTTGGCTCGAGAGTAGCTCCTAAAATAGTCTATGGGTTTCAAAGAGACTCAGGAATTATAAAAACAAATAAAAAAGAAAAAAGAAAATGATGGCCAGCCTGCCAGAATGTCCAGACATCGTGTTCTTAATTCATCTAGATGAACATTGTAGTATGAAAATGAATGAGGCAATCCTGGGACAGAAGATGTTCAGTCCTACTTCATAAAATCACTTGAATAACTAACATCAAATTTAATTATGTGTGTGCGTGTATAATAAAATCGCAAAATCCATAAAAGAAGACTTTTTCTTCCAAATCAGAGAAATCACTTCTGATAGCAAGAGAATGCCTGTAAGTGTCGTATAGCAGTCAGGAGCCAGACTGTTGCATTTAACACTAGGTTCTACTACCTATAAAGGGTATGACCCTGACAAGTTAGTTAACCAAGCTATGCCTCAATTTTTTCATAAGAGTATTTTGATATTATCTGAAGTGTTTGCCATTATAATTATCTTCTGCATAACAAACTTAGCCATTATCTGGTAGATGACAAATGTTTGCTGTTGCCCCTACCCATGGCCATTTTACCATCACCACCAGGAGCTCCAGAGTTCAACCAATTATTCCACATTTCCATTACAAGCCATCATCAGGCAGTGAGTACTAGTGTGGGGTTGTTCTCTTTATATAAAAGAGAACCATTTAGATCTATTGTGATAACTTTCACTCTCTCTTTTGAGCTAGTCTCCTTACATTCAGAGGAATAAAAAATGTTTGCATCTTTGTCTTTTCCTTTTAGATTGAACTTTACACACTGCAGAGTTATTTTTTAAAATTGAAATGCAATTTGTGACCCCTAAAATTTACCCTTTTATAGTACACACTTTAGTGCTTCCTAGTACATTGTGCAACCATCACCACTATCTAATTCTAGAACATTTTCATCACCCTCCAAAATCTTGAAGCCATTGGGAAATGAATTTGGTATTCAGCATAAAACTTGGGGGATTTAGTTCAATTGTTATCACTGTGAGAAAGATTGTTAGCTGCACATTCCAAAATTCATTCTCCTTTCTCCCTTCAACTAGGGGTGTGGCTGCTTAGGATAAAAACTACATGATCCAAACGTCCCTGAACCTAGGCATGGCCATGTGAACAATGTCTTGCCAATGAACTATTAAAAGAAATACTGAGTGGCAGCTTCTGGGACCTCGACCAGCCAGCTGATGTATGCCTTTTTCTCCATTACCACCTTACTGCTTGTCCCTTCCTCTATTCCATTACCTAGAATATGGGTTGTGATGGCTGGAGTTCTGGTAGTCATTTTGGATCAAAAGGTATCCTTGACAATTGAAGTCAGAGGCTAGAATGATTTAAGAGAAAATTAGAATGAGCCTGGGTTCCTGGCACATTTGATCATACCAGCCCTGAGATTACTATTTCTAGAAAATGCCTTTCTCATAGGAGAAACAAAGGTCTATGTTTATATCATTATTCCTGGAGGTTTCATTCACATACAGTGGCCTTAATATTAAATGACAAAAATTTTTAGCCATATTCTCATTCAGTGTCATACATGTTGAGTTGCCAAGAAAGTAGGATACTTGAAAAGCTAAGACCATTTTCTTTTGTTCTCCTTGAGAATTATACCAAATTGAAGTTCATCACAGAACACCATAGTTTTCAGCAACTAATTTAACTTACCTTCATACATATATTCTCCACATACTCACACATTCATACTTTGGGGCATATGTACTATATGAAGATTAACAGTCTCCAGAGAAACTTGAGACACTAACCAGCAGGGATAACTAGTCATACTTTCAAAACAATTTACTAAATTGTGCTTTCAAGCTGAAGACAAGTAGCCATGTGTACACACATATCCACACTCAAGTCCATTAAAGGTCAATGGAGCATGCAAAGCAATAACTCATGTGGGAATCTAATTGCAAACTAAGATAAGGTCTACCTGAAATGTGTTCAGCGGCTCCTTTGAACCTGCTTCAGCTATATAATCAAGTTCAACCCTCTAAAAAAATAATAAATCAAGTACTATTTCTGAAGACTTTTCTATTAAAAGAATGAGGTATCATAAAATCACACTTACAATCTAAATACTCTGCCATTACCCTGGTGAGCTCACCTAAAAACAAAAACATTTCAACAGTGAGAATTAAAATGTTAATATTCTAAACTCCTAGAAAGCAAAGACTGCTTAACTCATCTTTATATCACCCAGGTACCACCTAGACTAGTGTGTTCAATATAGTAGGTGCTCAGTACATGGTTGCAGAGATGAATCAGTATTCTTTAAATGTGCATCATTTTAATCACTTAAGTAAAGTATCGGTTTTGTTACCTTACAAAAGTTACTTTTCTTGTTTATTTCTTCAACTGTCAGGAGGGCTATCACCCTCTTTCTAGAATTAATGAGATATGAATGTAAAGTACTTTAGTAGAACTTGGTACAGAAAAGATAGAGAATAAATGATGGTTGCTATTCTCAATACTGTTGTTACTTTTATTATCATGTTATTATTATTATTATTTGCCTTAAGAGTTTATTCTGTCCACTGGAAAAACAAAGTATCATAAAACATAGTCCTTGCTTAAAAAATTTCCAGGGCAGATGGCCTATATGCATTAAAAAAAAAAAAGAAGCAGCAAAGTAGGAGGGATGCTATAATAACTGGACAATATTCTTGGAACAGGATCCCAGAATTAACTACTAGGGTAAATTTTTGACTGTTTTGTACCCCGTTGTATCTCTATCCAAACCTTTACTTGCCTCTTCTTCTACCGTCTTGGTTTTTCCGCTGTATTCTATCCTCTGAGATCTCACAATTTCCTACTTCTTTTCCAAATCTTGCTATAATAATCCATTCTTGGCAGATCATCCCTGCAGATAAGAGCTTAGTAATGGACTCTCTACATCTGTGTAGGGTCCTTTGAGCAGCATGAGAAGACAGGTCATTGGCCAGTTCCATGAGCAAAGACTGTGACTGCTTCAGGAGTTGAGAAAGACAAGCCTACGCTAAGGATCAGCCCGAAGGCCAGCATGAGGGCAGCTTGCTGGAGCAGATGAGATTTGAGCTGGGTTAATAAAGGGAGGTCTGGAGAAGACAAAAAGGAAGACATGGCAGGCAGAAGAGGCCCTGTGAGCAAAGCACTGAGCTGATAATCTCATATGGAAACAAAGTATGGCCTCAGCAAGCTGGAGCGAAAATGATCTAAATGGATTTCAGAAACAAGATTAAGCTAGTAAGTAAGGGCCACCTAAGGGGTTTTGACATTAAACTGTGTTTGAAGAATGTGACTTTCCAGAAGCACATTGTTGGCTTTGACATGCAAATACTCTTGATGTGGAGGGCAAATTGGAACTTTAAGAATATTAGTTAGTACAGGTACATGTATAATAAATGGGCAGCCAAGAGATGTTTGTGGAGAAGTGGGAAAGAAAGCGAGTCTACTTTAGATAGGAAGATCTGACTCCAGAAACACATACTTGGTTTTAACATAAAAAAAGAATTTGAGTAGAATTCAAAAATGTTCATCAAATAGCAACTGCAAGGAATTTGAGGTTTCCATTAAATATCTAATTTTAAATGGCATTTTAGGGCTATAAGATCATGCAGAAAGTTTTTATTTTAAAGGTCAGAAAAACAAGGTTCAGAAAGTTGTATGACTTCCCTAAAGTATCACATGACTTTAGAGATGAAGCCTCAACATGGCAACACAATTATTCCTCAGGTTTAGGCTCTACAAATGATAACTTTTACATCAAATCCCACATTTCTAGTTTTGGTAAAACAATTTAATTGTAGACAAAGATATTTTCTCTTAGCAAAAGTTACATATACATATTTAAGTAATCCAGATATTTATTCTTTTTATTAGTATTCATTTTCCTCTTAGTCAATATCAAGTTGAAATTCAACTTAATAAAATAACACAAAGAAAAAATAAAATGTGCTCCTTTATAAAACTTACCAGTGGTGATAATGCTATTATTTTTCAAATTGAACAAAAATATGACATTCTTACTTAAACATTACTATTAACAAAGGTGACAAGGTATACAGAATTTTATAACCAATGCTTAGAGATTACATCTGTTTGATAATATTACACTAGTAAATAATATCCTTTTAATGTTTTTCTCCAATTAGCCAACCCAATTACCAATCAGTTTAAAGTCCTGAATTTCTACCTACTCTGAAATAGCATTTATTAAAAAAAAATCATACCTATCCATATAAGAAGATTAAAAAAATAAACTCTAAGGTGATGTTTTACCTCAAAGGGACATTTTGCTCATGCCTACAACCTGCAATATCCTCTTACATTTTCTTAAATTTAGGTGACAGAATTTGAATTCTTGGTCACCTGATTCCATTAGGTTGTCCTCTGACCTCTCAGATTCTACTCAGCACCTCTACAGACAAATGGTGTCAAATGACCTCGTCCAGCTGCTGGAGTTGTCAACAACCATTCCTCTCTAGCTGCCTTCAACTACTGATGGACAGTTTCTCCATGCACAACTAAGCTATAAATGGCCTATTAAACATAGGCATTTAAACTCATCACAGAGGCTGATAGGTTCAGCTCTGCTTATAAACAAGTAAGGAACTCCTTTGAAAATGACCTGTCTTTCCATGAGATGAATTAGCTCATTATATCAAGGACATTTAGTACAAGGAAGCAATAAGTCATTCTTTGGTTTGCCAAGTGATTTTCTGTGGTGTATTATTATTACCATCTTTTTACCTTTTGGATTTTTTATTGATGTATAACATGCAAAGAGAAAAGTGCATGAATCTTAAATCACAGTCTGTAAAGTTAGTTTATACTTATTAGGAAAGTTCCAAAGTTAAATGACAAATAGTCATCTCCTTACATTTATAACTTTTACTGAAGATATTTGACATTCATTTCAAAGTATGCTAGTTTACTTTAGGATAACTATTAAGTGGAGACTATCTCAGGAATTTAAATGCTAACTTAAAAGAACAAAGTTGTAGTTCATGCCTAGAAAGAATTTATTTAGCACTGAAATTTCACTACTACTGATAAAACTCTCTTTGGGAAGGACCTCACAATGTGGAACCTGAAAATGTGCTCACAGAGAGTCCTAAAATTATTATGGGTTATTTACATATTTCTAACATGTTAAAGTTTTTTAACAGAATTTTATTTTTTGAGAGGTTGTTTGATCTTAAAAATCTGCTTGCATGAGTGCTGGGATTTTTAAGGCTCTACATTTTATTACTTCCAGTGTCTTTTAGATAATTAATCTTGATATCTATTTGTTGTTTGGAGTAAATGACAGAAATGTAGCAAATGGTAGACATCTCATAAACAACAGATAGGAACTGCATAAGCTGTAAGGAAATTAGAACTTGATAACAAATTTTTTTCCCCTTAAAGGATGTTGTTTTTTTTTTTTTTTCAGTTAATTCCAAAGGTCAAGTATAAAAAAGTAGTCCCTCTTCTATACTGAGATTCATCATTCTGACATTATTTACTAGAGTCACAGTTCATGAACTGATAGGAAGTTCCCTGATCCTGTGTTCTGCTGTTATAGATTTGGCTACTCCCTAATTATACTGTAAGGAAAAAATGTAAGTAATGTAGAGATTATATCTTGGGCATTGCGCTTTGTCACTTTGTTTCAATGATTTGCCAGTTCAACCATTGCTAATAAAAACAGCATTTATTTTGTGCTGATTATGTGCCAGACATTATCCTGAAGGTTTTATTATGCATGTTTTAAAAATATTTCAATCGTAAAAAGTTTGTTAAGTAATAAACTTTTCTATAACCACTAACTTTTTAAACATATATTAAAATTTAACCATGTACTTAAAAATGCTATCAATATAGTAAAAGTATATTATATACATCTCCCCAATGCAATTCCCCTTCTTATCTCCTTTAATGTAATCAGCATTACAAAGTTGGAGCATATTTTCCCACCCCTGCTTTTATACCTAATTGTTTTCTCTAAATAATATCTATAAACATCTATGTGATATTAAAGTTGATACAAATAGTGTCATATTATAAAATGGTATCATTTTCTCTTCAACATTATATTTTTAAAATTTATCTATATTAATGTATAGACCTATTTACTTTAATAGCCTCTATAATATTTTAATATGTGAATAAATCACAAGTTATTCATCCATTTACCTTCTGATGGATATTTAACATTTTCTTTCAATATGCAGATATAACATTCAATACTAAATTGAACATATGTGAGTTTCTCTAGGGTAGAATTCTAAAGTGAAATTGCTGGAATTTTGGACATGTATATATGTATTTAGCTCTATAGACATTAGCAAGTTGTTCTATAAAGTGGTTACATCAATTTATACTCAACAGCAAGACAGGAGTGTCTCTCATTATCTTTCTTCCTTACTGACACTTGCCTTTGTCAATTCTTTTCATTTTTTGGCAATTGAATGGGCATCAAGTGCCCTCTCTTGTTATTTTAATTTGTAATTCCATGATGATTAGTAGGGTTAAATATTTTTAATCCATATTAGCTATCCATGTCTGATGATGCATTTTTTTTTCCCACTGAGCTGTTTGTCTTTTTAAACATAATTTCTAGAAGCTCATTAAATAATATATTTTTTGCCAATTATATACATTGCAAATAATGTTTCCCAGCTGTTTCTTGTCTTTTAACTTTGTCCATGGAAGTTTCAGACATTAAATGTTTAATGACATATACAATTTTAATATAATTTTGTATCAATATTTTCCTTCACAAGTTGGGCTCTTTATATCTTAAGAAAACCTTCCCAACTCAGAGGTTATAAACAAATTCTTCTACATTTTCATCTGTAAGTTTTAAAATCATGCTTTTCATATAAAGGTTTTCAGTTCATCTAGAATTTTTATGTATAGCTATCGTTTATTAATATATCTTTTCCCAATATTCGCAACACTTCCTTTGTCATATATCAAATTCTCTTCCATGTGTGTGTCTATAAGTTCTTAACTCATTTATATTGGTCTATTAGTCTACATTCTAAAATCATACTGCTTAATTCTTATACCTTCATAATAAATTTTTATTGGTAGAGTAAAACTCCATCTCTTCTCCCTTACAAAATTATTCTGCTTATATACTGGATACATGGATTAATTTGTGGGAAGATTGGTATTGTTATGATATTGACTTATCATTTATAAACATCGTCTCTCAAGCCTTTTTTAATTCTTCAGTCAAGATAGCATTTTGCCCTGAGATATTTTGATAAAGGGTATGATGTTGTCCTGGTATAATGAAATGGAGGCACTAACACAAAAACCTAACTGACAATAGTCCAGAGGAAGCCTGTCAGGTATACATACAGTTAAATACCCAAGTCCTCATAGAGAATCCATAGGCAACTGAAACTGTTTACTCTAATGACCCAGGTAGTCATTCAAGTCAGAAGACTGACTTTAGTAGCTGCCGACTAATCAGCAATTTACTATTTCAAACAATAAGAAATGGAAGGCACAGTTTGCTATTGCAAACGATCTGTGGTTTCCATTCCTCTCCCTCTTCTCTTTTTCTCTTATTTAAACCCTGCTTTGATTTTCTTAAATAAAATAAATTATTGCTTTTATTGGCTTCCTTTGTATACAAATAAATAATATGGTATTAATAAGCTGTTTATCTTTGAGTTATTCATTGATTTTCCATTCAGGTTTTGTACCTCTTTCAGGCCTATGTTCTTAATAGTTTTGAAACAACTATGAGTGGTATCTTCCAAAAATTATACTTCCAATTGATTATTACTGTAAAATGAAGCTATCCTTGCCTACGTTGTGCTGTTCTGAGGAATTTATATAAATCCCTCAGTAACTGCCTGGTGCATATTGGGCTTTCTCCAAGCTCCCTTGTCTTTCCACAGAAATATAGAAATGATGTCAAGTATTAGTTTAGAATAGAATGCCAAAAAATAATCAGAAAATGTGAAGTCACATAAAATATTTATATGCCAAAGTGAAAGCATTTTTTTTTTGAATAGTTCATGACTGGTACAGTCATAATGCATTAGATATGTCTTACAAATGCAGGCAAATAACATTTAAAACCCTCACAGGGTGACGTATACACTTATAGAGTGTTCTTATTTTTTATTTGTGGTATCATACTATATGACTCAAAGTCGCAAATGTGCTAGAAACCAAATATAGTCTTCTTGTCTCAGCATATTTTCCCAAGGAGGAATTTGGGTAGCTAATTCAGGTAACACCTGTAAGTGTGCCACAAAAATCAAAGACTGAATTGGAATGTACTTCTACTTTTAAAACATCTGGCTCCTTCGGTATCACTGCACATTTTTTTTTTGTATAAAATCAATAAAAAAATATGGTAGTCACTAATCAATAAGGCTTTATGAAGCCATTTAAGCAGCTTTGAACAGATGTGCATTTGCAATTAAATGTTAGTTCTTTCTTCTTTTTATTCCACAAACATTTATGAGGAACAAATAGATCAAACTTGTGTTTTGAAAAAAGATAATTTTGTCAAGAGCGTACTGAATAAATTTGGGTGGGAAGATGCAACAAGTGAGATAGCAACAAGGTGAGTCAGTCATTCTTCAGTAACATAAATGTTCCTGACACATTGCTACTTCTTTGTATTTATGTCCACTAAATACACCAAAATAGTAGTCAACTTAGACATATAATCAAGCAAATTAAGTTATTATCTTCAAATGTTATCGGTTAAATTCTGATCTTTCCTTTCCGTTGGCAGGGTTGGGGAGGAGGTTAGTGAAAAGCTTGAGAACACATGGAAATAGTTATATTCCATTTTATATAAGTGTATATATGTTGGTTGAGCTAATTTTTTTCAGTTCATAGAAATAATCCTTGCTCTCACCAGCAGAACCATTCCTAATACATTGCATTTTTTTTTTTTGTTTTAGTTGAACTTCAGACAATTATTGAATTGACCTAGAAAACAAACTATCTTTTCACACTCAGTCATTAAAGACAAGTATTTCTGAGGATCCTCATCTGAAAGCTAACTTCTATTCCACAATGTTCACCCTCTATTTTACCAGTCATTAAAAGGACCTTTCTATACTCAATTGGAATAAATGTTTAAATGACTTTTCTTTTCTGCCAAGGTACAACAGTGGCTTAAATAACCGCTCTGTAAACCAAAAAGCTACTATCGAATGAGGTTTGTACTAATTACATACTAAAAAAAACCCCATCCTGTAATGTACTTCATGTTAATTATTATCCTGATTTTGTATCCAACTGACAACCAAAAACAATGTGATCTGTTTCTCCACTATTCCAAGTACGGAAAACAGCCTTTGACAAACATCCTATTTCTACAAACAATGCAAATCATATACACGCAGTTTTAGGCAATGATTAGAAAATTTAGTTGCCTACTGTGGTTTCTAGACAAATGATTCACTTAGATTACTTTCCTCAGTGTGGTGAATGGAATTAGCCCTCTGAGAGGAAGCTAACTAGAAAGTTTTTCTAATGCAATGTAAATGTTCATTCATGCCACAAGGCCCCAGTTGAGAAGGAGTTGAGGAAGTGTCACTTAAAGGCCAAAAATGACACATACCCTCTCAATTAAGCTTTTAGGTAAGTTTCACAAATAAGGTAAGATAGGTTGTTCTAGTTTTCAAAATTATTTGAATGGATAAAGAAAGGGTATAAAGAAAAAAATTAAAGACCTAAAAAGACGACCAGAAATGTGACAAGGTGTTTCCTATAGTTAATGCTCCCTTGTCTAAAATGTTATATGTAGTGGGGATAAATTTGTTACTTCCACAACTATAAATTTTCAGTGGGCAAACATCCCTGAATTCATATTCTTTATTACAAACCTTATATACTGGCTTGAAAGAATATTGTGGCGATAATCCCAAATATTTTTTCATCACCTCATAAAAAAATTGAAGCTATTCATAACACTTTAATCATAATACTTTGCATTTTGAAGGGCTATCACATGTATAAAGGCCCTTTTCATGCATAATTTGTGATGAAATTCTCACAGTGTTTTCAATATAAAATTCTAACAACAGAGCAATAGAAAAGAATCATGGTGGGTTTTCCTCATCGACAAATACTTAACACAACTGAGCATTTATCATATTCAAGTGCAGGACTAGATGCTAGGGAGGTGAGAATCAACATGGATCCCCGCCGCAAGGAGCAGAGCTACTGGTTCAGTAAGGGAGGTGAAATAAGTGATAAATGTTTACAATACTAGGGAAGATTTACTTGAAAGCAGATAGAGTTGTACAAACAGATTAATTTGCTTAACTATTTTTCCTCTTACCCACCAGTGTTTGCCAAGTGGTTTTTGTGACCTCTACAAGGAAGCTTTTTTGTTGATGATTCTCCCATTCTGCTGAAGCACCTCCTCCCAATAGAGCAAAAACTCATAAATAAAGGACACAAAAGGAAATTCTACTTTTTGACTATTAACACAAGTATTAACCCATGTTTAAACTCTTCCCTTTACACAGATACAGAGATGATGGTGAATCATCTTGTAATGTCTATTTAGAAAATAAAGTTACACTTTAAAAGTTTTATATCTTGTGGGCCAAATGAAGTGCATATAGAGACACCTTCCACAGACATTGTTGGAATTTCACAAACTTATTAAGAAGCCAAATTAGCTTATGGTATTTAGGAAGCTTTGATCTTTTCTTTTCCCTCAAATTTTCTTGTATAACCCCAGTTCTGACTCTGTTGGTAGATAATTCCTCTTTCAGGTTATGTGCTTCTGCCCACTCAATTACTTATGACCTCAGTAAGTTTTAGGAAATTCAGCAGAATGTACAGTTTTTATTATAGTGTAAATTCATGTAAAATCATGTAATAATAATGTTCATGACACCTTTCAATGCTTGCCAAGTGACAAAATTTTTTTCAGTGCACCACTATAACAATTCCATTATGTTCATAACTATTTCATATTATTTGATTTCCTTTATGATATAAATTATGTAATAATTAGACTTGCTTATGAAGTTTGCAGGTAGTATCCACATAGCAGCACTCTTTAGGACTTTGAATAAACCAAATCCAAAATGAGCTAACATATTTTGGATTTTGCATAACATCAAATGGGACAAAATGAAAATATAATGTTCACAGGAAGGAGGAATAAAACAAGCGGCAATATGTGTAAACTAGTAGATAACACACACACACCCACACACACACAAAAGCCTTGAGCCAACGACAAAAATTTTAAAAGGCAGACTCTGCATATTCAGAGTTTACTGGGAAAAAACTGTGTGTGTGTGTGTGTGTGTGTGTATTAATTATAGTACCCATGGGAACCTTTGCCAATGTTCCTGCCCCTGGGGCACAAGCTCTGAGGAGGAGATATGGATGTCCATTACAGAGAAGATGGAAATGACAAAAGTAGTAAGAGGTGGCCTGTGAGAGGCTATTGAGGAAATCAATTTGCTCAGTGTCTGGAAGAGAAGTTTGTAATACAAATATGCAAAAACAAACAAACAAACAAACAAAAAAACCACTCTCTTGACAGAGGTCTGGCTATAAGGAGGCAAAGTAAAGGAGTTAGAAACAAAGCCGTTTATGTGTTTGCTTTGAAGGTATTCTAAGGCATTCTTTTCTGTGATCTTAGCAGTTTATGATTGGACAAGAAATCCACTGTATTGTGCATACGGCATTCTCTAATTCCAACCTGAGTATTCTGAGCACAAGGTCATCTCCATGAAGATCCACATCTAGGACTTCCACAAGTTACCAATCCAATTCTCACAATAAAGCACAAACTACAAATCACAGTTAGATTTGCAAGGAGAGAGGGATCTTCATATTGACCTTTCAAGTCAGAGATGCTATTTGTTTTCATTTGAGAGCTCATTTTCAACTTTTCCGCCAAAAAACCAGCACCAGAGAAACAAACCTTTATAAAATAAACATGACTAACACTTTGAAAAGTAAAAAATATCCCCAAAGAAGCTAGAATAGAAAATAGAATTTCCAATGACCCATAAAACAATTTGGACTTTACATATAAATCTTTTTTCTTCACTCATTTAAATTATTACCATTTCATCTTCAGACTTGTTGGCAAAACCAGTTATTTTAATGTGAAACCTCCACATGCTGCCCCAAACAAACTTTAATGCACTTGAGTAAAATATCTGAAGCTTGCCAAATATCTAAAAAGTCAGAAAGTTGCCCCATAGTCTATCCACTGCCCTATCACTTTGCTTCCCTCTCTTTCTCACAGATATAAGAAAATGTCATCCAAACCTCTTCAGATTTGCTAAAACCAACCATCACCACAAGCCAGATATAGCAATGGAATTTGTGTTTCTAGAATAAATAGAAGAGACACTGTACCGGGTCTTCAGGTTTGTGACTATTCAAGAGGTCAGACAGGAAATCTTCATAAATGTTCTCTCTTCGAACCAGTGTAAATTCACGCAGAAAAACAGCCCCTTCGTTTTCATCTCCACATACCTAGAGAGAGAAGATAGCTGAATGAAGCTTTCAGAAAGAGTCTGGAGGGAGGGAGCACTGAGGAATTAATGACTTGGAGTTGTAAAGACCTCCTGATTCATTTCAAGTCTGATTAGAGCACTCAAAAACAACATACCCAAGTACATATTAATGCAAGAGCCACTAGAACATTCTGGCATGTGGCCCCTTGGATGAATGCCAAGAAAGTTCCCTGCTAAGTTAGTGCCTCTTAATTGACTGGTGTACCTATCAAAATTTAGTGATTATAAGTTATCTTTGTGGCCAGGTCCAGTGTGGTCAGGCTCCTAGACCCATTCCATTGAGCTATCCATTTGTATGCATCACATACAGGTCTTCAACCCCTAGGGATCTATTCTTAGTCCTGTACATCTGAGCATCAGGTGGATGCTGATGTCCTGTTAAATATCTAGGACAAGATATCTAGAATAGGAGGAGCTGGCTTGAGCCCAGAATTGACTTCTTGAGTTATTCAAGTGCTTTAGAACCAGATGCACTTCAACTGGAGGGAGGTATTGGAGAATTTTATCTAGAGTTTATCACATACCAGGTTCTTTACACATGTTATCTTGCGCCGGCCCCAGGAAGTGTCTGTTATCAGCCACGTCTGACAAGTTAGGAACTGAGAGCACAAAGGATTGTGGGAATTTTCCAGTTAGTAAGTGTTGAAACCAGAGCTCAAATACCAGTGACTCCAAAACCATTTTCTTTGCCTCTGAGCTGTGCAAATCTCCTCTGGTCAAAGACAAACTGCTAAGTAACTCCCATAAATTCAAGAAATAAATCAATTCACCCAGGTCACCTACTACCTCTCAGAGCCTGAGTTTACTCATCATCAAATAGAAATGATATCAGCATTATCGAATTGCTGAGAAAATGGGAGGTAATGTATGTAAAGTGCTTAGTGTAATGACTTGCACATATTAAGCATTCAATAAATAATAGCTGTTATTATTAACAAAAGCACACTCTATTCAAAGAACGAGTAAAAATCTAAGCTTTTAACATACCTGAAGTTCTTCACTCATATTTATATTTGTAGTGGACATTACAAATATTTTATTACCTCCATACTATCTTCATACTGCTTTAACTTTTCAACTTATATACATTTTGAATTTTATACTTTCTTATGGTATTGGTAATATCAGTAATGACTATGTGTGTATTCTTCATATTAATTTACACCATCTTGAAGGTCTATAATAATTCATAATAAATTAATTTTAAACCCTAAGTCTTTTAGAAAGGAGTATAATTTTCTTTAACTTATATGTAAATGGTCTCTGTTGATATACAGTATAGTTGGTATCATGGTAGAATCTTGGGCCCCTTTACTCCTTAGTGCTATATTGGTGAATATATTGCTCAACATGGCAAAAGAGACTTTGCAGATATAATTGCTTACTTAATTGTTGACTTAAAGATAGGATTAGTATGCTAGGTTATCCAGGTGGGCCCAGTGTAATCACATGTGGTCTTAAAAGCAGAGATTTCAACAGAGTTAGGGCAGAGGAGGAAGTCAGGGAGATTCAAAGAATGACAAGGACCTGACTTGCTATTACTGACTTGTAGATGGAGGGGCATGTGAGAAGTGTGAGAAGAAAATGAGTTCTGCCAACAAGTGAATTTGGAAGAAAACCTGTGCCCTAGATGAGAATTGCATCTTAGGTCAATACCTTGATTTTAGCCTAATGAGACTCTGAGCAGAGCATCCAGCCATGCCTTGCTAGACCTCTAACCTACAGAAACTGTGAGATAATACTTTTGTATTGTTTCAAGTCATTAACTCTGTGGTAATTATGGCAGCAATAGAAAACTGATATAATCATCAAAAGGTGGGGTGCGATGAGAGGTTATCTTCTTTTCTGGCATTAAAATTTGTAAGAATTAACCAGGGCTAAACAAGCAGAGGCGAAATTTGTAAGAACCAATTCTTGGAAATGTATCCTTCTAACTAACCTAACTTATTCCTGTTACATTTAAAAATAATTTTCTCTTAGTTGTTTTTCATCAGTCAAATACTCCTTAATACACCTCAAAACCTGATTGACCATGGTACTTCCCTGCTCAGAAGTTTTCAAAGATTCCCCACTTCCTGCTGGGAACATTCCAAATTCATGGCCTTGGTATTCAGAACCACTCGCAGTTCTGGAAGTTCTATTTAAGGAAAAGCTACAATTACTCAACTCTCTGAAAAAGATCAAGAACTGAGTTTGAAATGACCTAGAATCAACAAACTGATGGTTGCCAGATGGGAGTGCGCTTGGGGACCTGGATGAAAAAGGTGAGGGTATTAAGAAGTACAAAATGGCAGTTAAAATATAATCATGGAGATGTAAAGAACAGTGTAGGGAATATAGTTAATATTATGATGACTGTGTATGGTGTCAGGCTGGTACTGGCTTATCACTTCATAAGTTATATAAATGCCTAACCACTATGCTCTCCACCTGAAACTAATACAATGTTAAATGTCAACTGTATTTGAAAAATTAAAAAATAAAGTGACCTAGAACTGATACATTTTAAACTTAGTTTTCAAGAGGACTAATGTATGCTAATCACTACTGAATTTCATATTTTATGAATAACTTTTTCCAAAAATTCTTGGCTATTCTGAATTTAACTCTATTATTCAAAATGGTGGCCACCATTAGTCATTTAATACCAGAGTTATGAAAAGCCGAAGACTAAAAAGTAGACTAATGGTACGTTTTCTTTGTGAAAACTTTTGTGCCTGTGGAAAACTTCTTTTGTTAAATTGATTAAAGAAATAGATAAAAATGACTCAAATATCCTCCAGAGAGACAGTCAGATGTCAGATATAAGGACTGAATACTCACTAATGCTCACAACAATGAAAGAAAATCAGTGAACCCTTTGTCCATTCAGTTTATACTTTAATTCTCAATCACAACTATGTATGTATTCAAAAGAGTTTCTGCCTGTTTGTATTTTCCAAGAAAGTTAACAATTTTATAAGTCTCACGATCCTCACAAAGATGTTCAGCTTAAATACTTTTATGTAATATCAAGGCAGAAGGTCTTAATTAAACTAAAATTTAATTTAATTCTGAGAACAGATAGGAATACAAAACTTAAATGAATGCCCCTATAGATATCTCATACATATCTATTTCTAATTTAATTTCTATCCATGAACACAGTTACTAATTAGGCAATTTAAAATACTCAAATTACTTTGGTCAGTATTAAGTTACTTTTGAATGCCTGTATCTACCAACTATGGATGAAAATAATTACATTGTGTATGTTTTAGAAATACTGTTACAATGATCGAGAGCTACCAAGATACACAAATATATAAATCTTATATTTCTATTTCAAGCTGTTATTAAAAATTATTTTAAGAGCAAAGTAGTACATTTACTCATTTTTTATTCTCTCCTATCTACATACATGTACACAAGTCCTATAAATTGCCAGAAACTTCACTACAGAACATATTTCTAGATGCTCGCCAAAAGCCACTAACTTCTCATCATCTTTGGTATATACCTAGAGTACATTTCCAAGCCTCCGTGCCAGTTGAGGTGTTCAAGACTGAGTTTTAACTGGTGGAAGTAATGGGTGCTACTACTGGGCCTGACCCATAAAAATCTCCCACATCCCTTTTCCCCAAACACTTTTGCCCCTAGGTCTGTCTGGGATGGAATGTTAAAAGGAGCAAAGGCTCCATGAACTTGGCTCACTGAGTGATTGCATACAGGAAGGGAACCCTGGAACCTATTCACTTACCTCATACTGTTCAGTGATCAAGAAGTAACAGTCTACTGTCTTTGAACCACTATCCATTTTAGAGGATATTTGTTACTGTAGTTAAACTACAGGAATACAAAGCAAGGGTGTTTACCTCTCTTGGGAATGATGATGGAAGGCTTTAAAGTGAGGTTAAAGAAGAGTGGGATTTATCTGCTGGTCAAGGAGGTGTGGGGAAAGAAAGGCTCCTCCTATTCCAGGAAGAGGGTACATTCTGGGCAAAGGCATGGAGGCTTGAGACGCCTGGTTTTGTTTGGTATGTTTTAATTAGTCTAAAATGGCAAGAATGTGCAGTAGATGAAAAGAAGTGATGAGACTGGATTTGGAAAGTGGACAGGGGCCAGATTATGAATCATGGTCACTGAAAGACTTAAGTCAGAATCTTGCTTGGGTATATAAATTTGGAGGACTATTCTGGTGGTTCTGAGGAGGTAAACATGGAGATGATCTTTCAGATCATTTCAACTATTCAGAGGAGAACTTATGAAGACCCTAGGGGCTGACAGGGAAAGAAAGGATCCTAAGATTTGGTGGCCAGCTGAATATAGCAGATAAGTCTCAGGTTATGTTTATATTTTCTGCTTGGATCTGAGTAAAGAGCAGAGTGGATAGTAACACATTCAATGAAATAGGAGGAGGAGCAAGTATGTGTGTTAGGTGAAGAGTCTGGTTCCAGAGAAGTGGAGTCTGAGATGCCTTGGGCAGGGAAACATGAGTTTCAGACCCTGGAAAGAGACTAGTGTGGAGATGATATGTAAGTATTGACCTCCTATGTGAAGCAGATGATTCTCGGCTTGAATAAGTTTGCCTAGAGAAAGAAACAAGAATGAGAAGGTACGAGAACTGGGATAAGAATCTCAGCACTGATATTTAACATGTAACATGGATCCATCTCTGATGAGCCATTTTTGCTGACAGAAAATCCTAACAAGGAGATCCCAGTTTTATAATGATTTTCATCATTCTTAGTTTTCCTTTTATTGGTTTTCTATGAAAATACATTTATGACAACTTTACATCCAATTTATTACAATTAGTTCCTTGAGGACAGAGACCATGATTCATCAGGCTATTAACCACCAGACCCTGAATTCAACTAAAATTTGACTAAAACTTAAAAATTTCTGGGATAACTCAGATTTAAAAAATTCTATTTTCATGGTCATATCAAGTTTCCTGATTTTTTGGTTTGAAAAACACAATTACATTTGATTTGTCAAAACTCCTTTTGCAGTTATATAGTAGTTAGTATATCATAAAAATGCATCAAAACAGGCATCCCATTGTGTTTTATGGTTCACTGGTGTTACTTTTGCAGATGGGAAAACAGAAATATGAGAAGTGGTAGGATTTTGTACATGTACAGTGGTTATGTTAGGGACCAGAGAAAGTGTCTCTTAAAAACTCGTCTTCCTAAATTCAAATCTGGTTATAGGGCAAGAAACAAGTAATCATTATTGAGACATGTATTTGTTCCTACAGGGTTTCTAGACTCCTAAAGATTGCTCTCCAGAAATCACAAAGTCTGCCATGTGCTAGAATTTGTACCCTGTAATGAAGATTGCTTCTCCAATTACAGTCTGATTTCCTGCTCCAACCAGAGACTCCTCTTTCTGATCGTTGGCACACCAAAGTACTCCTTAGAGAACCCAGGAATGTAGAAATACCAACTCTCAGAATAGAATCTCATTAGCTCCAGGAAGTCATGGAAGCAATTTATTGTTGTGGTATATGTTCTCTCTAATGGGGCTGAGCAATTGGCCATATAGAGAGGGACATAGTAAATACAGGAAACAAGGGAATCTTTCAAATAACTCTCTATTCTCTGCCCCATTCACAGGAAAAGGTAGTTTAAAACAAAAACAAAATAAAAGCCACTGAATAATAAGAAAAGCTTTTGCATTTAGCTTTGGGAGTTAGTTGGAAACTTAAACTATGTCTATAATACACTTTCATCTTCTACCTCACACTCCTCCCATCAGGACCTGACACCAACTGTTCTCTCCTCGATCTGACTTTCAGTGGCTCCAGAGAATATTGATTAGAAGTCTGACTCATCTGCTCACACTAAACTTGTTTGGTGAAAGAAAAGACACCCGTCTCCTGACCGCGGAATTTCCTGCTTCTTACAAGTTTGTTCTATGACTTGTGGCTAAAATTTGGAAAGTTAAAATGCAGAGCAACTGGTTCACATTTTGGAATCTCTACTATTATCAAGGAAGAGTCATAATTTTTGCAGAAACTGTAACATTGATGATGAGAGGAGATTATGGCTGGGCTTTCAAGCAGCTCTAATGTTCTTAGAACTCTGAGAGTGGCCATTTACTTCCAGGCTGGGAGAAATGGCTGTAGATATAATAGAAGCTTAAACATACTAACAAGTGCTCAAATTATCAGCTCATTGTCCTTCCTTCTTCATTTAGTTTTTCTATGAAAACTGAAATGTAGCCAAGCTTATATCCCCTGGGTAGGTTTTAGGTTTCAATATACTTATAAAGTGTAGCACTGCAAACCACATTGCTATTTTTTTTCCTACAAAGTTTTTTGAAAAGTATATTTATGCCCACATTTTGGTTCACAGTTTGCTAAGAATTAAGATAATGAAGCTGTAAGTTCTCACAATATTAGAAAAATAATTTAAAACACTTAAATAACTAGCTACTGTGTTATCTGGATATACACCTGTATTTAAATGCCAATGAACAGTAAAATGATTGATGTCAGTGTTTTGAGTTCAAGGAGACACTCAAATGTTTATTGAATAACTGAACTGGGAGTTTTCTTGGAGCCCAAAAAATCTCTAGCTCTAGTTCTAAGAATCACTACTAAGTGATAAGAGGAAATGATGAGAACTTAACGTGGATTCAAAGAGCACAAAAGCAGCCCTGACACCCAATATCATTACCTTTGATATTCTAAATAACAAAGTCTGTTCTCAATGTGAAATTATAAGCAACTTCTAGTTTGAAAGAAATAAAGCCAAAGAATCAATATGCTATCACTAGCTCTTAAAATATTGATGTACTTTGCCAAAAATGCGAACAGTCCCAAATTAAATTTTTAAAAATCTAATTAAAGAAATAGATTCTAAATAAAATTAAACATAGGTCTTTTTAACTTTATTAAAAATCCTGACATTTGGTACTAACCATTGATTTTACTTGATTTTAGTAAATTCCATTTGGTAATAAACAAGGGTCTCTGATTTCTGGAAGGGAATTAATCAGCTGATGTCCTGTTCCTGGTAGCACTATCATAATGAATCAAAATGCTACGAAAAAACAAATATAAAAATCCAGTCTACTCTCAGTGTCCCCCTTTCCTTTAATCCCAATAATATCATTTCTGGTTGGAATATTCTAATATAGTAAGATGCAGAAACACGTAAACAGTAATTCAGTTGTGAAAGATAGGAAAAACTCATGAGTGTATAACCTTACTAAAGAAATTACTTCACTATAATGTTAAAGGAGATGTATTTCAGAGGTATATGAGAATAACAAAATAATATTCATAAATGTCGTCAAACTCAGTCACCAATCAGAAAGAGGCTCAATCAGCTTATGCATGAGAATTAGTAAATTTGTCTGTGCACATTCACAAATTTAAAGAGATCTGGAAGGCAGATTCACTGAATAAATTGCTTTTAATGTTGAAAGGGTCTACTTAGAAGACCATTTGCTTATCTTCAAAAGTATTGTTTGGTTATTGTATTGGTGGGTATCAAAATCTTTTTAGAGACTGCGATGCCAACACACCTATCCATACCTACTGCTTCAGCAGGCTTGTTTGGGGAAAATAAAAGATTCCTAAAGTGGCTTCAGGTGTCCTCAACTAATGGCTGCCAACTATGCAAGCTGATTAGCAGTGTTATATTCCCCAAAGGAAAATCTAAATATGATCCCCGAAAAGATCGGTGGGGGGTGTTAACAAAAACATCCTTATAACCATATTTAAGCCACTGACATTTATATACCTGGTGCTTGGAGCTTGAAAACATTTCAGGATTCTGTTTGTTCTTTTACCAACTCTAATTACTATTTCTAAGGATTGTAAAGATAATTGCTAAAAGGTTAGACAGAAAAAAGTGAGATGGAACATACTGGTCCAAAATGTTCAGCTGGGTCTCATAATTCTTGGTACAGATGTTCCTGCTTAGTTCAGGTCTGATTTAGAGAAACAACTATAATATGGTTTGAGGCAAGGTGACCAGATGTAGCTGAAATTAAAGATCTGTCCCAGAATGTCAATGAAAAGAAACTCTGTTACTCTAGCAAAGTAATCTTTATGGGGATTGGGGGAGAGTTATGTTTAAAAAACACCTACTTATCTTTAAGTTGGTAGATATTTACCTTAATGAGACAAAGATTCTTTAAAAAAATGAAAATAAAATAAAAAACGAACAAACAAAAACATGTAAAGTTTACCCTAACAGAACAAGGTGTAAAGAAAAAGTAGCAAAAGGAATTCCATCAGAGGGTATGCACTGTGTATAATGTGGGCCTGATTTATTGATAAGCTATGGCATTTCCATAACTTGTTAGCACTAAAATGAAAGTGCTAGGAAGGACTTTAGAGACCATTGTCACCAAGCTCTTATCTTTTCACATGAGGAAGAACGTAAACTGCCTTCCTAGGCATGGGGTAGAGAAAACGTGGGTTTTGAGACATCCTCCTTGACATATATAAGAGAGTAAAACAGCCAAATAACTCAAGGAAGACAATAACTTTACCAAAATATATACCAATTCTCTTCTTTGTTCTCTTCCTCAAATATTTTAAGATACATTTTATACCATCCCTATCAAGAAGGGAACAGAGTACAATTCCAAAGTTCTAAAGACACTCTGCTCCAAAAAGGTGATGACAGCTGTGATTCAGATCTACACTTAGACAAAGAAAGAACATGTGAAACAGAAAAGGTGGACTCTTCCATTTTCCACTCCTAAATGGATGGGCACATTACTGTCATATGTTCTAATGACAAGGAGAAACAGAAATGGTTTTCAAATCTTATATGTAAAATGTGCTCTTTAAATCTTATATGTAAAATGAAACACTCATTAATGTCAAGAACTAAGGGAGAGAGATGAGCAGTTAGAGAATTTTAAGATGAAATAAAAATGGAAGAACATAAAGATGTCTAGGTACACATGCAGTGGTAGAAATCAACCTTTTTTCCTTGCATGTTTGGCAAATGTTTATATAGATCAGTATTATTATCTAGTCTTTTCTAAAGTGAGTTGCTTGACTAAGAGGAGTTAGAAGTCAGGATACTACTCATACTCTGAATTAAAATGAGAATTAGGACAGGAGCTTCTTTCTTCACCTTTGCTTAGTTTACATTATTAGCTCCTTTGGGGCCATAAAGGTGTGCCACTCAGATCTCCTGCTGCGGAGAGCTTAACTGACAGTGGCACATGATCTCCATGCTGCCAAAGAAATGAATGGAACACTATTAGGACTCTTCTCTACTCTCTCTGCAATGAATTCTCAATATTATTAGAAAACAATGATCAGAATTGGTGGATGAGAGACAGTTCTAGTTCTGTCCCAGTGATTCTCACCAAGACTGCCTATACCTGGCTCCAAATTCAACCCTATTCTATCATTTTTATTTTTTTCAATTCCCATTTATTTTTGCCTCTCAGGGCAATGTCATTTTTTCAACATGAATAAAAGTTGAAAACAAAATAGAAATTTGAAGTGTAGGACAGGACAAAACCAAGGGTAGGGGAAAAGGCAATAGCAAAAGAGAAAAGACGCCAAAAGATGGCGTCCTGTCCCCTCTCCTCTGGGGAATGGCTCAAAGCATTTAGGTGGCAGTACATACCTTTCTGTACACAAACGGCAAAACTGATATTCCTTTGTTGGGTGAGAGAAAGTGGGAATGGGGAGGGCCTTTCTGAAGGCTTACAGAACAAGTCTACCCTATTTTAGCAAGCCACTTCATCCTACCACTGAAATGCAGATGTACATCAAATATTCTTTAGTTACATACAAAGGAGTCAAAGTAGTAAGTTATATCATTTTGTGGGCAAATTAGCAAGTTAGTTTTTATTGCTTCACAAACTCTAGAAGTTTTCCTTCACTCTGGCTAGATCTGACTAACATGTGACAATATTTCAGAAAAAAAAATAGGATAGATTGGACCAATGCAAATCCATTCCCTCTTTAAAAATATTCAAAGCATAACAATTCTGTGAATGGTGATTTAATAGTATCAGTAGTGTGCCTCATATACGTGAACTCGCCATGCCTCCTCTCCATCACATGAGCCCCATGGCCCAGTCTCTGAGAAATGTAAACACAAAAACTTGGGAGAAATGTATATCAGCATTTAAATTTTATATGTAACTTAAAGAATTTTAAATATTTACTCAGTATCTCAAGAAAATGCCCAAGAAGTGGGGAGGTTTATACTTAATGCATAGCAAGCATTCTTAAATGTCCACTCTTTCCTCCTCACCCATTTCTGTCATTCTTAGTGTATTTCACACAGATGGCAGCTGGTTCTTCAAAACTTTTTTGTCTCTCTACTCCCAAGTTATTTCTGAAATTTGGCCTATGTATTTTTTGCAGAAAGAGAAGTGAAATGCTGAATATATATTTGTGTATTTTTACTTTGCCATTCTTTTATAACAATAATATTTTGTTCCTATTAAAGAAGCATGATCTTTGTGTGGAAATCAATGTGTTTTATAGGCACATATGTATGTATACTGGTATATAAATGTATATCTCTGTGTAAGTGTTTGTGTGAGTGGTAGAAATGCCACTGTGACCTTAAATTGTGAGGCCTAGGCATGTCTGATAGATGATGGGTCTCTTTGCATGAGAGGCAGAAGATCCTCTTGGGAGAGAATTCATCCTAGTTTGGTCTAACCTTAGACCTTGGATATCAAAGAAAAAAAGAGCAATTCTACACTCAGCATAGTGATTACTATTCAGATTTCATTCAGTGGAGGGACTTTTTAAGTTAAAAAAAAAAAAAAAAGGTGTGTGCTAAAAAATCCCTCTTAACAGAGCATGCAATCCTGCTTTCCATTTCACCAGGTAGAAGCCCTGGCCCCTCAAGTCTGGGAGCAATAGTGGCATGAACCAGCAAAAATGCTCAGCACTCAGCTAAAGAGGCTACATGAAGCAATCAAGTAGAGAGAGTCCACATAGAGCAGGAAAAGTCCTAAGACTGTATATAGAGAGATTCAGGTATTTCAATGTCCCAACTGAGCCTGGCCTTCCAGCTGCCCTTGCTAAAGTACCAGATATGTGAATAAACCATCTTGGACATTCTAGTCCAATTAAGCTCCCAGACAAATGCAACTCCATGGAGTAGAATGATCATCCAGTTGAGCCCAGTCAATCCACAAAATCATGAGAATAATAACATAGTTTTAATTTAAATCATTAAATTTTGGGTTAACTTATTACAATAGCATAGATAACTGAAATATGGTAGCACTGATTGAAGGGCCCATATTTGCTTTTGGAAGCACACAAAGTGGGGGTAGTTTTCCTTCTAGGTTGCCCGTATCTGTTAAAAAATGAAAATTTAAGATTATCATAGATATTGAGCTCCAGTTGACACTCTGGGAAAAATAATGATCTTTTAGCAGGCTCCTATCATCTTCTTCCTCAATATAAATGATGGTAGTTGCTGTAAATACTAGGTCCCTGGAAAAAAATTTAGTGCCATACTCTTCTCTTGTTCACTGTTATTCCACATATAATTTTGATAGCTATGAAATGACAAAGTGATTACTACTTAGTATAATTCTAAATGTAAAGACTTTATCCTTCATTCCATATTTTGAATGTCCTCAAGGTCATTGCCTTTCCACACATCTTTAGGAAGGTGATATTTCAATGGCACTGTCTGGATCAAATACTTTTCAGTCTTAAAATGTCATTGTGAAACTTTGAGCCTCATGGCTCAGGACCACCTCTGTCTTATTCACCACTGTATCCTGAATTCCTAGCCATGCCTGGCACAGAATTGAGTTCTATAAATGTCTGAGTAGTGAATTAATGAAGACTTTTTTTTTTTTTTTAGTTATTAATTTCAGAATTGTTAGAGCTAGAAAGAGGCTCAGAAATTGTCCAGTCTCACTCCCGCTGGAGCCCACAGAGAAGGAGACTGACTTTCCCAAGAGCATATATTTAATAAGTGTCAAAGCCCAGACTAAAATGTAGATTTCTGGATGCCAGTCCCGCGCCCTCTCCACCCCATGGCTCCAGTGTCTCTCTCCTCTGTTTGGGTTGTCTCTCTAAATAGCTGACAAGTACAAGATGTGGATGATGTGGAATCATAACTGCAAGCGCAAAGAATCAACAGTGAAATGTGGCTAATTTAAACCTGGGCTGCTATTAAAAATACAGTATAGGAAACAAAACATACGATAGCATTCTTCTATTTCATGCTCTACAGACCACACGTATGGGGTACAGAGTTAATTTGTAGATGCTATACTTTAAAGGGACAACTGCCAAACCAATAATTCCTAAAGAAAACGTAATGATGACTATCTGGGAAGCATATGACAATCAGCTGAATTAATCAAGAACATTTTGCCTGGCAAAGGGAAGAAGAAGATCTGACAGCTGTCTTCAGGTACTTGAAGGGCAGCTTCTGAGAGAAAGGAAAATTTAATTGCCTTAGTCCTCCTCATCCTCTTCTTGATCTTCATTTCCTTCCCACCCACTTGCTCCTTACATTCTGACTTCTGTTGTCACTGCTCTGCTCTCCCTAGGCTCACCAAGACTGGTCTTTCAGCCATGTGTTCTTAGTCATCATCCCTAATGACCACATGCTGTCTCTGAAAGTCTCTCCCTTTGATTTTTATAACTGGGAGTGATCCCAATCCTCTGTCCATTCCTTTGGTTTCTCATTTGGTGAATCCTTCAGTGCCTCCCACCCAATAACCATAAGTGATCCTAGGGCTCTCTGTCCATGGGAATCTTTTCTTCTATCTCTTGTTTCTTGCCCTGGGATCTGGTTACCTCTCAGAGAGCCAGCCATCTCTTCTGGACAAATGATTCCCAAACCCACATACAGAACCATGGCTCTTCAACAAGCATGTCCTATGCTTCCTGCATCTGTACTTTGAACTTTGATGTGTCCTCTGCTTGGAATGCCCTCCTTCCATCTCCTCATACTGAAATTACATCAGTCCTTAAAAGCTACCTCTTTCATGCATCCTCCCCACTCCCACTGAATCCACAGAAGTCCTGCTCTTATAGTTGTGATATGTTGTCATGGGACCTGGATGTCTTAGTTCACCACTTCCCTGCTGTGTGATTTGAGTAAATTACTTAAACTGAGGCTTGGGTCCTTTGTGTGTAAATGTGGGAGAACCTTACAGAGTTGTGATGATTACATGGACTAACATATGAAAAGTGATTTGTAAACTACAAAGTGCTATATAAACAATTTGGTAGTATCATTACTATGAGGGAGTTTTTTGATAGTATGAGCTAGCAGAATATGTCCAGTCAAATAAATTAATATCTACATCTTGACTGACTCACTTGGCTGGAAAAACATGTGGACATTCCAATATAAACTGGATTGGGGATGTGGTGTAGGAGACACATGTCATAATTTGAGATCTGAATCCTGGCACCTCATTTTTAAACAAAAGACACAGCATATTATTACTTCTGTAATGGCATGCAATTTCATCTCTCTTGTTGTCATTTGGGAACTTGTCTTACCTCCTCTATAGGCTGTAAAGGTATCAAGGTCAGGGACCTTGACCTATTGATCATTCTGCAATTCCAAGAACAATACCTTAAACTTAGTATGGACACAATATTTAATGAGTTGAATGGAAAAAACTTGACACATCTAGTTTTGGGAAAGTGGAATTCAGCCAGATCATATTCTGATAAAATAGACTTTTCAAAAAATTAAATATGGTGTCTTGAGCAAGGAGTTCGCTACTAAATAGGTAACAAAGATGCACACTGTAAATATTTGCACAGAAGCTGAAGAAAGCATTTTGACAAATTCTGAGAGCCTAATTCTACAAATCTGTGGATTATTTAGCAAAATTATTGCTGTTATTTCTATCATTCTCCACCTCCTCTATAATAGTAGACATAGAATACATGTTCAGCAATTGGTGGCAACATTTACTTCCCTGACATCACAGTCATGCAAAGGTCTTTTTATTTGTTTTGGGCATCTCTGGAGCACTTTCTAGTTCTTGGGCATCTGAATAACAGCCTCTTTAATCATTCATTACAATCACAGATGATGGATAATTCACACACATTTGAATGTTTATTCGTTAACTAGATGGAATAGATAATGCAGACACTACCATGATACATTTTCTAGACTCAAAGAATCTGAATTGAGTGATTTTAAATGCTGACTCCCCATCCCCACCCCATTTCCAGTCAGCTTTTTCTCTGATTCTCCTCTGAGGCTCCCATTTCTACTAGTCACTTTTCCTTCTATGTGAATGTCACTGTCCCCCTATTTCACAGAAAAAAATTAAGTTCCTTAGATGTGAATACTCTAAAATGACTGTCTTTCCAAAATTACATGACCATATCCCTATGCTTCCTTTAGTCTCACACATTAACATGTCTTTCTTTTACTTGGAATCTCATCCACTGATGTCCCCATAGAAACCTTGTTCCATTAGATAGTATTCTCTTCTCTCCTCTATTCCCCACATGTGATATCTCTATTTGTTCATCTCCTGATATTTATCTCCAATTGACTCTTTCCTCTCTGTGTTCATCTTTTCATACTTGGGTGAGAGGGAGGGAGGGAGAGGAATAAATATGTCACTTCTTAACTCTGTGCTCTTACATCTAATATCCAACACTTTTCCTTCCCCTCACAGCCACTTTTTTTAGAAATAAGTCTTCACTACACTTAATGACTACATAAGCACAACAAACAGCAACTCTGAATTTGGTGTCACCATCCAACAGGCTAAGGTCATCAATGACTTCCTAGGTACCAAATATAATACTCATTTTCCAGTCTTCATCTTACATCCATGAATTGTGACCTGCGTAGCTACTACCTTTTGCTTGAAACCATCTTATGCTTTACCTTCCATGAAGCTACACCCTTCAGGTTCTTCTCAATCTCCTCCATGTTTTGATATTCTTGTGTCTTATTATACAAATTTCTCCTGGAAATCTTTTCATGACCATGGATTTAGACAGCATTGATGAGATGATAACTTTCAAATATATGTATCTCTAGCCCTAACTCTAGACACATATACCCAGTTACCTATTAAGCAGCTCCAAATGTCCCACAGGTACCTCCAATTGAATATTTCAAAGAGAATTCATCATTGTGTCCACACTTTCCAAACATGCTCCTCCTCCTGCAGACTTTTTCTATACTGGCAACACATCCCCACCCCATGTGTCCCAAGTCAGAAACCTTTTAGTCTGCTTAGATCCTATCTTTTTTCCTCCGCACTACATTAACATTGATTGCAAATTCTGACACTGCTCTCTTCTGAATGTCTTTCCTACTTGACCTATCTCCAGGTTTGGTCAGCTATCCCCTAGACTGCCACAGCACTCTTCTTAGCAGGCTCTGTTTCTAATTCTATCCCTTCTTCGGTCTAACACCTGCATTGCCACTGGAGTGAGCGTTCTAAAAAACAATCCCAATGACGTCTCTTTCTGGCATGAATGACATGCTTCAATAAGTTCTTTCTTTCTACATGGAGGCCCTCAAATTTTAATGTACATATAAGTCAATCTGGGGTCTAATGATAATATAGGTTTAGGAGGTTTGGGTTGGGGCCCGCGGTTCCACATTTTTAACACTCTCCCTGATGCTGCTGATGCCGATGCTGCAGTCCAGGGACCATACTTTGAGTAGCCACATTCTACAGATGATAAGCCAGCCTCTTTTTAAAGTCCCACAAAGCCTTTTGTTGGTCTCTAAGTACCACTACAACCTCTTCTCCAGTCTTTTTCTTCTTTGCTTTTAATGCTTCAGCAACTCTGAATGGCTAGTGGCCATCAAAAACACCACAGTCATTTGCTCCTCTATGCCTCTACACTTTCAGTTCCATCCACTTACAGAAGTCTATTAGTTAACTAACTCCTACTCAGCTCAATTCCACCTTGGCAAGTCTGTCTCTCTACCAGACCATGGATCCTTGCAAGAGAATTCTGGTTTATATCCAAGGTCCTAACCCAGGAGAGTATCCCAGCCCAGAGGCACAAGTCCACATATTTTGGTGAATCAGCACTTGATCTATTTGTCTAAAGCAGAAGCCTCTTAAAATTCTCATTGCTCCTTCAGTACTTCTTAGTGGAGAACATGTTGGTTCATAATCACAAAACAAAAGCCTTAATGAGATAAGTATAGATTTTTTTCTTCCTTTTAGAGGTTAAAACAAATACTATAGTGGGAGTAGGTGAAGAAAAGATTTATAATGTAAACACATATTGCACATAGAATTAGATCCTATCTTATATTTAATCAACTGGAATTTAGACAGTTATCACTAATAAAAATATTTTCATGTTTTTCAAATTGCTTCACTAAACTCTTCCATTTAAATGTGCCCCTGAGTATATTATTAAATGTGTTCAATGTATCACCATTACAAAATGAACAATAATGGAAGATTAGCTAATGAGTCATTTGAAGGTTCTGCTTATTAATTTTTATAGCCTCAATGCCTAGAACCTAATCATCAATTGTTATCAATATCCTAGAGGAAGTGAAAAAAATATTTATTTGCTTATTAAAGGTAAAGTTCCTTAGAACTTCATGATTTGCTCTTCCTGTCTTTCCTAGACAGAACTCATGGGAGATTACAACATTTTGCTCACTCTTCATAAATGATGCATATTTTAATTATATTTTTGCGGATTCCCATTTGACTCAACTTTAGTATCTGATCTTGACTTTAAGGGACATGTTTGTTTTGTAACTACCAAATAAATTCCTGTACTCTGTTAATCATTTTTTTTCTGTCAGTGAAGTGTGGGTGACTGAATGTTAAATAAACATTCTTTTTCAAACTTAAACTGGAAATAGGATGTTCCATTTGTGTATACTATGTAAACATGATAAAATGTGAGTTTTTTCCCCTTTAGTTTCAAAATTCTCACTCCTTTCACTTCTAAAACTATATTTTTTTAAACTCTAAAAGTTTGTCAGGCTTTCTGTTATCAAAACATTACTATGTTTCAAAGGTTTTTAAGCCTTCTTTACATTGACAAACCGCTTTTGATTCCTTATTATCTTATTTTATTTCAACAAATATTTCTTTAGCTTCTACTATGTTGTGAGAGCTATGTCAGATGCTGGAAAAAGTGGACATAAAAATAAATGTTTTCTAGTGGCTTTCACAACCTTAGTCTAGTAGGAGAAAAAATGGTAGGTGACCATGGTAGGTAAGTGTGCAGTAGTACTTCATTGGTTTTCTTTTGCATCTCTTTAAGGCATAGTAATAACAAAATGCCACAAAAAAAAAGAAGAAAAAAGGTAATGTCTGCTATATTGAAAATACAAGCTCCATACCTTAGATCTATTGAAAATAATGAAACAGTACTCTTTCAAAGGATGATGACATGTGCTCTGAGAACTGCCAACCACTCATGTTCATTTTAGGCCTCCAAATGAGTATGCCCGAAGCCCAACTGATGAGTAAACAACCTCTAGATAATGATTTCTTGGCTGCTTTGGTTTTTTTTTTTTTTTTTTTTTTTTTTTTGGAACAATCTCAGAGACAGATCAATCAATAAATAGCAACTGAGCCTCCACTCTGTGTACAAGCCTCCATGGAAAGTCCTATTTGGCTTGCTGAGTGGCTGTGAAAATGAGACCTATAAAAGGTTAAGCATACCTACTTCTTGGGTACCTTCACCAGGGTCAAGAGCAGCTAGGAAAAGAGGATTCCCAACAATTATGCCCATTCTATTATAATGCAGAGAGACTAACTATGATTTGGTAGCAAACAATGAGTGTGCTGATGGAAACCAACACTGTGTCCAATAAGTACTCAGTGATGAGCCATTCGACCTACTCATCCTATCACCTCCCATCTTTATTGTTCTAGTTATTAGCTCTTTTTTTCCTGATTAACTGAAACATGTTGCCATCTCTTTTCATCTGTCTCTACCCATTACTATTACTTTCTCCAAGGTCATTTATTGAATTCCTAATATAACAAAAATTGGTGTAAATATTCTACAGTTAGAATCTTTTCAAACCCTCACAAATCATCAAGACGATTCCAGCATTATTATTTTTGTTTTATAGTTGATGAAACAAAGTTTCAGAGACAGTATATACCTTGCCCAGTAGTAGAGCTGGAATTTAAACACAGGATTTCTTAGAGATAAGGCATAATATTCATTTAACCATTCTTGAGCACCCAAGCACCTGAAAACACTGTGTTAGAAGCTGTAAATAATTTCAAAGGTAAGATCCCTGCCCTCGAAGAGTTAGAATCTAAAAGGAGAGAGGGGGAACATGCAGGTGTTAACCTCTTACAAATGTGGGACAGAATTTCCTTTTATTTGTACTAAATCACCATAAAAAGCTACATGATAAATTTTGTTTTTATATGAATACATTCTTTATAAATTGTTTTCAATAATAAAGAAGTATATAGAGAGTATCAAATGTAAGTCTCCTAAAGCCTTGAATCCTAAATCTCCTTTATAAGGGCAAACTGCCATGCTTGCTAAAGAGCAAAATGTTTAACAGATATTTTTGAGCATGTGCTTTGCAGTTAGCAGGTGATCAAAAACTATCTGTCCTCAGTGTAATATATCCACCATTACAGTATTATATAGAATACATCACCCTAAAATATCTCCTGTACCTCATCAGTTCATCCTCACCCCTGTTAAACCCCTGGTAACCACTGATCTGTCAACCAGTTTTATAGTTTTGCCTTTTAGAGAATTCCAAATTTTCCAAATTAGAATCGCACAATATTCAACCTTTTCAGATTGGTCTTTCACTTGGCAATATGTATTTAAGATTCATCAATGTTTCTGCATGGCTTGAAAGCTCTTATCTCTTTATTGCCAAATCGTGTTTCATTCACCTAATGAAGGACTTATTAGTTGCTTCTAGTTTTTGGTGATTATGAGTGAAGCCGCTCTAAACATTCACCTGAAAGTTTTTGTGTGGATATAAATTTTCAAATTGGTTGGGTAAACACCTAAGAGTATGATCGTTGGGTCATACAGAAGACGGTTAAGAGTCTTTGTAAGAAAATGCCAGCCTTTCAAAGTTGCTGTAATGTTTTCCATTCCTAGTAGCAATAAATGAGAGTTCTTGTTTTACAGCCTCAAGTAATATTGTCAGGTTTTTGGATTTCAGTCTTTCTAAGAGGTAATTCATTGGTTTTAATTTCTAGTTCCCCAATGACAAATAATGTTGAACATCTCTCCATATGCTTATTTTTCATCATAGATCTTCTTTGGTGAGGTGTCTATTCAGAGCTTTTGCTCACTTATTTGTTTTCTTATTGCAGAGTTTTAAGTGCTCTTTGCATATTTTAGATATAAGTCCTTTATTAGATGTGGTTTACAAATATTTTCCCCTAGTCTGTGGCCTGCTTTTAGGTTCTCTTAGCAGTGTATTTTGCAGAGTAGAAGCTTTTAATTTTAATAAAGTCTAGCTTCTCATTTTTTCTTTCATGGATCATGCTTTTTGTGTTATATCTAAAAACTCATCACTAAATATGAGGTCACATAGGTTTTCTTGAAAGTATCAGTCTAGAAGTTCTGTAGTTTTGCCTTTTACATTTTGGTGTATGATCCTCTTAGAGTTTTTGTGAGAGATGTAAGGTCTGTGTCTGGATTCATTTTGTTGCATATGGACATACAATTGTTCCAGCTCTATAGTCATGCAATTTTAATATCAGTAGAATGAATGGATCGACTATAAGTATATGTGGTTATTCATAGGTTAATAAATAAAACCAACATGATGATTAAAATGCCATTGAGTTTGTAAAGCACTAGAAGGCATTAATATGAGCCATTTACTAAGAAACTGAAACTCAGTAAATGCAGTAATTTACTAAAGTCAGCCACTACATGGTACTCAAAGAGCTAAAGAAAAAATGGTGGTGGTAACTGTGCACAATACATAGTACCTACAGACTATTGCTCAAGAAGGCTTAATTCTTTTGTTAGTATTACACTTTTATGGTTTCTTTCAGCTTCTGGAGACTTTTCTGTCTTCAAAAGGCCACTTTTAATATACACATACCACTGAGGACTGTTTAACCACTTTGGGTGTTAGAATTATCAGGATGTACCTAATGACCTAGCATTATGGACCCGTGGTTAGAATGAGGCTCATCTCCCTAACTCAAAAAGAAGCTCTCACAGCCTCCTATCATCGATGGGGCTGGTTCTTCATGAGGCAGTCTGCTGGCCTCCTGATAGCTCCGAATATTAGGGGGGAAATATCTTCATTGTCATACTGAGTGAGAGTCCGTTTCTGTGTAATGCCACCAAATACCCATTGTTTTTAAACAGAGAGCATCCTTGGTCTGGTATCTTGGAGCAAGCACCAAATACATGAAAGATACTTAGGTACCAATCTGAGCTGGATGATTCTGTGCCAGGCATTTCATTCCTATAAGTCTTAATTAGTTGATTTAAGATAAAGTTTTTAAATTCTCTGCTTCTAGCAAAGCTAATAAATTTGCAAGAATTAGTTTTAAATCAACTAAAAATAAAAGTAAGTAATGGGAAAGCACCTGGGGAGTAAGAAAACAGTAGGAAGGATGAAAGGGGCATTGAAATATGAGAAAGAGGGTTTAAATAACCAACTTTGCCTAAGTTCAGTCATAAAGAGATATACAATATTATGACATGTTAAGTAGCTTCCACAGCCTTTACAGGAATACCATTCTTAGAATCTGTCTTTGTAGTAAGTTTTAACTCTCAAAAGCAGGAGGAATTCTATTCTTCATCTGCTCACAAGATAATAAGAAATTGCCACAAAACACAGATCCAAATAGCACTGTCTTTCCCCAGGGAATGTTTTACTCAGTTGTTAAATGTTCCCACCAGAAATCTTTTCGAAAGTCCTGAAACATATTTCATCTACACCCTCCCTACTTTCCTACAGAAACAAAATTAATTGTTCCCTCAATGGCAGTTCCCTCACTTCTTTTAAAACTTTGTGAAGGAAATGTGGCTTTGTGCAGATTATTTTCATTCCTCTAACATCTATAATGAAAGAGTCTGTTTAATGTATTCATTGAAAGAATTATTTAAGCTCCAGTTCAGCCCTTCATTATTACTGGGGATAAAAGAAACAAAAGGTGATTTGCACTTGAGAATTTGCAGCATGAAGTGTCTGTTAAACAAAACCAGCAGCAGCCATCCTCTTGAGCAGGCACCAGGCAGGAACGGGATCCTTCTATAAAGCATGCACACGTCTACACTTGACCCATGGGGAGAACGCCAATATGATTCCATCAGCCAGAGTGACAAAACCCTGGCTTGAAAAAACACAAAAGCACACAGCAGCTCTGAGATTCCCTGCTAAGCAACATTGTCCTGCTTCCCCAGCCCCTACCCCCCCACCATAAAAAATAAAGTGAAGTGGAAGTTACTGACTGTGGGAAAAGAAGATGTACTCAGGATGGAAAGAAGCTGCAAACCTGCTCTTTAAGATCCCTCATTTAGAGCCAGTTGACCCGAGCTCATAAGTAATTGTTAAATGAAGTAGAAGAGAACTTGCTCCAGAGACTCCTTGGGGTTCCTCTGAGCACTCACTCCCCTTAGGGGAAAATGCCAATCATGAGCATCAAAATAATGAGGGTGTCCTTGTAGCTCTGGCTCCATTCTCCTAGATGGCAGCAGAGAGCGGGTGCTGGTTAAACCCTCTGATTGCAAGCTTGATAAATCACAGTCAGTTCTACTTTATCCAGGCTCAGTGCTGCCCAGTCAGGGTTGGAGTGAAACTGTCACCTGCAGACCATCATCATCTTCCTCTTAGCTAGTATTTACTGAGCCCCTGCTGTATTCCAGAACCCAGACTAGAGCTTCATGTAGCTCAGCTCATTTCATTTCTAAAATCGTACCAGCAGCAAGCATTACTCACCCAATTTGATAGACTAGAAAATTGATGCTCAGAAAAATTAGGGTTAGAATTGGCTGGGGCAGGATCTGAACTCATGCCTAGATCGTTCCAAACTTTGGAGTTTACACTCATATACTATAGCATAAACACATGTTCTTGGTCACTTGTTAGGGAGGTGACTTTGTGATGTAACTTTGTTGTGATCTTCTGAAAAGGTAATATGGTTTTTTTTTTTTTCGAGATGCAGTATAGTGTTGTAGATAAGCTCATAAATTCCAGACTCCCTTGTTTTAAACCCTAGCTTCTCTGTACCTCAGTTTCCTCAGCTACACCTACTTCATAAGTTGTACGTAACCTGGAATGGATTGCTAAATGTGGAGGTAGCAGAGGAGCACTTCACAAGTAGAAGGTACTCATGAAGTGTTCATTTGTATTGTTTGCCTTATGTGAGTCTGATGAAGAAGGGACATATCATAGCAAAGCAGAGAAAATCACTACTGATGCTCATATTTTCTTGCAAAAGAAGCATAATATACTACAAACAAGCACAGATTTTATAAAGAAAGTTGGAAAATACCAGCATCGGCTCTTAGTCCTGTCATGTCATTGCTTTTAAGGTCTGATGGTCCTGCGCTGTAGACAGAGCCAATCAATTTGAAGTCAGTCGATCACCTTGCCAATTTATTTTATGCTGTTGTTAAAACAGGAGAGTTCCTGAGAACAGGAGGTTAAGTAACTTACTCAGAGGTTAAATCAATAGTTAGACTAAACACAACTTATAATTCCCAATGCTCTATTGCTCCTCTTCCTTCTGAGTCATGCCTTTCTTTTGACTACAATCTCAGCTATGTTTGAAAATAGTTGCACTTCAAACCATGAGTGGGGGGAGGGGAGGGGAGACAAAAACAAAACAAAACAATTTTTTCTATAAAAAACATACCTGTTGAGTCAGGATGAACCAAAAGCAATTCATGCCAGTTTGTTATTTAATATTTTAAATCATAACCAAGATAAATATGCATGCAGCCTCACAAACATTGCCAATTTGACTTTAGCTTACTACTTGCTCTTCCCATCGTCTCCCCCACCCTGACCCCTCCATCAAACCATTGTGATTAAGAATGTTTACAAAGAACCATTCTTGAGGATCCAACCTACTTCTCAAGGGTATATAGAGAACCACGACCAGGGAAAGGAGCTAGAATTGCACTATTTAACACCCCTGATTGTGGAATATCCGGTTGTGTAGACAGCAAGGGAGGCAGAAAACAACTCTAGCAGTCTGTGGGGATGAGGGCTGGACTGTGCCATAAAAGAGCAACATAATCCTGGCTTCAGTCTAGAGAAAGGAGAGGAACTACACTTACAGTTTGGCCCTCCCAAGATTTTACAGTGGGTTTGCTAGACCCCTGCCATGATAAAAGTGGCTCACTGTGCCTCAGGTGTTTGTACCAAAAAAAAAAAAAAAAAAAAAAAAGTGATTTATGCTGAATACCCGCTTTCCTTCTGGAAATCTGGAATTCCAGTACATACTAGGCAGAGAGTGCCTACGTGCCAGCCCCCACTCCAATAAAAATCCTCTGGTGCTGAGCATCTACTGGGTTTCCCTGGCAGACAACATTTCACATTTTCACAACTTGTTGCTGGTGGAATTCAGCTCATTCTGGGTGACTCCACTGGGAGAGAGGACTCTTGGAAGCTTGCTCCTGGCTTCCTTTGGATTTTGCCACACACACCTTTTCTCTTTGTTAACTTTGCTCTGTAGTACAGCTGTGAGTATTGCCAAATTCTGATTTCGGTGAGTTCTAGCAAATCATCAAATCTGAGAGTGGTCTTGGGAATACCCAATATACAGGGTGAAGAAAAAATACTTTTCTAAACTCTTAGAAATGCTTCCTCCTTCAACTGTATTCCTCTTATGATCTCAGCACTTTTCCTTTTGATTTTTGTCATCTTTGTCCAAACCTAACTTCTCTATAAGGTTGTTAATTCCTTAAGAGCAGGCTAGGGCTTGACTCAGGTCTGAGTCACCTAGTCCAGTGCCTTATAAAAAATATAACTATTAAAAGTTGGTACATGAATAAATGAATGCCACCTCAATATTTCTCTCAATTACAATGCCTCCTGGTTCAAAATATCATATACTTTTATTTGATCTGTTTGAATATGATATCATTAGCATTCCCTAAACTCCCAGAGCCTAAAAATTCCTCTTCCTCCTGAGTCATGTCTTTCTTTTGACTGCAATCTCAGCTATGTTTGAAAATAGTCACGCTTTAAACCATGGGGCGGGGAGGTGGGTGTGGGGGAGAAGACATGAGTCTCTGGAGATGGAGGAAGACATAATCTTTAGTGATTTGTGGAAGATCATAAGAAACCAATCAGGAGGAATCACATTTCAGTTTGGAGGATGAACAAAGGATATATTTATTAAATTCTCTAATGTAGAATACAAATTTTAAACTTCAGTAGCCCAACTCAGTAGGAAAAAATTGTAATATCATGTGTATACCTCGTATTGAGTTGTGAAGTTTATACAATTAAAGTATTCACACAGCAATCACAGAGAATGACTATATTTACCATATTGTACAAGGGTTATATAATATGGCATATGTTCAGAATCTATTAACTCTTGATTAAAGTTGGGTGGAACTTGTTTTTTTGGAAGGATTCTCATCTAGATGTATTGAAAACACTTCTGTGGATTTTCAAGGGGGTTATCAGCATAAAGAGATTAGAAGGCAGAAGGCAACAGAAGTTGGCTTCCACTTTCTTTGCTTCCTATTGCCAACCAGGGAAACTTTCCTCACAATGAAGACATTCTTGATCCTTTTAAGTCTCACAAGCTATGTCATCAGTTCTATTTTAAGGTGGGGATGGGGTCAGCATGGAGAATCAGGTGCATATGCCTCAGTGTACCCTCTATTGCCTTGAGAGGGGAAGGAAAGAATCTAATACTAACTTAGGGAATGGTCCATGCCATCTAAACACTGAACATAGAAAGAAGGTTGAAAAAAGCTTGCCCTTTCAACACTGCATTAGAATGAAAATGCTATGAAGTCCAAGGTTTGCTGAATCAAACAGGGAGTCAGTTGATCATAAGACCATACAATGTTAGAGCATCTTATCCCCCTTTATCTTCCAAGTGAGAGAAATGAGATTCAGATAGGTGAGATGATTTCCCTCTTAGATCTCATAGTTCCTTAGTGACAGATATTAGAGTAAGATCTACGTGTCCAGATTCTCGGTCTTCCTTGTACATACCTATAAACACACACGCACGCACGCGTGCACACACACACACACACACACACTCAACTACAAATGCATCATATTCATGAGGACATATAAGAGAGTCACGGCTATGATGCATTCCATTCAAGGAAGAGTGTCAGATCTAGGTCTTAGCAATTTGACTATCCAAGACAAGATCTACTTTAAACTAAATAACCTCATTGGAATGCTGGCACTCCAGTAGGAGTTAAGGATGCTGCAAAAAGTACAACCCCACCCTCATTTTTTGCTCTGGGACTCCTGACAACTTGCTGTGTCTCTCCAGTGCTTCCTTTTTCAACCTGTATACTGAAAATACCCATAATATGAGAACACTTGTTTTCAAAGTCAGTTTTCCACAGGTGGAACATGACAACAGAAGCTGTGGGTCACATTAGTAGCCAGACCGCATGGTAGTATACCAGCTTCTTTGTACACTGTAGTGCTGGAGAGAGTTGTATTAAAAATTGCAAGTAACTTATTTTGCAAATGTAAATAATACAAACCTAGAGCTCCCTCACACTCATTATTCCCTAAATTAAACACACTGCTGGCTACATGCGTGAAGACAAAATAATCGGGGAGATATCTATCTAGAAAAATGCTTGTGAATTTTTTAACATAAACACAATTTGGTTTTATTTTAAGAAAGTTCTAAAACTCTAATAATTACAATTACATAAGTCTCTCCAATTTACAAAGCAATGTGAACACATATTACCTCATTTCATTTAATAGTTTTGACAATAGTCCCATTAGGCAAGTTTTATCACCCCTATCTTACAGAGGAAGAAAATGAGGTTAAGAAAATGTAAGTTGATTGCCTAAGAACATGCAGCCAGCAAGTGGCATAGCAGGACCCAAGCCCAACTAACTCTATAGGATGTCAAAACACAGAGTCATTGGTTTTACACATCAGGACTTCTTGATTTTTGGTCAAGCTGTCCACTAGCGAACCTACCTCAAAAAATTCTCCACCTAAGAAGAAAGAGCCTTCCTGTCTTTATTCACCTGACTGAGTCTTAGATCAAGGATGCCACTCTTTTGAATGTTTCTCTCCCTGCATTTAGAAAAAGTTATTGCTCTCCACCAGTGGAATTCTTAGCACCCTGGAATAAAGTGCTTTAAAATGGGACTTCTGGTTACTGAAAGGGCCCTTTCGTTATTAAATAGATAGTGAAACAAAATACAGAACTCTACAACTATAGGCATTCCATCATTTCAGGTGGGAATTCTTTATAATTATTTTTTCTTCCACAGGGTTTTATTTTATACATTGTTTTAGCTTTCTCTAAAGTCATTATATAAATCCCAGTGGAAAAATTCATCTATTGCAGAGCCATAAAGTGTTTTCTTAAAAATTCCATCACCCACTTTATTACTGGAAAGCAACTATAGAAAGACTTACACTTTAAGAGATTTAAGTTTGACCATTGGGACTAATGGAGCCTGGGCTTTCAATATTAATCTATCAGAAAATATGTTTTAAAAATTGTTTAAAGATCTCCATGTGTTTTTCAAAGACGAATATTGAAGGCCCAAGGCTTCGACAGTCCCAATTTAGCATGAATAAAATTATAAAAAAAAAATACTTCTCGTTTTATAAATATTATAGTTACTTCTATAATAAAATTTAGTTTTTCACTTGTCTTCAAACTTATGTTAATTTATTTTTTATTTAAAATGATAGACCCTGCCAATAAAACAGAAAAAAAGAAAAAAACCCCTAGGATTAGACTGAGCATCTCCAATATATATTCTTCCCAGAAACCTGGGCTACAGCCATTGTCTCTACTGATCTAGAAATCCCAGTCTCATCCCTGTCACCTCCTTATTTTACCACATCCTACTCCATCCAATTTGTTTTAATTTTCTGCATAGGTTCTCTCCACACTCATTCTTTTCTCTCCACGCTCATTTACCCTGCCTCAGTTAGAGTCTTATCCTATTTTCCCTTGATTACTGCTTTGCCTCTCCTCCAATCTCATCTCTTTTAAACCATCCACAGACTTCAACCACAATGATCTTTTTCAAAGGCAGCCCTTATCCTGCACAGTCTTATTTAAATATGCCAGTGGTTTCTAGACAAGTTCTCATTTCTTGCCATAGCGCACAAGGCCAACCACACTACAACTCCAAGCTGTTGCCCAAATATCTGCATCTTGGCATTTGATCTCATAGCCTCCTGCTTGGAATGCCATCCCTTCTCTTTTTTCCCTTTGGTAAGACGATGCCAAGTTCCACTTAAATGTTACCCCCCCTGCAAAGCCTCTGCTGACTTCCACTCAGAGGCTATCCTCTCTCCTGTGCCATACTGGCATGATTATCTCTTCTTTTTCTATTAAAGAACTTTACCTGTATGCTCTGGCTACCTGTTCATCAATCTGTCTCTCCTAATATACTATCATGTCAGGGGCTGTTTTCACTTTATATCTCCAATACCCACAAACCTTTTGAATATAGTGTTTTTAGAGAATGCAGCCTCCTATTGCCTGAATGCACTTTGCTTACATGAACTACCTGATCCAGTGGTTCCTGAATGTTGTGTTGATAGACTGCATCAGAATCTCTTGAGAGCCATTATGACAATGACTTCCAAGGCATATCTCTGACCTCCTTAATCAAACTTTCTACGGGTATTCCTTGGAAATCTTTATTTTTAATAAGCTTCCCAAGTGATTTTGATGTATAGCCAGATTTGCGAACCACTGTGCAACTTACTTGACTTACTGTGTATTATAAATGTTCTTACTACTTTCTAACACATCAGTATTATATGACGGAGAGAGAGGCAGTGTAGGGCACAGGTTACGAGGTAAGGCAGTTTGAATCTAGGCTCTGTACATCCTAGCTATGTGATGTTGACCACATAAATGAACTAACCCATGCCTTTGATTCCCTATTTTAAATGAGAGAATTATTGTTTCTCTGAGGGAACTGATTGTGAAGGGCATTCTGTATCAAGTTCTTAATGCAGCACATCATGAATGGAGAGCAAAGCTAAAATGTGAGCTGTAATGATGAAATGGGACTCTCCTTAGGAAGACAGCGCTACATATCCACAGTTAGCGAAGGAGAGTGGAAGTTATAACGACACAATATATCTTTAACATTTCAATGAACAAAAATAATCACTCTTTCAAATGTACAATTTCATCACACTTTGCAAATAAACTTTTAGAAATGTACTAATTCAGCACTAGCCAGATATGTCCACTCTCCCTCCCTTGCTGAGTGTCTCCAGGTCTCCTTTTCCTGAGTACCTGAGGCTGTTCCTCTACTGTTGGTTATACATATATAAAAGAAAGCTCTACATCCTTGAGGTGTAACTGATGGGATAAGTGTGAATCTTCTCGCTAGTGAGCACTGCCCTCCTTCCTTCCAGCAATACAGTTCTTAGTAAATAAACTTTTTCACAAGCATTTCACATTTTAAGTCACTAGTCATATATTCCACAAGAGTTGCTTACCCAACAGTCTCATTCTGTAACATTCTCTGTAAAATCTAACAAAGTTCTACACAGCACAAGAGCTGGAAGGGACAAAGGCCATGATAACAGTCATGGGAGAGGAGAACACAGAAGGGGAGGAGACAGAGAAGAGGCACAAAGGAGGGAAAGGAGGATCATACTGCCACCATAGCCCAGTGGCAACTGTCCCCTGTCCGTGAACAAACTTCTCTGCATAGTATACTGTTAGACTGCAGAAAAATCAAGGCTCAAGTAAACATACATTAATAACCTGCAGAGGGTCTACGTGACAAGTTGAAACTTAACAGCCTGGATAAAACTGAAATTCGTGTTAAATTTTCATAAGCAATGATTAAGTGCTTTGCCCCTCAAAGGAAAAAATATCAAGATGCTGTTAATGAGCAATGAATTCTTTAAGCTGTAGTCCATTATTTAAATATTCACTATTCTATTTTAAAATTATATTTTTAACCATCTCACTGATAGCTGATTTCAAATATTTGCTTGTTCTTATTGTTTTAATAAGATTCTCACTAGTGAGCATTGCCCCTTCTTCCTTTCCTGAAATACAGTTCCTTAGTCAGTTTTTTTAAAAGCAGTTTACATTTTGAGTCTCTGGTCTTATATTCCATAATCCTTGCTTCCTGATAGTCCCATGAATCTTATTAAACACTATATTTGTGTTGAAGTTTATCCTAGAAAATTTGATCTGAATGTATATGTATGGAGTGCTGTTATAACAATTCAATTGTGACCCATTTCCCGACTTTTTTTTTTCTCATCACTGAACTAGAGCATATATGCAGTTATGCAGGCAAGCCAGCTTTAAGTCAGATGTTTATAATCAGCAATATTGAAATATCTCCTTTAACCAGACAATAAACGAAACATAATGTACCCCAGGTGAAAATCAGGTGTTCCAATGCCAGAGAGGCAAGAACAGCATTGCTTCCCCTATTTAGTCATAACTGTATTTTAAGCGAAGAGACCAGTGTGATTAACTGGAGCAATTTTGTATTGACACTGCCTTCCCTACAGTTTTTGATGGTGTGGCTACTGCATATTGAGTCATTCTGTTTGTCCTCAGTAAGTCCCCTTTGTTGGCTGATGCCCTTGCTGTCGCTGCTGAAAGAGGTGTCTGCCTCCACAACAAACCCTGCTATTCTGCTTCTTATTTTAAAGATCAAAGTATCATTTCTGATGCCTGGGCTTCATTTCTCTAATGAATTTATTTCTCTGTATTCTATAATGACTTTAGTAAATCTCAGGCTGTTTGTTTGCTTTAGGAAAAAAGCCACCACACCCACTGGCAAGTTTCAAGTACATTTCATAGAACAGTACTTCTTAAGTGTCAAATGTGTGCTTAAGTTGAATGTCTAGTACCACGGGAAGAACCTGTAAATGTCAAACATCAGGATGACTACCACTTAACTCATCTCAACAAATTATATAACTACACTTTTTACAGGGCCCTTAGAGACATTCTGCTGCTATGGCCTCTCTCTTGCAGCAAAGTCAATCTATGCTCCCATCTCACCATTTGTCAAAAACTAGAATTGAATATGAAGCTAAAATAGGATTATGGCTGTGCTCCCAAGACACCAGCTTAATGATATTAATAATCAAGTGGTATCCATGACATACAGCAACAACAAACTTGCCTCTGTAGAAGTTCAACCAAGTAGCTGCACACTGGACATCCTTGTCAGTTCTTGCATTCAGAGCACTCACAAATCTTTACACTAAAATCTTTCAGGTCATTGGCCTATTTCCTTTCACTATAGATACTTACTTCCATATGTGGAGTTCCTATTAAGTGATCAGAACTGCATTTTGCCAAATTAGGCTTGCAAAGATATGGTTTAATGGCAGTTTATTTCAAATAATGGCTTGCAAATGTAGGTTGCTTAAAGAATTATATGTCCCATTTTCATTCCTTAATATTCAACAATACAATATTGTTACTGTTATTCCATCTTCTTCCAACATTTTCCAACATGCCACCCTGCCCACAAATGCCTTTTTACTAATGAATGAAGAAGTCATACATTTGTTGGATCAAAGCCAAAGAGATGTTATACTGCGTCATGGCTAAGGTCAAGTTCTAAATTCTAGTTGACCATTAGAATAACCTAAGGAGTTATTTTTGTTTTTTGTTTTTTGGGTTTTTTTTTTTTTTTTTGCTTGTTTTCTTAATATTTAGGTATCTCTTAATCTACCCTCACCATAATCTCCCCGTGTATGCTATACAGATTCACAGGTGATTCTGAACCACAATTAGGATTTGGAACCCTGGGTTAAGAACTTGCACTCCAAAGCCATGGGGACCTGGGTATGAATGCAGGTTCCAACATTTACTGGCTTTGTGACCTTGAACAACAGTGGTATTGTTGAACAAGTTACACAGCCTCTGGGCCTCATCCCAGACCCAGAGCAATGGAACCAAAAGCTCAAGGGGTAAAGTCTGAACGTTGGTAATTATTAATAGAACCTCAGATTATTTTAATGTGCAGCCGAGACTGAAAATCACTAGTCTAATAGTTGATGGATTTGTAAAAAGGAAATATGAGAATTCAGTGAAATACTTTATGAAACGGGTTAGCCCAGACCCTGGTCCGCAGGTCAATAATGCTGGTAATTATTGTTGCTAAGGCAGAAGATAAAGAAGGAGCAGTGACCAGAGCTGGACTAACCATCTGGAGCTAGAGCAAGGCTGACTGACGTGGTCTCCCACTGCTGATGAGGGACCAGCCTAACAGGGGTCCTCTGGGAGAGAACCTGAGTCCTAGCTCTGTAATCCCAGGCAAGTTCTTGAATCTGTCTACATTTCAGGAAGATGGAAAATAAACACTTATGACCACCAGAAAGAAGTGAGTGTGTTGGGGTGGGAGGTGGGGTACGGGGGGGGGGGAGGGTGTGGAGGGACCACTAACTTGCCATAGTAGAGGATATGCAACAAAAACTGTATGGAGTCAGACTGGGTGAGTGCGTGAGATGTGACTATGAAGCTTCCAGTTTCTGAGCAGAGCATGAAAGGAAAAAAGAGTGTAATATGCAGATTTGGTTTGAGGTAATATATGCGATAGATGGGAAGCTGGAGTTGCCAGAGGCAAAGAAGCCAACTAGGAGAGCAGTAATGCAATCCAGGTGTCATAGGATGAAGGCCTGGTGCATCTGTGGTGTAACCCAGTGGTTTCCAACCTTTTGGCACCAAGAACCAGAGCTCTTATGAGAATCTAATGCCTGATGATCTGAGGTGGAGCTGAGGTGAAACGATGATGCTAACTCTGGGGAGTGGTTGAAAACACAGATGAAGCTTGGCTAGCACACCGCTCACCTCTTGCTGTGCAGTCTGGCTCCTAACAGGCCACCAATCCATGGCCCAGGGTTTGGGGACCCTTGGTTTAACCCATCTGGGCTGTGGTTCCCTTATGTCACCTGTCAAATAAAGGGTTGTGGTAGATGATCTTGAAGAATCCGTTGCTCTGACACACTAAGATACTCTAACATGCCATTTAAGAGTAGACATAAATACACTGTTTAATGAATACAGAGTTTCAGTTTGGGGTGATGGAAAAGTTCTGGAGGTAGCACTGATGGTTACACATAGTATGAATGTGCTTAATGCCAGTGAATTGTAAACTTAAAAAGGGTTAAAATGGTCAATTGTTTCATGTATATTTTTCACACACACAGTAGATAGGAAGAAATAAACACAAACACATGAGGTGTTTTAAAAGAAGAATATGGTGTACCATGTAACAAATAGGATGTAGGCAATAAAGGAAAAAGATGGGTCAAAAAAGAATATGAGCATTTACGCCAGATGCCTAGGGATAGCAGTTTTGGAAAACAGGAAGTGAAGTAAAGGGATCTCTTTGGTGGGGAAGATCATGACTGCAGTGGTGGGCATTTTGCACTTCAGTGCTGGAAGGAAGCATAAGGAAAAATGCCTATTCCTTAGTAGATGGAAACTGGCCCAGAGCTTGGGTGAAAATCAGAAGTGATTCTATAAATTCAGAAATTATCACTGAAGTTACAAAACGGAAGGCTAGAGTTGAGGTGCTTCACTTCACTTCTGAAGAACTAAGATCATCTGATCTCACTTATTCTTTTGATAGATGAAGAAACCAAGCTTTAGTGAAGTGAGGTGGCTCATACGTGACCACCCAGAGAATGGACTAGGGATTATGGAGCCCAATTCAGTGGCATTTCTACTTCATTTTATTTATTCAAAGTGATTATTCTAGATTTGGTAAGAACGTAAACTCCTTAGGAAAGATGACAGAGGCAAAGGATGAGTGAAGTGAGGATTATTCTACAGAGTAGCCATAATTAACAGGTTGGAGTGAAGGATAAAAAGACATGAGAGACCCTAGAGTGTCTACGGGAGACCAGCAGAGAGAACTTCAAGAAAACAGCGATATTGGAAGCTCAAAATAAAAGCTCAGAAAAGAACCTCCTGCCTAATTTTAACTAACCCCCTAGTCACTTGATGCCTGCACCACATGAGACTGACCTTCTCTAAGAAGCTTTCACAAACAATGACCACACCTCTGCTCAGGATTTGTCAGCACTCACGCAACCTTTACTTCAGTAATGATGTGGTCATGTTCTTGGAGATGTCAGCTTTATTTAAAACAATATTATTCAAAGACAAAATTCTCATAGACATATTAGTATAATTTTGGGTTTTGTTCCCAGAGAATCCCCAGATGACCTCTATACCATACAAGGTAGGGAGAAAGGTTAAAATAATTTATCAAAACTTGAATAACTTAGTCAAAATAAATAAGACCCCACAATAGCCAGTGACACTAAGACGTATGCCTGAGGTAGAGTGGTACTGTAGAAAGAACACAGGCTTTGGAGCCGAATGAGACCTTTCTTGAGAAGAGCGGGGTGCCAAGCCAAACTCCCTTTCTGAGGCATTTTCTGCTTCTATGACTGCTTACACCTCGGGGACACTGGTTTCTCTGGTTTCTTAACATGCTCTTGAGGCTTTAAGGCCACCCAGGTTTCAGTTTCTGATGGAACTGGGTAAAACCATGAGCCAGGAATGGCAACTACTTTTCAAGAAAGTCCAGAAAAGTTGATGGATACATAAGCTGCCAAACCAAAGGGGAGGGGAGCTGCCCTTACTTGTGCTGTCTCTGCTCATGTTCTAAGGTTGTGGTAGAGAAAATGATTGTTCAGCGTACCTAAGGGAGTTGGAAGAGACCGCTGTCTGTTGGAAGAAAAATGTTCCTTACGTGCCTGGTGGTAACACTGGGTTTTACATCTTACTTAGTAGCTTGTATTCCTAATTTTTCCAAAATACTTTAATGATGTATTTTCCTGGCCACATAAAATAATTAATCAGTGTCTTTAAAAAATGTGCTAGCTTCTCTCCGTAAACACACATTGTGAAATAGAGGGAATCATGCAATTAGGCCTATTAAAGTCTTGACTCTTATTGGATAACTGAATGAATGCTCTATTCTAGCCCCTGCCAGCCTAATTCCACCCAGTAGGGCATGGCAAATGTGTATATGTCTACGATTGGTCGGCCTTTTGTAAGAAACATCAGCATGACACCTGGTTAAAGGATCAAGGAAATAAAACCTGCAGAATAAGAGAATGCAATAGTAGCACTTTTAAATATTACATTCTCTCTGTTCTCTTGAAAAAACGTCCTTTCTCCTTTCGAAAAGATATCCAGAAAGCAAAATCTGCCTGATGCCCTTGGTGCTTCCTGCTCTACCAGGAGAGGTAATATAGGTTAAAGACATACCTGAGAAGGCAGAGGAAGGCCTACTGAACAAGGAAACAGAGAATCTATGAAGGCTACTATAATGGTGAGAAGTTAGAAGAAGCTGGAAGTTGCACAGGAGTTGGGGCCAGTGCCCTATGGCATGAGGGTACCTGCACCTTAAGTTCAGGGACACACTGTCTTGTCATAGTGTGTGGGACCTAAAGAAGCCAATGTGGGCCATCAATGGGGAAACAGACTAACGAGTGTCAATAAGAAACAGTTCCTGAAAGAATCTCCTTAGATAAATATTCTCTTTCTCTCCCTGTTTCCCTAATAAACAGGAAAGATTTCTTGACCTCAAACTACTTCCTCTTGGCTATGTCCCACACACCAGAAAATGTCCTCTCTCTAGCCATTTTGCAGTTCTGACTCAGAATTGCAGAATCTCAGGGTTGTAATGGAACTCATAGTCATCCACGCTCTCTTGTAAAAAGTTGGTGTTATATGCAGGACAGATGCTTTTCTGTTTATGACATGCTTGATATTTATTTTACTGAAAATATGATTAAGTTAATAAAATATAAAAGTTTAAGAAATTTATCCATTTTTATGTCCTACTGTTTATGGGCCCAGCCCTTATTCATGAATTGATACAAGCGAAAGATAGACACCTACAGAAAAGGAATGAGATTGGATAGATAATGAGGGAAGAAATGAGGGGAAGAGGAGTCTCTGTGGGTGTCTTGAGTTTTGTCAGGCAACTTGTGTTCAGTCTAAGTTCTGCCCCAGAAAACCATGAGACCTAGAATAAGCCCTTGTTCTCTTCTGGACTGCAATGTTCTCATCTGTAAAAGGGGTGTAGTGCAAAAAATGCTTATAAATTCTCCTCCAGCTCTATCAGTCTGTGACTCTGAATCTCTCTCCTATGATAATACGAACTTCCAGAAGTACATTTGCTCTTAAGAGGCTTTTTGGATTTCATAGCTTAACACAATAAGAACTATGTTTAGAGGAAAAGATATATGTAGCAGGTGAGTCTTCTGTCTCCTTTAATCATAATATTATGCTAGGCTGACCAGAGTTTATTCTTTCTCAGATATAGATATAAAACAGATTATACACTAGTAAAATAATACATTATTGAGAAATTTCTGCACATTATTTGGGAAAAGTAATAGGGAGACATACTTATAATCTTAATGTATTTATAGTCTGTTTAATAACTTTTATGGATTATCTCTATGTTTTTATTGTAATACATGCAAAAAATTAGCTTCCTTTTTTTTAAAAGGAAATAATTTTGTACCTTGGTATTCTTTTAATAAGATCCACAAAAGCCTTCTATGGCTACCTTCCTTCTGCTGTTATTTGTTAGGGTTATCTATATGTTAGGGTTATCCTATAGCCTAAGTAACTACTTTCTTCGTTATTTGCTGGGGCAAAATAAAAAAAAAAAAAAAAAAAAAAAAAGGAGAACAGGATAGGAGGAGGGGGCAGGGAAAGGAAAGAGACAAAGAGAAATAAATATTAAGAACCTTAATTTCAGTTCATAGTTGAGTTGCCAAATTTGTAGAATCCAAGTGATTCTCTATTTCATTACAAATAGTGATTCATGTATCATTTCAATATTTTAGTTCAAATTCTACAACTTGGGGGTGTTTCTACTAACACAGAAGACATCCAGAAATACTATCATTGGTGCTGTGTTTATAAATGCAAATCTTATTACCCTGGGAGCCCATTAACAGCTTAAGAGGAAATATAAAGCAATTTTCTCATTTTCCATGATCACATCCCACTAAAATCATAGTCTAATAGCATTCTCCCAAAATTTGAACTGTATTTGATATTTGTGTATACTTAGATGTCTTTCTGCCTGAACCTCTCCCATTGACACAAACTTTATCTATTTAGTCATCTGACAGACTACAAATTTACATAAAACTCAGCAACCATCAGGCAACTTGTCACTTCTTAATGAAAACATCTCAAATCAATCATCTACCTAAGCCCTAATTCTTTGCAGATGACTCTTCAAAACAAACGTAAAGGTCCAGTCCTAAGACACTGAATTGCCACACTATTGGCATAGAAACATGAGGGAAACATAGGACTCCTGTTATGTGGGGGGAGAAGAGAATGAAATGGTGCTGTGCTTACAGTCTTTGCCTTAACCTACACTTCTGAGACTGTGGAGTTTCCTAGTGACTATCTCGTACTCTCTATAAACAGCCAAACTGACCTGTACCTCTCCTTTCTGCCCACCCAGTCCCAAGGTCACTAACCTTCTCAACACTGACAGTGAAGACTCTTTAAAACAAGGATGACAAAATGTGAAAACTTTCCACGTGCAGCATGCCAAACTTCTACACTGGATGTATTACTTTTCAAGCCCACCAAGCTAGAGGAACATTTTGGCTCTGGTGAAAAGTTTGTATTCTCCTTCTATTAAAGTATATATGTGTGTGGGGGGGGGGCGGGCGGGGAGGCGGGGGAGAGGATGGTGAGGCACGTGTGCATTTTCCCACACTCCACATACTCCATTTGTTAATTTTTTCCCCAACCTACTCCCACTCCATTCACATACACCCACACCCATTTCACATTGCTATTACATCAGAAAATGCTGTCTCAGTGAGGAAGTACAGGATAATCCATCTGGTGGCCTAGGCAGTGAATCACAGAGTGATCTCCCTATGCTATGAAGGAAAATGGCTTTACCACTTCCTTTTTCCCTACTAGCATAGGCTCCTCTTCAGGTCTAAATGGCCTGGTTGCCTCCACACACCTTCTCACTAGCTTACCCTGCCTGGCACAAAACTCAGCTGTCCCATGTGTCACACATTACTAACAAGGATGGTCACGCACGGATGGCCCTTATAACTTATAACAGGTGCCTCCCTGCTGGCTGCACTGCATCTTGGTGGACACACAGTTTAGAAGACCTCCCTTGTCACTTCTCCTTCCCCTCTCAAGTTGGCAAAAGTCATGCTGGTTGTGATCGTGCATGCTGCTGCTGATGAACTGAAATTTTTTTGCGTAGGCAACTCTACTCCCTCTGTCTTCTCACACTGCAACTATTTGTTGCAACCTGAGTTTTCGACATACTGTTTTTGCATTCAGAGCTGTAAACATAGACCTATTTTTCAAAGATTTAGAGGTAACTAATTCGGAGGCAAAACCCAGGTAGAGTTGTTTGGGTAACTTCTTAATGTTGCTACACTTAACCGAATCATGAGTTCACTCAGTCTTCTTTCATTTCTATGTTATTCTGCCAAACTGCTGTTGCTTTAAGGTTTCTAAACTATTATAATGATAGCTTGAAATTAGTTTTTGTCTCTGCAGGTTCAAAATGACATCAGCCACTTCACTCCTCAAGTCTTAATTGAATGCCTACCACAAGGGGTGGGTACTCTGCCTTGTGTGGTGAATGCACAATAAGCTGGGGAGACAGGAAAGTAAACAGCTACAACACAGAGTGAAAAGGACTCTGCCAAAACTTGTAAATGAATGTTCATAGCATTATTATTTTTGTAGCCAAAAAGTGAAAATAACTCATATGTCCACAAAATCATGAATGGACATACAAAATGTGGCATATCCATACAATGGTATATTATTCTTGCAGAAAAAAAAGAAAGAAGATTGGTTCATGGTACAACAATGAACCTTGAAAACATTATGCTAAGTGAAAGGAACCCGATCAAAAAGACCACATATCATATATTTCTATTAATATGAAATGTCCAGAACAGGCAAATCCATAGACACGAAAAGTAGGTTACTAGTTACTTGGAACTGGGGGGTGGAAGGAATGAGGAATGACTTAATTGGTATGAGGTTTCTCTTTGAAGTGATGAAAATGTTGTAAAGAGTTCTAAGAGTGGTGGTAATTGCAAACGCTGTGTGCAAAGGCAGTGTGGCAGGGTACGAATAGCAAGAAATGGTCACCCAGAAACTTACCACAGTTTTAGGAGTTCTGTTTACACAGTCAAAATACATAATCATTTTATTTTTTTTTTTCCTCATAGCAGGAGCCTTATACATTTATCTCCTGTATTATATATGTATATATGTCATCCATATGTTGTACATATACATGAGGCGTACCACAGTAAAAGACTAGGGAATAAAAAGAGAAGTTATCTCTTTTTTTAAGAGTTATCTTTCAGTATTTCTCATTGGTTCTACAATGAGTTTGTATTACTTTTGTAATCAGAGAAAAATACATCTTAATGTTTTGTTTAACAAGATGCAGGCTATGTAATTGCTTTAACTTCAAAGTTTGCCTCTCTAGGAGTGTCCCTGTAATGAAATAGTGGGTGGGTATCAACACGAATGGCAACAAGACCGATACGAATTCATCGATACCACAAAAACAAATTAGTTCGAGTTTTTTGTCTGCACAACTGTCATGGTACTTTGAGGTGTCTTATAAAAATGCAATCATTTCAAACACATGGCTGAATTTTATACATAGTCTTGCTTTTATGTAGAATTGTCTGTATTTGTTTTAGGTGAGGGGGGAAAAAAGTCTCTGATCACATTTTGCAAATACCAGTTGATGATTTTCAAAACTATTTCTTTTTCCTGGAGCCAACTGTATCCTTTGGAAGTCTATTCCCATCTTCCATCAATAAAAACAAATCTTATCTCAAAACGTGTTATTTTGAAATGTCAGTACGGTACTCCACCTATTTTCTTGGGAGGTGGTGGAGGAATAAAAAAGCCTTGGTTGCCTTCCACATTCTGGAGGGCCAGACTCTATTTCTGTGTAGAGTATGTGTAGTAAAGGTTGGGGTTGGGGGAGGGGAGAGAGACTTGAAAGCTTTAGTATCAAACATTAATAGGTAATTTATTAGCTCTGTACATTATTAATTTTCAGGATATATTAGGTTTTATTATTGAAAATGTTTAAAATATATCCTATACTAATGTTTCTCAAACTTAATGTGCATACAAATTATCTGAGGCCTTGGTTAAAATGTAGATTCTGAGTCAGTAAGTCTAGGCAGGGCTAATATTCTGCATTTCTAATATGTGTGAGTGTGTGTGTACATACATGCAATAATGTTATGCCTCTACAGACAAAATGATAATATTCAATGAAGACATGGATTACATATAACTTCTGTCATCTTATTTTTAATGCGAACTATTCTATAGCTATAGCCTCATTTATAAAAAGGAGATAAAACTTCCTCTTCAGTTAAATATGGCTGTGACAGCCAATCTCCAAGGCAGCTGCCCAAAGGTACCCTTGCCTCTGATACCCTCCTGTAGTCACCTCTTATATTGTAAACAGGGTTGGTAAGTGACCAATAGAATTGAGCAAAACTGATACTGTGTCCTCCCATGGTTAAAAGAATAGGTTGTATAATAGTTTAAGAGATCTTATCGATCTCCTTCTGTCTGTCACTCACAGAGCAGTGTTGGAAGAAGGAAAGATTGTAGCTGTCCCCTCCTCGTACACATGTCCTGATCCACACCTGGAAACATCACTGCACATCCTCCCAACTCAGCAGCCTGGCCTGACTCTAGGGGAAGCAGAACAGTGATTTAAAGTAGTAGGGAGCAGCACTCCACCTCGTGTGTAACATATCATGTCAGGGAAGAAAAAACATCTTTTATTAAAGTTATCTAGAAAGGTAAGAACTAATTCTTATGTAAAAGTAATAATGTTTAGCCTATATCAAAGGTTAAGAGGATCATGATAACAATAATTGTTCATTGGAATAATAACGACTATTTATATAAGGTTTACAATACTGTGCTGACTCCTTATATATTAGCTCCTGTCATTCTTACAGATTCATGGAGTAGGTACAGTGATTATTTTCATTTTGCAGATGAAGAAATTATAGGTTAAGTATCTTGCTTAAAGTCACATAGCGAGTTAGATGATAAGGCCAGTCTGGCTCCAGAGTCCACACTCTCAGTCCCTCTATACTGGCCTTCATAAATAACAAATATGTTTAGTATGTTAAATGCAAGTAAGTCAAATATCAAGGTAAAGTGAAAGTGACATGCTTTGCACTATCTCCTCTCTTAGCTAAGAAATATACAGATTCTAGACAACTTGGGAATAGTGAGTGGTGCCTTCAAATCAACTACAATTTTGAATAGAAGCATATGAGTTTAGAAGGGTTTATGAGCAATTACTTTCACTCTGTGTCAAACTGATAGTGCAGATGACACTGCAGCTTTTTAAGTCCCATCTAATCCTAAGTGCTGAGCATAGAAAGATAAAACCGTCCCATCTGCATTTTGTGATTTTACCACTTGGCCATGCTGTTTCTATGTTTATCTTTGTTTTCTGCCTCTTAGTTCCAAAGTTTTCTTCCTCTCCCCATTAAAGGTGATCTCAGACTGAGAGCTGGCTGGCCCACCTCTCTCAGCATACCCATCGGATCATGAATAATGACTGGGCACTTTCTACTTAGGGATGTTCCCAACAATAGGACTGAGTCCAGCTGCCATGTGTTGCCTAAACTGAACATTCAAACAAGGTGGAAAACACTGGATCTGTGTCCTTGGATACTGGGAGCTTCAAGGACTGTTTATTGCTCAGCACCTTAAATCAAAATAGAAGGAAATTATATACTGGGTCCTCGGTTTCCAGTGCACATCTCCTTAGGCAAGGTTAGAATCCTTTTGCAGCAAATCTGTTATTTAATAAGAATTACTGAGTGAATCAGAATTGTTGCCCATCTTCTCCATTTCTGAATAGCAGCAAGGGTTCTTATTTTAATCAAGTGGCAAGTGACCCTTTTTTGACTCTCAGAAGAGAAAGACAATTTGGGAAACTCATGAAGTGATAGCAAATCCAGCCCTACCTCCCAGATGTTTCTCTAGAATTTTTTTGTGTGTTTTAGATAATGATGCATTCATGATGGATTTAATTAAAATAGTGGATGCTATTTCTGAACT
>CM053509.1:106666571-106688198 GCA_028627145.1 Eidolon dupreanum
TTTTTTTGCTTAAAGTCTCCAAACTGTTATTTCTTATTCTTTATTTTTTATCTTTCAACTCTATATTCTTCTCAAGTCCCAAATTTTGGCTAAAAAATCATGTTACTTCCATATTCATGTTGAACTTGAGTGCCTTTTTGTCCAAAGTACTGCCATGTTCGGTGCTACAACAAATTATCGTTCTCATTTAATAGTGTCTCTCACTGTGGATTTCCACCCAGAAAGTTGTTTCAGCTTCAGGCATGAAAGGAAATGCTTCTACTGCAATAACTAAAGGTAAATTGTAGTACTAATGTAATTTAAATCTGCATTAAGATCCAGAGAATTGCAAAATTTATATACATGGAGCCAATCAATGTAGAACTGCTAGATTGGGAGCCATCCAGCACACAGATCATGAAGGGAGATGAAGAATTATCACAGCCTTATATGTGGATCAATTCCATTTCCAGATCACAAGAGTAACTTACAAATGTAATTCCTTAGGATGGGTGTGGTGCTGCAGGAAAGATTAAATGTGAAGTTAATAAAAAATAAGAGAATAGAAGAAATGCAGAATAGTGAACAAAAGTGAAATTCTATTCCAAAGTGGCTGGAAGAAGTTGCATTAAAAGAAATCTCAAATCTATGTAGTCGACAACCTATTCTTGTTAGTCAATCAAGAATGTTTTAATGTATTACCAGATCTTTGTGAAATTTCCTCCTTTTAAAAAAATGGCCCTGGCAACATACAGTCTATTTGATTATGTTTGAATTGGACATCCAGTCCATTCTTATTGTCTAAACTTAGGCCATTTCCTGTGGGCTAGACCCTCATTCCAAAACTCAAATGTACAATTGTTGCTACTCACAAGCTGCTCTGTTGCAAATAACTAAACAAGTTAAGGTGAGGGTGGCATATTCAAAGTCAAGAAAGGATTATGTGGATTCCATTATAATTTGTCTACACTCTTTTTGATCACAGGTAATTGTGAATTGGCCCTAGTTCAAAGACAGACAGAGATCTTAAACTCATGCAGTCTTTACAAGATTCACAATAGTAGCCTTGCTTCTTTGGGCCTTTTCTCCTTAGCACAATGAATGTGTGCTAAGCAGAGTTGAAACTTGTCCTGAAAAACTCATGGCCTCAGGGGTTCCATTGAGAAATGCTGTGTGGGCAAACAAAGCTCTCTCTTTGCAGCTTTACAAATGATAGGTTTTCAAGTTTATAAGATGTGTTCACTGCATTCTTAAAGCATCCACTGATGCAAAACAGTGTGGGCCAGCAATTCCAGTTTAGCATTCTCTGTAGAAACAAATGCCTATTCATGTGAGACTCACTCTCTCTCCTAGTTAGCGGCTTTCATTGAGAATCTGGGAGAACTAGATGTGCAGTAAGGGGGCTAAAGTGAGACGCTAGTCTTAAGCAGTGTGATTCCACTTCCCATCAAGCACACTCCTCTCTCTTCATTGACCTGCCTAGTGATAGAGTGGTTAGCTTTGAACAAGCATTGCAGGAAGATACCAAGGAAAAAAGGAGATAATGACAGTTACCCTAAGAGTTCAAAGATAAGAAATATCTGTATAGAGAATAAACAAAGAACCTCCTGATCAACATTACAGAACTGAGTGTCCAAATGCTGTAACTAAACTTGCCCCTCAGCCAACTGATTTGATGAGCTTCCCTCATTTTTAGAACCCTGATGTGGTCCAGAGGGCCTATGTTTTTGTTCTACTCTCTAGGGAGAATCACTTGGGTAATTTGTCAGTATGGTTTTCCCAAAAAGAAAAATGGCTATGCAGTATAAGATGTCATTAACTTAAATAGAATTATGTCTAGGTATACATTCTAATAGAGTTGTATCTTTCTACAACATCTTCCCCATAGAAATAGCCCTTCTCCTTTATTGCATTTGGCGTTATGGATGAGGTCTGCGAAAAATTCTCTGAGAGGCCAGTTTACTTTTTGCTTTCTTGTTGTTATGTGATTTCTTCAGTACGGTAATATTCTTTGAAATACCATATTTGTATGTCTAGGCTAGCACACTACAGAAATAAAGATGATGTATTATAAAATAAAGAACTTAAATATCCTCTTATAAACAATAACTGATTTTAATTTTACAATATTAAATGAAATATCAAAATGTATAGCTTGGAGGCTATGAAAACATAATCAGAGATTTTACTCTTCCTTTTTTCTCCAGACCATCCCATCAAGATGCTTGCAGCTTGAACAAGGACAGCCAAATCTTGATTATCCATAGCAATATGGATATATGAGTGGCTAATTAACACTCACAGAAAGTTAGAGCTAGACAGAAAGTCAGAGGGCATTTAGTCCAATTCAGTCATTTTACAAGTGGGATAACCAAGGTCAGAGAGGTTAAGCATGCTGAACAAATCTATATACCTAAAAAAGGGTACAGCTTAGAATAAAACAGTTTCTGACCCTCAGTTTACTTTTCTTTTAATTTTCCCCTTTGAATTATTCTTAGAGGTTTTATTTTTATTTATTTATTTAACATACAACCTTGATTTCTTCCCCAAAATAAAAGTTCTTTTGGGCGTACTTGCTGAGTAGACCCTAACTCACTCTTTCAAATCTAATTTGCCTTACTTTTGTTCCTGTTCACCTTTAGTTTGAAGTACCATGTAGGTGATAAAATGACAAACAGGTACAGGAGAATAAATAAAGCATAGGGTACTGGTGATTTCATAAATGGTATACTCAAGGTGTGAATCATTAATTTCAACAATTAAAGAGGTAGTCCAATAAAATAACTGCTGTCACATGCAGCTTACAGGTAGTGGTTGAAAGTGTGCAGATCAGGGAAAGAACCAAAATGAAGATGATGGAAACTCCAGTCTTTTTATCATGAAGTACTGTGGAATTAAGCCAAAGGCTTTGTAATTATATAGAGTTGCTCATCCCTGACTTCATCCTTCTACCTGAGTGAAAAGTTTATCAGTGGAAGAAAAGTTTACATGAATTAGGAAAAAAGGGAAAAAATAATTACAACAATGCCAATGGTAATACAGGAATTGGGAAATATGGTCCACAGCTCTGTCAAAAGCTATGTGATCTGAAGAGAATGGATACATCTTTCTAGGCCTCAGCTTCCTATAAAATGAAGACATTAAACAATTAGCTTCCCATAGCATGTTCTAAACATGAGTTGCACAGGATGTTAATAGTTTTTGAATGCACATACACACACACACATACATTAATACATACACATGAGCAAATAAGTTTAAGAAACTTTGGGTTATAAACATCAAACTGGCATCATCACTAGGAAAATCTCAGAGCCTTCAATATGTTAATAAGCATGTGCATCTCCAAGATGAGGAGTGCAATTTGGAGCAACTCCTCAGAAATTATTATTTACAGATTATCTATGGGACCAGTGTTCCATGGAACACTAGCCTAGATTATACCTAATGTCTCTTCCAGTTCTTAAATTCTTAAATATGATTCCACAGAATAGAGGTTAAAGATATAATTTGTATTTCAAAAAAAAATGCCCACATCACATACAACATTGTTCTTTTGATAGCAGTCACTCAAATGCTACTATAAACTTACAATGATAAATACTTTATAGTTGATAAGTCTAAAATATGTAATTCTCCCATTTTAAAACTGTTAATCAAGCAGAGAATACATATGCTTATTTTCCATGGGAATCTGAGATGGTCTTATATCTATTTTCAGAAATTCTGAGGGGAAAGAGAAAAAGTTGAGCTCTATTCTTTTTCTGAGATTCTTTCCTAAAACACACTCATGTTATTGACATCATAAAAATCCTCAGTGATTATCATCCCTTGAGAGGACATAGTCATAGGTATCCAAATCTAATTTTTAAAATATGTGTAGCATGTAATGAGCTTAAAAAGTCTTATGTCTTAGTACAATTTGTCCCTAAAATTATGAACTGCCCTAGTCCTAAGCATGCAAAATATTTACAATGAAAAGCCTAGCTGTCTTTAATTTTAAATGAAAAAAAGTGTTTTCCTGACTGTTAACAATCTAATTAGTTAAATGTCATTAAAAATGTCTTTATCCTGGAAATTTCTGGCATCTCTGCTTATTATGAAATGGCCTAAGAATATAGAGAAACCATTTCTCACTAAACAGTCTACTTTTCAGACAACAGACATAAGAGAGACATGTATGCACATGTATAGGAAGAAGAGAACACAAGAGCCAAGGGCATCAGTTCAAATTTAAACGAAAACAACCAGCTTTGTCATAATAGAGTTCAAAGGTGTCATAGTTGTGGGCTCCGTAGCTCTGTACTCCTCTCTGACCCACCCTCCACACAGAGTCATCTAGCTCTGATCACGTAAATCTATTCTTTGAAAACTTTTGAAAGATCCCTTTCTCTACAAAATTAAGTAAAGATTCCTCTGCCTGCCATTCATCCCTTGATAACATATATAAGTTTCCTGGGCTAATTCTCACAACTTCTGTATACACGTCATATATTCTAGCTAAACTAGTCTGTTTGGTATTACCTGAGTATGCCCAGTTTTCCACCTTGGTAACTTTGTTCAAGCCAGCCCCTCCCACAAAATGATGTGCTCCTTTCTTTCTTTATTCCCCATGTCCATATCCTGGTCAAAATCTTATTCATCATCTAAAGCATTTCATCTCTAACTCTTTCATGAACTAACTGTTCTGTTTCCTTCATGCAGATGTGACCACTAATGGAACCAAAACCCCCTTCCCATCAAACACTTTTTTAAAGCATTCATATCTTTCCATATTTTATATATAAGACAAGACCATAATATATCATGTCTTGATCTCAGGTGCTTGTTAAATAATATTTTCAGAAATAAATTTTAAGACTTATCAAATAAAGTACATACACAAATACTAAAAAATATGAATGTGTGAAAAGATCAACTTAAGTTAGAAGGTAGCAAATTATATTCATAATGATTTAGAAAGGCATTCTTTGAAGCTTTCCTATTCAAAAAATGTTTTTTGAAAATATTATTAAAAATAATCTTTCCCCAAAAGCACTCAATGAACAATGCAAGAGAAACATAAAAACACTCCCCACATATCTTAAGTTTAAATAAGGTTAAATCTGTCCCTGCCCTAAATACAGTAAATTTTGCTTATGTGCCTCCATCTTCTATTGCCGTTATTTAACCTATACACTGAACTAACCTTCTTACCAGGAAGAAACACCAATGTGAGACAAGGAACCCTACCTTCTGATCTAGAGTTAGGGTGTACAGCCCCTCATATCAGCACAAGATGTAAGGGCCAGCTAGCTCTTCCTTTCTTCTTCTGAACAGGTAGATTTCTCAACTATTCTTACTTAAACATAGTGTATTAATTCACTCTTACATATAACTGTCTACCTTGCCTTATCTCTGTCATCTCTTAGCCCTCCATCCTCTGCCCTCACACGCAAGTTCAGAGTGATTCTCCTTCCCAGGACCTATGCAGGACCAGAATAGCAGCTCTGAGAAGGGGTCGACCAGCAGCTATTTTGACAGAATTATGCTACCTAGGGCAAGCGGTTTTCAAACATTCCAAGAAACACAGTCCACATTTAATGCATTTATCTGTATTTGATTTTAGTTAGAATTCATTTTTAAATCAAAGTACTATGAAAGAATCCCAGAGAGATGGTAGAAATCACAGTGGTCTCAAAAACACAAGGAATCTAGATGGATAAAAAGGAAGGAATGGAGAGAAAAAAAGAGGGAGAAATCACACAGACAATATACATGACAAATGTAGGTGACAGGGTATCCCCATGAGTCCTCAACCATGAGCAGACGACAAGTCACCAATAGTAAAAATTAGCATGATTGTTTGTGTGGCGATAGCAAAGCAAAAAAAAAAATGGAACATTTGAAATACAACAGAAGAAAAAAAATACCTAAATATCCAACAGGTATTTACTATAAACGGTGGCAGGTCAATTTCAGAACAGAAGCTGAAACTGAGAAGGGTTTGACCAATCCAATAACAAGTGAATACAAGGGGCCCATGGTAAGGCCTAAAGCAGATGTGGCAGGTTGGCCCCTGTCAACATTCAAAACTAAACAGCCAGTACACCCCTCTAGGACAGGGCCTCATACTGCAAAAAAACTACTGGAACTGGAATCAAAATTGGTCAGGTAAAGGAAAATAAAAAGGAAGAAAAAGGTACAGAAAAAGTAGAGTAGGGAAAAAGAATATAGAAATTTCAAAAATCAAGTTTCTATGTTTTAATTTTTTTAGATTAAGCATCTTTCAATATGTCATTGGCCTCCTTAATTGCAAGTCTATCCTTTTTGTATTTTTTTCTTCTTTTCCTCCTTTTTCAGAGGAAGAAATTCCCTTTAATTTTTTCATGCTTGCTTTGTTTCTCATTTGTCTTCTCTAGCATCTTCAATTTTCCTGTCTTTACAGATTTTTTTTTCCTCTTGGCTTTCAAATATAATCAGATTTCAATTATCATGGAATAAAAGAATTCAACTCTACCATTCTTGTTAACTTTCTCTTGTTCTCTCCATTCCTAAGCTTGTCATATGAATTTTCACATCTGCTACTCTTACCTCCTTAAATCAACAATATTTTACTCAGCCCTAATTTACTAAACTGTTTTCTGTCTTTTAAACCTATTGCTATCTCTTTTTAGTCAAAACTTGTCTTCCAAGGCATATTTCTTAACTCTAGGCTATCATTTCCTTTCTCTAGCTTTTCTCTTTTTTTCTTCTTTTGCCAAAAAGTGTATATATTTTCAGCAATTCCTGTTTCTGGACCTTTATTCTTTTTCTTAACTTGTTCCTTGGAGATCTCATCCATCCCAAGCATTTCAGCTAATACCTCTATGTAAATAACTCCAAAATCAGCTTCATTAGTCCTGTCTTTCACTTGTACTTTTGCCATATTTTTTAATAGCACAGTAAAAAAAAAAAAGATGGAGGTGCTGTGAAATCTAAAAACCTACCCTGATGCTCCTTCTAAAAGTTTAGGAAAACAAATTTGACATAAAAATGAGTAATGAAAATATTGAGCTCAACTCCCATACAATGTTATTGAAAATAAAAATAAAGACAAAGGAACTGAATGACACTCCTACAGGGAAAGAAAATATGCCTGAAAGACATATTTGTACAACAGTTTAAAACTGCAATATTCTATTTAACTAGGCTAACTCATATTAAGAAAATGATACAATACGCAAAAGTTAACATAAATTAGAATTAGAAAAACTCAGAAATAAAATTGCATCAGAAGAGAATTATAAACATAAGAAAAATATATAAGCAATGAAGAGAAATTAAAAGGAACACAAATATATGATTACAAGAGATAAATGCCCTATAAAAATGGAAGGTGAAAAGGAGGAAACTTTAAAAATGAATAAGAAGAAATAAAAAGGGTTTGAAAGAAAGTGACAAATATCAATGATAAGCAGAGAAAACTTAAAATGCAGATGAGTTACTGAAGAAAACCACAACAACAGAAAAAATAACCAATACTTTAAAAACTTCCTGAAATTAAGGAAAATAGGGGAGCTTCCTATTGAAAGAACATACACTCTATTGGAGAACATCAAATTCCATAACCAAAACATATGCATATAAAATTATTGGACTTTTAAGTTAAAAATCCATTTGCATCGAAGCAAAACCAGCCAGTAACTTATATGGCAAAGAAAATTAGATTATTATGGGACCTTTTCAAGATTGATTTCCAAATATAAAGGGCACACACACACAAAACTGTTGTCAACATGCGAGAACTCATGGGATGGGCTTCTACATCCAGGTATGTAGGAAGAAATGAATTAGCCCTCCCAGCATAAATGATAAAACAGAAAAAATATATATGGCAGCTATTTTCAAACACTAATCAACAGACAACATACAACTGTGATCCCTGAGAAAAGGGAAGCTCACAAAATGAGTCTCAGAACTGACCTGTGTCTTTGTTTAGAGACATTTCTCAATTGTCTGTTACAGTTCAATGAGCTGGAGTCCCAGCTGAGTGCTGTGGTCCTGCAGAGATTAGAAGGCATGGATCACAGTTCAAAGTAGGTAAAGTGGCTGGAATCTGTAGGGCAGAACACCAGAGAAGAGAGGCACAAAGAAAGTGCCCAGAGTTCTGAGAGTATGTGCATGTGTATAGGGGGTGGAAGGGTGGGGGGAGTTCTCTCTAGAGTTCTTGGCCAAGGGCTAGAGTGTGCATATACAGAGAGAGACAATATGAGGCTTGCCCAGGAAAGTACACCAGAATACAACATATGCTGAGTCCTAAAATGAGTCTTAATACATTCTATGATCACAGAATTAAATTAAAAGTCAATAAAAATAAATTATCTAGAAAATGTTCAAATGTCTAGAAATTAAATAACACACTTCTACCATGGGTTAAAGAAGAAGGGACATTTGAAAATATTTCAAACTTAATGAAAATGGAAAATATCAAGACTTAAGAGACATGACTAAAACAGTGTATAGAAAAAAATACTGCTTTAAATACTTATATTAGAAAAGTTTAAAATCGATGATCTCCATGTTCACTTTGCTACCTTAAAAAGCTAGAAAGTAAATATAAAGAGTAAATTATGACCAAAATAAGAAGGAAAGAAGTAATAAAAATGAGAGTGGAACTCAATAAAATGGAAAACAATGGAGAAATTGAACAAAAGTAGATTTTAAAATATTAATGAAATTAATAAACACTAGCATGATTAATCCAGAAAGAAAGAGAAAAACCACAAAGTACTTAGAAGAACTTACCAAGAACCTTGTCCATTAAAGAAAATTGAATTTGTAATCACAGGGCTTCTCTAAAAACCCCAGATCCAGGTTATTTCACTGGTGACTTTGATCAAATGTTTAAGTTTAATATAAACTCTTCCAGAAAACCAAGTAGGAGGGAATGTAGCTCATTTTATGAGGGTAGGAAAACCCACATACCAAAATCTAAAAAGAATATTACTAAAAAATGAAATTTACAAATCAGTATCTGTCATGAACATCAACGCAAAAACTCTCCAAAAAATTAGCAAATAGAATTTAGCTATATAGAAAAAGGATAATGCATCATTACTAAATGAAGTTTGTCTCAGGAATCCACAAAATCAATTACAGTAATTAAAAATCAATCAAGATAATTTGCCATATTATTAGAATACAAAAGAATATCCCTGACAGCTACGGAAGGGGGAAAATGTAACAAAATTAATGCCTATTTATAAAAAACATCTCAGCAAACTTGCAATAGATGAAAACTTCCTTTAGCCTGATAAATCTACAAAGAAACCAACAACTAATGTCATATTCAATGAAATACTGCTTTCCTAGTATTTCATCAAACAAGCAAGAACTATCTATTCTCCTCATTAATATTCAACATTGTACACTGTAGTATGATCAAGTGGGATCTATCCCTGGGATCAAGAATGATTCAACATACACAAATCAATAAATGTGTTATATCACATTAATAAAATGAAAGATAAAAATTATATGATCATCTTAATAGGTGAAGAAAAAGCATTTGACAGATTCGCCATCCTTTCATGATCAAAAACTCTCAACAAAATGGGTATAGACAGAATGTGCCTCAACATAATAAAGGCCATGACAAATCCACAGCTAATATCACTTTCAATGGTAAAATTGAAAGTTTTTCTTCTAAGATCAGGAACAAGACAAGGATGGCCACTCTTGCCACTTTTATTCAACATAGTATTGGCAGTTCTAGCTAGAGCAGTTAGGCAAGAAAAAGAATTACAAGGCATCCAAATCAGAAAGAAAGAAGTGAAATTGTTACTTATTTTAGATGGCATGATATTATATATAGAAAACCCTCAAGACTCCACCAAGAACAGAACTAATCAACAAATTCAGAAAAGAAGATAAAAAAAATCAATATACAAAAATTAGTTGTTTCTAATAATGAACTATCTAAAAAATTAAGAAAATGATCCCATTTATAATAGCACCAGAAAAAATAAAACACCTAGGAATAAATTTAACTAAGGAAGTGAAAGGCCGTATGCTGAAAACTATAATACATTGACAAAAGAAATTGAAAAAGACACAAATAAAGAGAAAGATACTTTGTACTCATACGCTGAAGAATTAATATTGTTAAAATGTCTATACTACCCAAAACCATCTATAGATTCAATGTAATCTCTATCAAAATTCCACTGGCATTTTTCAAAGAAAAAGAAATATAATCCAAAAGTTCACATGGAACCAAAGTAGATCCTAAATAGCCAAAGCCATCCTGAGAAAGAAAAACAAAGCTAAAGACATCACACTTCCTGATTTCAAAATATATTACAAGCCTATAGTAATCAAAACAGTATGCAACTGGCATAAAAATAGACACACTGACCAATGGAACAGAATTGAGAGCCCAGGAATAAACTCCAGCATATACACAGTCCACTAATATTTGATAAGAGAACCAAGAATAGTCAATGGGAAAACTGTATACTCACATGCAAAAAGATGGAATTTGACCCCTAACTTATATCACTCACAAAAATTAACTCAAAATGAATTAAAGACTTACATGTAATACATGAAACCATAAAAGTCCTAGAAGAAAATGTGGGGGAAAGCTTCTTGACATGGTCTTGGCAATGATTTTTTGGATATAACACTAAAAGCACAAAGTAACACAAGCAAAAATAAACCCGTGGGACTACATCAAACTAAAAAACTTCTGCTTATCGAAATAAACAATAAAATGAAAAGCTAACCTAGACAATGGGGAAAAAATCTGTCAACAACCTACCCAATAAGGGGCTAATACCAAAATATATAAGGAATTCATACAACTCAACGGTAAAAATAAAATAAAATAACCAACTACAAAATGGGCAAGGGAATTGAACAGACATTTTTCCAAAGTAGACATACAAATGGCTGACAGGTACATGAAAAGGTACTCAACTAATCATCAGGGAAATGCAAATCGAAACCACAATGAGAAGTCACCTCATATCCATTAGAATGGCTATTATCAAAAAGCTCAGAGATAAGAAGTGATATAGCAAGGATGTAGAGAAAAGAGAGCCCTATGCACTGCTGGCAGGAATGTAAATTTGTACAGCCACTATGGAAAACAGTAGGAAGGTCCCGCAAAAAAATTAAAAATAGAACAACCATTTGACCTAGCAATTCCACTTCAGAATATATAATTGAAAGATATTAATTCACTATCTTGAAAGGATATCTGTACCCCCAAGTTCACTGCAGCATTATTTATGAAAGCCAAGACATAAAACAACCTAAGTGTCCATTAATAATAAATGAATAAATATGCAGTGTAAAAATATATATATTATTATACATCATATATATAAATATATATAATAAAATACTATTCAGCCATAAAAAGAAGGGAATCCTGCCATTTGCAACATATTTTTGAGGGTATTATGCTGAGTGCAATAAGTTAGAGAAAGACAAATGCTGTATGTCTCACTTGTATGTGGAATCTAAAAAAGTCAGACTCCTAGAAACAGAGAATAAAATCCTAGGTGCCAGGGCCTAGGGAGTGTAGGAAATGGGAAGATATTGGTCAAACTCTATAAATACCCAGTTATAAGATAAATTGGTTTCGGGGATGTAATTTACAGCAGGGTGAGCACAGCTACCAATATGGGTTATACTTGAAAGTTACTAAGAGAGCAGGTCTTAAATGTTCTCTCTTTCTGTCTGTCTGTCTGTCTGTCTGTCTGTCTCTCTCTCTCTCTCTCTCTCTCTCTCACACACACACACACACACACACACACACACACACACACAAAAGGTAATTATATGAGGTGATGGAAGTATTCACTAACCTTATTGTGGTAATGATTTCACTATATATATGTATCAAATAATCATGTTGTACACCTTAACCTTACACAATGCTATATGCCAATTATATTTCAATAAAGCTGAAAAAAATCAGGTGGACAAAAATAAAATAAAATTCATAGGTAGAAGGTATATGGCAGAAGGAAGGGAATAGGCAGAGAACTATAATATCAAGCTCATAACTAAGCAACCCTCATAGTGGCATATTCAGTAGTCAGGAGCATGCTGCTAAAAGCTGTCTGGTCTCAGCCTGTCACCTACTGGCTGAGTGGCCATAGGTTAGATAGAGATCTATTCTCTCTAAGCCTTAATTTCCTTAACTGTAAAATCAAAATAAATTCTTTAAAGAGTTTAAAAAGTGCATCCAAATATTGTATCACAATGAGTGGTATTTAATAACCAAACAAAAATGGTAGCTATTACTTTTGGGTTTCCTGGCCTCTCATCTCTAACTTCTGAAATTTATTGTGGATGTGTTATCCAATGAAAACTACATTCTCAATGATTCCCCAATCTTTATTTTGTATCTGACAAAATAAAATACTTTATCAACTTCCAAACCTGAAATTCTATCTGGGGCCTTCTTACCTTTCCAACTCCCTGTAGGTCTTATAATTACCTACCTCTTTTCCTGTCATCTAGGAGTTGCCGCATTGCATGATGAACCCATATTTCTCTCCCTAGTGAACCTCATCATCATCCAGCCCCACCTTCCCAATTTAAAATCTGGTTCTAATATTACCTTCTTCAAGAAGCCCTCTGTGATCTGTTCCTCACTGAAGTGATTTCCTTCTATTCAAGACCAAAGCCCAAATACCAAATATACAGAACAAAAAATACAAATAAAATTTTCTGATTTTTAATCTGCTCCTTTGAAAAATACTACAAAATTTCTTTTTTACTATATCTTTCTTCTAAATGGCATAATTTCTCCTTCGGCATTTACCAAGAAAAATCCATTACAGGAACTAATTTTTCTGTACTTGTCAGCTACTACCTATACAGTTCCATTATGAATGGTCATTAGCTGCCAATCTCGGCATCATTACCACAACGACTCTATAAACCCTGTCTTATTGGTCAGTCTTAAAAAATGGCACAGCTGCAAAACAATGTCAGTTATGATTCAGCTCTAATTTTCCCTGTCAACAGCCTTGTTCAACTTCCCAGATATTCCTACTTGTTGCCAAGTCCATTTTGTAAACGAAATCTGCCTTTTGAAAATCACCATATGAATATGTCAACAGGTCATGAAATATTTTCATTACAAATCTTAAAGAAAAACTTAGCTCTAAAGAAACCATTTGGAAAACGTCTATTTCATTAAGTGCAAGTGTGAAATCTTGATGGAAAACATTTATTTTGGCAACTTGCTCTTCTGTTGGTGGCCCCAAAGTATCCTGACCAGACTATCTTTGTGGGAGGTGGAACTGGGTGATTCTAGAGCAAATGAAAAATTCCTTACTAGGAGCCCCTTGGACCATCAACATTAGGGAAAGACTGGGAAAATCTGAAGTGCAAATGCCAAGCATAAAAGATTATTCTAAAGGCTCCTATATCATTAGAATCATTTCTCAATTATCCACATTAAGAAAAAAGAAGTAGTACGGACCATGGACAGCAGATAATCCCCAAATTATTTATGTTTGACTTTGGAACAAATATGTGTGTGTGTGTGTGTGTGTGTGTGTGTGCGCGCGCGCATGCACGTGTGCACCCGCGTGCATGTATGCATGTCTGCAACACACACATACAAACACAGATTTCCCTTACTCAACTCTTGTTTAAGCTATATTCTCTGTTTGGGAAGACAAGCCACTCTCTTGTCAGATACTGGGGAATCCCCACCTGCCCTGGGAGATCGATGGGCTAAAAGCCAACGTCTTATTCATGTCATGATTCCTAGAGCCAAGCCTCAAGCATAGACAATTCCCAGTAAACATTTTTGAATTATTATTTTCCTAGGTAATCCCAACCTGATTGGGGAATAGGTATCCCATAAATACATATAGATGAACAAAATGTCAGGCAAAGTATCAAACTGCGATTAGAAACTTATATAGATCATTCACAAAGAACTCAATCAGGAGAGGACTTCATGAGATTCCTTAAAATAGAAAGTTTTTCTGGACTTTTACAATTTTCTTTGGACCTCTCCCACACTCACTCACACAACTCACAGTACTCTGTTTTATCATTATCATTTTAGGCACAAGTACTGCCTCTATATTAGATGGATGGGCCGTGCCTTAATAATTATAATGTTCTTTTACTTTTTTATAGCACATTGTGTTTACAAATTACTGTTACCTACATTGTTCTATTAGCTTATTGTGACAGCTGTCCTCATTTGCAAATGAGAAAACAGAATTGAGAAAATTAAGTGACTTGAGCAAAGTTACATAGCTAAAAAATGGCAAAAATAGAATTAGGGCCAAAATATTTTTGACTCTCTAATGTCTTAAATAGTGCCCTACACACTGTCTGATGATGCTATGGCTTATTCTCATAGTATAAGGAAGATTCTGATTTCAGAGGGTAACTTCAGGATGAGAGAAGTTAAATCATGCACTCAAAGATCTTAGGCACAGCCAAAGGCAGGGGTAGAATTCAAGGCTCTATCTAGGTTTATTAATGCAAAGACTAGCATTCTTGATGCTCCTTTTAAAAAAAAACATATAAATGATCATTTGCTATTATGACACTTTGGTATGACCCTTTTAAACATAGATAATGCTAAGAACAATAAGGTAAGACACCATTTAAATGTGATAGAAGCTGCCATTTCAAAGTGAAAAATTAGGTCTGATATCAAAGAAACTAAAAATGAAAACAGTCAGCAGGGAGAATGGTTGACAACTACATTCAACAACTCACCAGCTCTTTTCATTTAGGTAGATGCACAGAGAGTGCTATCTACTTAACAAGAGATTCTCTCCAGTTGGAGAAAAGAGCTAAATGGAGAAAGCACCACTGAGGAGAACCTTTGGAAGGGTAGATAAGAGGGCAAAGTGACATAAAGGGCATTCCAGGTGTGTACAAGCATAGAAAGAGAAAGGTGGGGTGGTTATGAGGAACAACAGGAAACACATCTTTACATCCCAGCAATATAAAGGATAAACATAGAGATAAAGTTGGAAAAGGTTTTTAAAAGCCAAAGTGGAGTAGAGTGGAGTAGGCTTTATTTTACAAGATTTTTTTTTTATCATGGTTAAGTACACATAACCTATGGTTACCATTTTAACCATTTTTAAGTATACAGTTTTGTGGCATTGAGTACATTCACACTGTTGAACACCCATCACCACCATCCATCTCCAGAAATTCTTTTCATCTTCCTCAACTGAAACTCTATACCCATTAAACACTAGCTTCCCATTCCTCATCCACCCCAGACCCTGGCAACCACCATTCTACTTTCTTTCTCTATGAATATGACTACTCTAGTACCTCATACAAGTGAAATCATACAGTATTTGTCCTTTTGTGACTGGCTTATCTCTCTCAGCACAATATCTTTAAGGTTCATCCATGTTGTAGCCTAAGCCAGAATTTGCTTCCTTTTTAATGCTGAGTAACATTCCATCATGTGTGGAACATACATGCATACACACCATATTTTGTTTATCCATTAATCTATTGATGGACACTGAGTTGATTCCACCTTTTGGCTATTGTGACTAAAGCTGCCATGAACATGGACGTACAAATATTTATTTGAATTCTGCTTTTATTTCTTTTAGATATTTTGGTCCTATCTCATCTTTGTAATTTATTAGCTGTATAACTTTGCCCAAGTTACTTAATTTTCTTGATTCTCTGTTTTCTCATTTGCAAATAAAGACAGTTGCCACAGTAAGCTTATAACAATGTGGGTAACAGTAATTTGTAAACAAAATGTGCTATAAAAAAGTAAAGGAGCATTATAATTATTAAGGCATGGCTCATCCATCTAATACAGAGATAGTAGCACTCCACCCAAAAGTAGATTGCTAAGTTATATGGTAATTTTATGTTTAATTTTTTGATAAACTGCCATACCATTTTCCAAAGCAGCTAGACCATTACATTACTTCAAATTTTCTATTGTAAAATTCAAGTCTAAAACTACACAGCAATACAGTTCTAGATCTACTATTAAAAAGTATGTTTTATAAAGACATATGTAAAATGTTTTTAAACTTATGTGACTTCAGGCTGATTTGTAGAACTCACTTTAACATTATTTCACTTTAAATGAACCAGAATTTCTCATTAAAAATTAGCTAAACACATGTATATTTCCAATCTATAGTTCATCAATTCAAGAATTATCCATGCACAACTTAACTGCTTTAAAATTTTTTAAGTATAGAAAAGTTTCTTTTTTTCTATATAAAATATACATTTTGCTAAACATATTTTGCTAAAATTTCTCTAACAATAGTGCCTTGAGATGAAATTAAGCATGAAAAATTCTGGCTGAAAGCCTTTTATTTCCTTAAAAGTATTCAAGGAGGGACTGAAGATTGAGTTAAGGCTGAAATTAACTAGTATGTGATAAATGAGAATAAAACAAACAAAAATATAAAGTTTATACAACAAAGTAGTTATCTAACCCAAGTAAAGCAAAGCAAGAATTAAATATCTAATAACAGTTAACTCAGTGCCATGAGAATTTTGACTGGGAGATGGCTTTAGCAGAAAAAGAGTTGGTTATGGAGTTATGTAATAGGCCAGTGTTTGAATTTTCTTAAAATTGAAAGCAATCAGCAATTGTAAGTCATCAAAAACTTAAATCCTGAATATGAAAAACATAAATGCTCACTTTTCAAAGTACCTGAAATCAAATACAAAAGATAAAGCTAACACATGAAAAATTAAAACATAATTTAGTCATCCCTAATTAAGGGCCAATGCCCAACTTCTTACAGAAAAGTGTCATAAGCAACATTTTAATCAACCATAGCCATCCTTATTGTATAAATTCCTTTAAAATCTTTCTAAAGTATGTATAAACCAATTAACCAAAGCAACAGTTACCAGTCACTTAAGATTGTATTTAGTATGTTGTGTATCAGAGTGTACAGTACAAGTTCTTATCTTACTGCTTAATAATATCTGTTTTATTTTTACAGCAATAAATCAGAAAGTAGAAGAATGTAGTTACATTCATGGAATTGAGAAAGATAGTATTAAGGAGATTCTGATCTAACTTTTAAGGAGATTTAGGATTGTGTGATGGCTCTTAAAGAAATTGATTTTGGCAGTTTATTTTGCTGTTTTATTCATTATAAATTCCTTTGTACCAAGCACAGGTGATAGAATTCAAATCATTGGTCATTCTGTTTTATTTAATGTTAGATTCTGTTCCTCCAACTGTAATTGGACTTCCCAAATGTCTGAAGCCTTCTGTCCTCTATTTGGTGGTCTCTCTGGGGAGATCCACTCTTCCCTCAGGCTGGACTCCATCTGATGCCTGCTTCACTCAACAAAAGCAGCCTCTGCCCAGTTAACTCCACTTAGACAACCAATAGGCACATCAAACTTAACATGCCTAAAAGGTGAATTTCTGATTTTCCCAAAATGGCTTCTCACATATTCTTCCTCCCTTTTGGTAAATGACAATTTGCTGAGGGCAACAGTCTGGAGCTCTCCTTCTCTCTCCTCTACCTTTCACACATCACATCTAATCTCACAGCTGATCTTGTTGACTCTGCTTTCAAAATATATAATCTGACTATTTCTTACCACCTCCCCTGCTATCGCCCTGGTTTGAGACACTGTCATCTCTTGCCTGCATTACACAAATAGTCACCTAAGTGCTGTCCCTGCTCCTGTCCTTGATCCCATTATAGTCATTTCTGCAAACAGCAGCCAGAGTAAGACTTTTGAAGGCCAACCAGCCAGTTAACACATATATAATGCACTGTACAAAGTGCTTTATTAAGTCATTTTATCATCACAACTCTATGAAGAAGGAACAATTATCATCACTTTTAGCAAAGGAGGCAACTGAGGTCTAGAAAGGTTAAGCATTGTGCCCAAGGTCACACAGCTGTATGTGGCAAAGCTTGGATTCCAACCTGAGCAGTCTGGGCATTAGTTCCTCTATTGTTTCTAGAGGACTTTCACCCAATCAAAGTAAAAACCAAGTCTACAAGGTCCTATATAATCTAGCCCTCTCTCAACATGTCTCCTATTAATTTGCTCTTTCATTCCACCCCACTCTTAACCACTTCCTTGCTCTTTCTCAAACACATCAGCAGGCTCTCAGCTCAGCATATGGGCATGTGGTGTTTTCCCAGCTTTGAACACTCTTCCTCCAGATACCTGCATGGTTTGTGTAAATGTCAGGTTATTAATAGAGTCTTACCAAATTACCCAATTTAAAATTGCAGTGTTCTTCTCCCTTCACTCCCTATCCCCCTTGTCTGTTTTATTTTTATCCCTAACACTTAGTATCCCCTGACAAGGTACATTTTTTACTTGAGTATATTTCTGCTGCACTCCACCATAATGTGAGTTACATGATGGCAAGGATTCTTGTCTGTTTTGTTCACTACTGTGTCTTCAAAACCTAAAATAAGGTTTAACACTCGGAAGGAAGAAAAGCAGGCAAGAGGAGAGAGGGAGGGAGGAAGGGAGAAGTGAAAGAGGAAGATAGCTTGAGTTATGTGTTCTAATTGATCAATTTTCTTCACAGCTTCGATGTGGCTATGAATTGAACACTAATGAGAAACTAGGGAATCCCATCACCACCTTCCAATCCTGATCAACTACGAATTACTGACCACACTCACCTAACCTGTAAGGGAAGCACAGTCCCAGCATAGGAGTCTGGGATTAGTAAAGGCCAGGAACCAGAGCTCACTGTGTGAAGTGGTTAGGGAAGCAGGGGAGCTTGTTTATGAGGGGAAATGAGAAGAGAGGAGTCTCCTCATTCTTAAGAATCAGAAGCAAGGATATTTCCACTGTGAATTTTTATCTGCCTCCTTTAATTTTCAAAATGCTTTTTTCATCTTTACTGACTCCCATCCAGAATTTTCTGAGTACAGAGAATGCAAGACTACTGTCTAAGGTTGTGAACCCTACAAAAAAAGAAATAAATAACCTGATTTTTAGGGCTAGAGCAAGAATGTTGTGTTGGGAGCTGGAGGAGAAGCTAACTTTTAAAGTAAGGAATAACATTTACAAGTTATGCCAAATATCCAGAAACATGGTTTAAAGTGAGTATCTTAAGGACAAGGTTATTCACACAATTCTAAATAGCAGGCACAAAACAGCAAATTGATTCACATAAAGAGCCCAGGTTGCACCGGGTTTAGAATGAGAATTCCAGATGACTGCAAGTCTGTCTTTCATATAACTCTTAAGTGCTCTGAGATTTTCAGAACTTTACACAAGCAAGGGTTTAAGCCTAAAATTACCTACAGCATTTGAACCAAGCCAAAGGCTAAACATCCAACATTAAAACCAGACATAGATTTTTCTTGGGTGATGTATGCCATAGTCAAGCATATGGGCATTTTTAATCAGAAAAACCTAGCCTCGCTGGCATTGAAAGATTTCCTAGCACAACAACTTTCTTCTTCAATGACTTTAGGGAATTTTAGATGAGTATCTTGAGATATCACTTCAATGTTAGAGTTCTTACCTTGAGATTTGAAGTTATACAGGTAAAACCTGTTTTTAAAGTGCCTGAGTCTGCACTTACCACTGTCTTTCCAATTCTCATGAGCTCCTCAGACTATCGGTCTTTCAGTGGTTCTAAAGACCTCACATATTGACTTGAATAGTAGTCAAAACTTAAGATAAAAATTTCATGTTTGGCCCCAAATCTTCGAAAAAAAAAAAAGCCTTTTTATCGGTCTCAAGTCTTGTGTTCCATATGTCATCTATAACACGACTGATACAAAGGCATGCTTTTAATTTTGCCACTTGTTCAACCCTTATCTAATAATATTTGCTTAGTAATTGATTGTATCAGAGTTCAAGTTCCTGGCAATGTAAGTTGTGACATATCATTTTCATTTACAATTGATCACACTGGTTTTCACTTCCAATTATGGGTTTTTCTACCCTTTTTATCACAATTTTCTCATGTCCTTAGTCATTTAAGGATTTTTAGATAATAAATGTCAGATACTTTTCCTTGGTCCCTCAACCTCTTCAATTTCTTCTTTATCTCTTCCTTTTCTCCATTTCTCCTTCTGCTACCTCCTTCACATCAGTTAGCAGAGGGACACTGAAGGAACAAGCGCATCTGTTTGAGCCTCTCACAGGAGAGACAAGACAAAGGTACAGAGTTTTGTGAACAGTTGTGAGGGTCATCTACTTTGGGGAGGCTTAAAGAATTGGCAGCGAAGGGTAGTATGTGTCTTAGGTGTGCGTAAGAAGCTAAAAATGGGAAGTTAATTTAGGAAAGCAGAATTAATTAAAATGCAAATCTCCACCTTAGTTTACATCTTCTACTCCTTCAGAATTTAACATAGGCACATACTCAATTTCATCTTTATCTTCTATATGTTATTTGACAAAGTAATTTCTATGCCCTTAGGTAAGCCTGCTGTCCTAGAAAAAAATGTAACTTCAACTTTAACATTAAGAATAACTACAACTGAAAATGTGCTTACTCATACTTTGTTTTGTTAAAAAATTCTTGAACATATATAGTTAAAAGGAGTGATTCATATCAAAAGAAAGTAAAAGCAGTTTAATACATATTAAGCTATTCATTTAGAACCTTTATCATATAATAGACTCTTCAATAATTTTAACCTTGTACTTATGCAGTAAGTGCATATAGAGTTTATCTAGAGTTTATTCACAAGTATACTCTTTTATTTTCATAAATATACTGCTTTTCTTTATTGTATTAAAACTAGTTAAAATAATGCAAACACCACCTACATAATCTTACATTATAATCTTTAAAAACTAAATGAGCAAAATCACACGAAAACTGCAAGTAAATAAAAATCAGGGATTCTAGTTTTGCTCTTTGGTTTGGGAGAGGTAGGAGCAAATTAGAAAGTCATTGTTCTATTCCTGATTTTAGTTCTTTCAAGAAGATGAGCAAATGATAAATGCACTGGTTCTAATAAAATATGCAAAAATAAATGAGTCATTCAGATACACTGATTTTTAGAATTTTACTCTGATTCACCTGCATACAATTTTCATGAAGCCTGTTAAATGTTTAATAGGACTACTGAGCAAGGTCAGTTGTGAGATGGTTAACTTTTCTTAAAGATTGAGAATGTTTTATAAAGTGAGAGTAATATAAGGCAGAAAAAAAACAATGAAAAAGACTTATTTGTGTTACAAGCTTGAAAAACAGATACTCTTTTTTAAGAAAGCATGACTAAATGTGAAAAAAAACAGTAGTAAATATATTGTAGAGTATATAGCCACAACCACTAGATTGGCTAGCATCTGCGTAGTCTTCAGAATTAAAAGAGCAGATTTCCACTCTGGGACCACATTAGTTCTCTGCCTACTAATTCTGATAGATGAGACTTCCCAAACTCCTCTGCACTCAGAGATGTAAGCTACAGAAATATTAACAAGTTGTACAATGTTCCCCGCCCCCCCAGAGAATGATCAGTTCAAGATATCAAGTAATCTATATATGTAAGGCACAACTAGAATTTTTTTGTTGTTTAAATCTAGGTATTATATCAACAAATAAATCATTAATCTAAAAGACTGACTTACAAATACATAAAATATTCATAAATGTTTTAAAACTCCAGTTAAAAATACTTTTTAGGGCTGACATTATAAAGATAAAAGATAACTTTTTTTCAT
>CM053509.1:106688698-106719818 GCA_028627145.1 Eidolon dupreanum
AGTCCATAGTTTACCTTAGGGTTCACTCTCGGTGTTATATATTCTATAAGTTTGGACAAATATAGAAATGACATATAAATATCATTATAACATCATATGAAATATTTTCACTGCCCTAAAAATTCTCTGTTCTCTGACTATTCATTTATCCCTCCTCCCTACATCCCCGCCTCCAAAACCACCAATCTTTTTATTGTATCCACAGTTTTGCCTTTTCCGGAACATTATATAGTTGGAATCATACAGAATGTACACTACTCAGATTGGCTTCTTTTACTTAGTATATGCCTTTAAGGTCCTTCCAAGTCTTTTCATGGCTTGATACCTCATTTCTTTTTAGTATTGAATAATATCTCACTGTCTAGATGTACCACAGTTTATCCATTTACCTACGAAAGGCAAACACACATTTAAAAAATCCTCCTTGGGTCCCTTATTACTTCTCAGCTATTTTTTCACTTCTTAGCTTTTCTTGACAATTCATATTCTCACAAAAAAAAGCATTTATTACAATTTTCCACCTCCCATTTACTCCTCAGCCCCTCCACTGTAGCTTCTGACCACCATCTCCTTTGAAACCACTCAAGGACTTTTCTTTTTTACTCATTGAACTTGTTTTCTCAATATCACCAACTCCTTTCTAATCTCAAAACACTCTACTCTTGACTTGCATGAAATCACTGCCTTCTAGTTTTCCTCACTCTCTAGCTGCTGCTTGTCAGACTCCTTTGCAACCTCCTCCTCTTCCAGTTGACTTCTGAATGTGGGAAAGTCTGGGGCTTGCCTCTGGACTGTGTATCTTTATTTTTTGCCCTCTCTTTTTCTCCATGGCTTTAAATGCCATATGTACATCGATAACTATATATTATCAATAATATTATTTTTAAGCCCAAATTTATCCTGAGAAGTTCAGATTTTTATGTTCAACCACTCATTTTATACCTACATTTGAATATTTCACAGGCATGTGAAATTCCACTTGTCCAAAATAGACCACTAATTCTTCACCCTACTCCTCCTCCCTGACTATTTCTCTTTCACTCTTTGCATCTTGGTAAATTTCACCACCATTTAAATATACCAGGACCCAAGAGTCATCTCTATTCCTTCCTTTTCCTTATCTCCCATAGCCAACCTATCAAATGGTAATTCCAAGTATATCTTGAAATATATCTCATCTCCATTGTTACTGTCATTGAATGGTTCACCTAGGCTGATTCAAAAGCTTCCTTACAACCTTCCTATTTTCCTCCTATTCTTTGCCAACTACACTTCATACATTATCAAAAGTGATATTCAACAATGTACATGTCATCCCCAACTCCTCTCCACACATATAAAGGCTCTCAATTCTCTCAACAAAATGTTATCTCCCAGCCATTAACCTCAGATCCTGGCTCCATGGTGCAGCCACAGTGGCCAACCTGAGTTGCTCATTTGTGCCCCCAACAGGCCTTGAAATATTCCATTCTCTAATTGGAACATACTTCAAAGCATTCATACCCAAACACAGGCTGCTTCCAGTTCTTTTCAAGACTCAGCCTAAGGCTGAACTTCTCAGGCCTTTCCTGATCACCCCATTGAGGCACACTATTTTTTATAACTGTTCCCTCGTCATTTCTGTCATAGCACTTAAAACCACTTGTAACCATGCATGTGTGTGCTTATCTTTTGCTATAAGCTTTAAGCTCCTTAAAGATATGAACTATATCAATGTTGCTTACCTCTGTCCACTCAATAGGGAAGATGATACTGGTCTACAGAAGGGTTTCAATAATATGTGCAGAATAATGCATTAATCTGGTAGCATGTCAGAATGGCCTAAATTTTATTAAACATTCCAATTATTTCCTACCTTAAGCAATGATTTAAGGCTCAGTCATCCACACAAAGAGAAAAAAATAAAAGGCCAAACCACAGGCACAGACCTTTGCTTTGAAGGACTTGAGGAAGTTACAGTTATAAAATGCCACATTGTTTAGGGACACCAAATAGAAACCTAATAAAGAGAAAAACTAACATCCTCATTCTTGAATTGGGAATTCAATTTGAGGTGATGTTTAAATTGTGCAACATTTTATTTGCTAATTACTTAGGTCAGATTATTTGTGTCAATATTACACTGCTTCCCTTGGAATTCAGATGGACTAAATGCCAATTTGGGTCTCTTAGGATTTAACTAATATCTTGATCAATAAATAGTCCATCAGCACCTTGTATGTGCAGAGGGTACCCTCCACAGGAGTCTCTGATATCAGCTCAGCCCTCAGCTTATAAATGCCTGAAAAGCACAAAGACCTCCCAGGGTAGGCTCAGAGCCAAGGATGTAACCTTCTTTCCCTACTCCATTTTCTGATATTGACTATAATTTTGCCTTTTCTTCCTTTAACAGTGAAACCAGTTTCCTTCTTAAATAAATCAATATAGTCTGCCAAGGTATATGCCAAAATTAAATGATTTTAGAGTGCTATAAAATAATATAGTAGTTGACTTTTATAAAACCTTTATATTGAAATGGACTCCTTCAAACTACATATATTAAATCAGTTTTAATATAAAGTAGTCAAACCACAGTATCAGAAGGATGGGGTAGGGTGGAATGAGTACCAAATCTTTACTGGCTCCCACGCAGGTTAAACTACCATGGCTTTTTGCATCATATGAAATTTTTGGACATTGACTGTCACCTCAGATTAGGTACTTAGGTTTTAAAAATGCATACAACTGTACCATACACACTTCTTCATGTTATAGAAGTTTTATTTAATAAATCTAATAATAGCTATTATAATATTTTTATTAGAATAAGAAATGATACAGATGTCAGCTACCATTATAGTAAACACATTTTTATCAGAGCTCAGAGGGGAGTATACTACTTTTCTCAAAACTTTTATAAAAGAAATTATGGAAGGAGGAGAAGGGTAGGACAGGGAGGGGAGAAGAGAGGGAAGAAGAGACAGAGGAAGCGGGGGCGGGGGGGAGGAAGGAAGAAAAGGAAGGAAGGAGGGAAGCAGGAATGGAGGAAAATAAGAAATGTACATTCATTTAATTAAATTTGTTCTGCCTTGCTATTGAATAGCATCCCTCTCTGAAGATGGAGAACACAAAATGGGAAATGAATGAATTTGCTAAAGAAAAAATGGCCAAAGTGAGAGGCAAAATCAGGCTTCTAAAGGAAAAAAGCAAATAGCCATACCTGAATCTTTCCTGTGAAAACACAGCAGACTCCTGGAGAACCTGAGGGATTTCTGAGTTTTATGCAATGCAAGCAGAAGAGTAGGCACCTTCAGAGGCCAGAGATAAACTCCAGAGCACACAGGGACAAGTGCAGTGCATGACAAAGGGCCTCCGAAAAGCCAACAGCCCCCTTCACCCCACTCCTTCTGATGAGCTTTCTCCTCTGTGGCCACCTGAAAACAGACAACATCCTCTTTGTGTCTCTGCCTATGTCATATCTATTTGCACACATCTCTGTCTGAACATTCACACTCTTTGGCAGCACATGGACATCCTGGATGGTCCTTCCTGAACGTGTTCACAGTGTTGTAAAGGAAATGGCCCTAGAAGCTCCAAAAGATGTTTATTAAGCCAAAGGGAAACCCAAGCTGTCTGTCATTAGAGCAGATGTGGCAAGGGTCAGCTGGTGGGCACCTAAAACCTGCATCAGAGCAGAGGGACTTGATAGTTAATCTCCTGTTTCCAATGTTCAAAGTTTAGGGAATTCTGAGATGTTCCAAGAAATAAGTAACTCAAAAATTTATACCATTCACTGAAAACAAATAAGCCTGCTTTGTCCTACATCCTAAACCCCTTTAATGCAAGAAATTATGAGTTTTATGAGCCAAGCAGAAAAACAGGTTGGGAATCTCTTCTGTGCAAAGCCATCTCTTAGAACAGGGTCCCAACCACCAAGCCATGGATGGGTACCTATCCATGGCCCTTTAAGAACCAGGCCGTACAGCAGGAGGCAAGCAAGAGAAGCTTTACTGGTATTTGTTGCTGCTCCCCAAGCACTAGCATCACTGCCTCAGCTCCACCTCAGATCATCAGGCATGAGATTCTCAGGAGCACCCGTCCCTGGTGCCAAAAAGGTTGGGGACCACTGTCTTAGAGCAATGGCCTAAAATAGGGCTTGAGAACTTCTAGCCTCTGAGTATCCTGAAGTTATAACTAAGACTATCTAATTTAGCAAATGATAACACCCAGGCTCCAGAAGTTAGAAGACTTCCTCAAGGTCACTCAGTTATTTTAAATTTCTTGCCAGGGTTTCTTCAAATATACCAAGTTGTCTCTCACCCTAGTACAGTTCCATGTATATTGAAGAGGCATGCGTGTTTTTAAAACGTAATAGCACAATTTAGTTATGGATGAAGTAACCCTATTTTCACTCAGGAAAAGGTGTTCAGATTCTTCAGACCTGTGCCGTTTCTAGGCGCGCACAATGCCTCAGCTGCAAATACCACTCTGCATATAATTTCCTTTGCAAATGTGTAAGATACAAATGAAAAACACACAAGACTCCTTCAGATCCCGATGGTTCTAAAAATATCTCGTAGATTGATTTATAGAACAGCTCTTCAGAAGGCTTCATGTGACCAAGTAGAAGGCAGTAAAACCAGTTGAGATGCAAATGTTCATTGGGCTAGGAGCCCACCTGGACTGAATCACCCTCCTCCCCACCAGCCTTCTCGCATACACACAATTCAAGTATGAACTGCTGTATGTCATGGACTTTGGGGGTTACTTTAGAGATGCTGAAAGTGGGTATCTTTAATCCACGAATTCCAAAGAATCTTGGGATTTAGAAGAAAGGCAAACACAGTGACAGGCATGGTTTGCCTGTTCTTTGCCTCTTACAATGTCATAAATTTTAGTGGGATTCATTAATGAAGATAACAATGACTGTGATAACAATTCCATTAATCTACCCAAAAGGAAATAATCTATTCATCACCACTATCTCGCTTCCTAAACAGGGAACAAACACTGAACTGAACAGCACACAAAATATCCTGAAGGTTGCCCCTATGTTACAACTGAGTAACGGAATTTTTTATTAGAAAGGAAAAATATTCTTTTGTCTTTGGAAAACAGAAAGGATATTTTCAAAACTAGAGGATGGTTTTACATGTCACTTCCTGGTAGAGTGAACTGGGAAAATACTTTACTCATTACCATTTTTAGTCCTTAGTAGGCGCCAAAAATCATCAGCTTATGAACTACTAACCTTTCAAAGAGAAATGGACCTTACACAAATGTTTGAATAAAAATATAGGTGGTTTAAGATTATTTTTTTCCTGTCTGAGCAATGTTGACTCAGAGATCTGCTAATGCCCAATCTTTAGCAATACCAATGTTTAAGGCACATTATTTGTAAGATAGAAAATAACATTCTCTACTTTAAAAACAAAAACAAAACACACTATTAGCTGAGTTCTTATACATAGCTCACATAGTGTACTAGCAAACTGTGTTAGTTTTGAAGAATGGGTCAAGATCAGCAGGATTTAGACAGCTCTTCAAATATAAATCCAAGAACCTCTCTGAGATTTGGACAAATGATCTAACACTGTAACACTCCAGACTTGGGTTGCTCTATTGCAACTCACATTTAAGGGTCACATTTGTTTTATTCCTGTTGTTGCACATTCAGCAATGTACCTATCACATGAAATCATGCTTGGCATAATAGTAGTAAGAAACATGAAAACCACCAGTTGCCACTGAAAGTAATGAAAAATACTTAGAGAAGCCTTCCATAAGTCCATTTATTTTTGCTTCTGTAACTATCATTCCCCCTCCCCACAAAAAAAAAAAAAAAACAAGAAAAAAAAGATGAAAACAATCCAAAAGTGCGATCCCTATGGCCCAGGCTTTTGGACCACCCGGAGAGCACAAGCTTGGCCATATGAAGGGCAATGTTCTTCTAACCATTGGCAGAATAGCTAAGAGGCTTAGGAAGTTTCTGGCACTGTCAAGGGCTTGGAACTGTTAGGTTTGTACTATATTAAAATAGAACTCAGAGTCCTTTTTCTCAAATGGGGATGAAGTTGAGGGTCATGTTCTAGCAAGGAACACATAGGAAGTGAGGCTGATGAATCTCATTATTTAGCACCCTTCACCAGATCTCTCCAGCACTGACATCCAAGCTCCCAAACTGAGTCATCCTGGACTAGCACATCAAATAATTCTCTGGCTGCACTCTGAAGTATGGAAACATTCTTAACAGTTATCTACTCCTTTTGAAGAAACACCCTGATATAGAAAAGCTCCTTGATAGGACCTACTCCCTTCATGCATTCACTTGTGCTCTGCTAGGTGTATGGAAAAAAACCAGAATGTAATTGACAAACATCACTTCACTTGTACGTGCCACTAGTTTATCATTATTGCCCTCTGTGGATATTAGCATTCCTTATATTTTTATTATATTCTAATAATTTACAAAGCATTTGTCTTTTTTGAGAATTTATAAATATAACACTTATCTTTTAACTGAATCCTGAACTACAGTTCACTTAACTATGTCCCATGGAGATCGTTTTGTATAAGGCAGGAATTTCTGTTATCCCAATTACCTGGACAGAATTAGGAGCATGTGGACATACATGGACACGGACACACACACACACACACACACACACACACACACACACCTCCTTGTTATCCAGATAAATTCTAAAGTGCTCACATGGATATTCTCTGGAGTAACCAAATCTTTAATTATTTTAGACCTGAAAACATCCAATAACAAACAAAAAGTAAAGTTCTACATCCTGCTCACTTGTTTTCATGGGATTATCATCAATTTAAGTACATGCCATTCTCCATAAAGCCTCTATCTCAGAAAACTGATCTTAAAACCTTAAACCCTATCATCTCCTGTCCCTTGTGTTCTCTTCTTCTTTTATTCCAAATACACTTGATCTTTGACTTCATTAAGATCCTTAGTCCCTCGAGCTCTCATCTCTCTTTATGCTTTGCTTTCCTTCTTGCACTGTCTACCTCCGGTTCTACAGCTGACATGACTCTAATTCTGAATAAACCCCACATCTTTCTTCTCTGCCCCTGAATCTAGGCTATGAGACCTCTGAAGAAAGGCACATAATGTATCTGATGGTACTAGCTGTACAGAGCATTTGATCCCCAGGGCGGGGGCAGGGCTGGGGTCCTTCTATTCTGCACAGCACACATCTCCACAGCCATCTCAATCTCCTCATTTTTTTGCTACCTAGTCCTGCTCTGCCACTCTTCATTTAGCTACAGTGAATTCTTTGCTTCTAGTTTAACTATAAGATCCCTCTATCTCCTGAAAGGCTTTGCTTCATTAAATCTTCAAATTCTCCTCCACTGGCTCATTTAGCCCAGCACATAAAAATGCTCAAATCTCTTCCTCCTTAAAATTAAAAAAAAAAAAAAAATGAATGGCCAAATGCCTGCTCAGAGATGTATTTTCCACTTTCTCCCATCCTTTTATTTATTCATGTGTTCCTATTCTCTACCTATCTCTTTAATCTCACATTCCCTCCCCAGTCAAAATTCTTTAAAAAACTATAAGAGCCTACCATTTCTCTTCTCTTTAACTTTTCAACCAACTCCAGTGTCTTGTGATGCCTCCATGGAAGTGTCTTTTATGAACAGTTTCCCAGACAGGGCCAGACCAGCCTTTCCTAGCACTGGCCTCCCTGCAGAATGACTAGCTGTCAACTCCTTGGTACTTTCTCTTCCCTGGACTTCACTAGACCCTGCTGTCCTGTCCTGTCCTTTTTATGGCTCTGCTGGCTTTTCACATGCTCATATTTTTCAGAATTCAGTCATCTTCCATAGTCTCTTTTCATTCCACACATTGTCCTTGGGTTATCCCACTTATACCTGCAGTGTCCTATCTAAGCTAAACATCGATGACTTTGCTCAATGGTTTACTCTAAATGTCAAGCAGACATCTCCAATTAATCTGTCTAAACTTGAACTCTTTATCTTCTCCAAACTGGCTCTTTCTGTATCTCTTATCACTGAAAATGGCACTGCCCTCATCTCATTATTCAAAACCAGAAACCAAAGACTCAGCTGCAGACTCCTAAGCTCTCCTCTTCCTCATCTACTTACTCATCAAATCCCACTAATATCCCTTCTAAGTAGCTTCTCTCTTTCTCTTCACCACCTCTTTATTTTCTTCACCACCAATGCCATGGTTGCAGTTTAGAGCCTCCTGATCTTTCTCACACACTATTATTATGGTGTTAACTCCATGTCTGCATTCTGGTCATTTCCTCACTTCTACCCAATCTGCCCTACACATATGTACAAATTCTAAAGATAAATCCAATAATATCACAATAGTGACCAAAAATAGCACATAAAGGATAAAGATTTCAATGTTTTTAAAATTATAAATTATGACAAATTAGTGTATTTTAAAATTAAATTAATGAGTTTCGACCAGCATTAAAATAATATGAAATAGAATAAGAGATAATATCAGAGTATATTGCAACAGAGAAGGATAAACTTGTTGACTTTTTCTTCCAGTTTCTGCATGTTTCTGTGTGTATATGTATGTATATGTGTATCTATGTATATAATAGGTTGCAGTGTAATATGTACTTTATACTGTAGGATGCAGGAAAAGAAATTTTTAAGTCCACTGCTCTATGTGATCTGATTCCTGAACACTTACTTCTCCAGCTTCATCTCCCATGACTTTCCTCACTTCTTCCAAAACCTTATATTCTAGACTAGGGCATTCCAACAGAAATATAATACAAACCACCAATGTGAGCCACATGTGTAATTTAAATTTTTCTAGTAACCACATTAAAAGAGTATAACAAAATTGGTGAAATGAGTTTTAATGACATATTTTAACTCAATACATGTAAAATATTATCATTTCAACATGTAATAAAAAATTAGTGAAATATATATTTTTTATACTAAGCCTTTGAAATCTGTGTGTATTTTACACTTAAAGCACATCTTAATTCAGATACCACATTTCGAGTGCTCACTAGCCACATGTGGTTAGTGACTACTGTACTAACAGAGCAGTTCTAGACACATAGTAAACTACTTAAACAGTCCGTTTTCCCATATACCTTCATGTCTTTGCACACCCTGCTCTTCATGCCTAGAACCTCATTCGATGTTGTTCTTTTGTGTTTGAATCCATCTGGTAGATCCTATTCATCTTTTTATTTACCTTAAGGACCACCTCCCCTGGAAACCTCTCTGACCCAACAAGGCCGAGTTAGGCACTTTCTTCCAGGACCCCAAAGCAGCAAAAGGCTCCTAAAGCAGTACTGTACTGCACTGCAATTGTTTTTTTTTGTTTTTTTGCTTTTTTTTTTTTTTTTTTTTTTTTTTTTTTTTTTTTTTTTTTTTTTTACTTGCTGCCTGACCTAGTCAGGGGAGAGATTTGTGAAGGTAAAAAGTGCATCTTGTTTTCATCCTTAGAACTTAACACAGTTACTGCCACATAGAGGGTGTTCAGTGGAAACTTGATAAATATATGAAAACTTCTAGATTCACAATACAAAAAATTTACAGAAGGATCCAGGGGGAGACAGCAAGTTATGGCTTGAATTGCGAGCCTTAGTAACCAGGGCTGATATGTTTGTGTTTCTACTTAATAATCTGCATTGCAGCCTTTCCTTGGGGCCTTTACTACTGGGGCTCCTTACATTGTCATTGATGAGAAGAAATGTTATCTTAATAAAGTAGCTATCTCTGAGAGTTGGGGGAAGGGGGACAGCCCTTTACTGATTTGCAGAAGGTACCTTCTCCAGCAATTTATTCCCACCACTATGCCTCAGGCAGGACCAGACCAAAACATTTTAGATGATGATGATTATTAAAACCTCTAGAAAAAACGTACACAGTCTCCCTTTCAAATTATTGGGGAAGATATTCCCCTCGCCCTTGAAAAGCTTTTCTTATCTCCCTTAAGTCCTTTGTGCTGTACTGTCAGCCACCTCCTCCTCCTATTTGTAGCTCCAGAAGAGCTTACCATGAGACTCTAAACAGAACCCTCTCGTGCTTCAATAACAGCATTAAATCACCCGTAAGTCTTCTCTTCTCTAGGGTAAACAGTCCAAATTTCTTTAGCCTTCTTCCATAGATCTTATTTTACAAGCTTTTAATCACCACAGTGGCATGCCTCCAGGCTAGACTCTCTAAGTTCCTATGTCCGACTGCTGCTGTAAAGCTTAGCGCTACCAACAGCTCTATGAGCCGAGTGGTACTCCAGCTTTACTATCAATAATATCTCCTTTGTGTAGATATTATTGCCCTCAAGAAAACTTGAATTGGTATGATGGTAATTCTCAAGATCAGGAATTTTTATGTTTAACCTAAACTGCCCACTGCTTCTACTCACTAAAATGTGACAATGGGATGACAGCGATTATGGTTTCAATGTAGTTGTGTGGCGTTTTACTTTCATATTTCTAATATTATGGCAAAAGCCTGCCTTGGATAAATAGTAGCAATAATATCAGCTAATGTTGTTGAATGTTTACTACATGACAGGTATTGTTTCATACATTATATGTATTACCTCTTTTGAATAAAATAAATGACATAGACACAATAGTTATTATTGTCACCAATGAGAAAATCAGCACAAAAAGATTAAATAACTTGATCAAAGTTACATGGTTAATAAATGGTGGAACTGGGATTGGAATCCAAGGAGTCTGGTTTACTCTTAACTACACTCGTTTCTAATCTAACAGCCTGGTTGCTGAACCCACTGCTACCTGCTTACTAAGACGTCACAGCCATAGGACATATATATGTATATGTATATGTATATGTATATGTATATGTATATATGTATTTAATCTCCCCAGGCCCTAGAATTGCTATTGAAATTAAAGAAATAAACAACAAAAAATGTTTTAATAAAACACCGGCTGAAAATAGCAGTCATTAATTAACTAAAAACATAAAACCTGTATTTTAGTAAAGAGCTAGTTTTACAATCATATGCATTCTGTACATATAGTACATATTATATAAAGGTATCATATATTTATTTTCAAAAAGGTTGTAGTATAAATACGTAAAATAATAAAGACAAAACCATTATTTTAGATATTTTAGAGTCATCTTAAAGTTAACTAGATTTCAATAATCCTACCTTCTGAATCTTAAATTGATTAACATTTGTAACTGTCTTTCCCAATGTAACTCAAAACAATTACCTGATGATGCTAGCATCCCAGCAGTAATGAGAAATATATACTCAGTAGCTTTATTATTGTTGCTTAGTTTCTGTGCTGAAATCTTTATTTTATTATAGAGCAGTATTTCCCAAGACTTGGGATGTCTTGCCACTGACATAATCCAGGATTTTAGGTATACTCAAATTGTTTTGTGGAATATACAAGATGATTTGAAAGAACATAGTGAGATTTTGTTAAATAATATCACATAGTCATTAACTTATATCTTTTCTCCTCGTTTTTGATCATTCTAATTAAGTGAAGGTAAATGGGTCATTGTAGTGGTCCTTTTCCTTAATTTCTCAAAAACTGATAATCTTCCATTTAACAAGGAGTGAACAGACTTCCAACACAGAGACTTGGACTCACAACGCTAGATAGTAGGATTTAATGACACTATTTTGACTTCTTTGTGTGCATTTTTACAATTACCTTTGATCTATGGCCTGCGGCACTGATTTTCTATTAATAGTAGTGATATAAAGTTTACTTTTAAGTTAACTGATTTTCAAAGGGAGCTGATTTAATGAAATACAATGTATTTAATGAAATACGAAATTACAATGGTATGTAAAAATAGCAATAATTGTAAAGCAGGCATACATAGGAACTTTGAGAAGAGAATGATGAAGCAACATGGGTTAACCCATTGTAATTAAAGGTGAAAACCTAAATCTTTAAAAACATTCAGTTTCCTTACTCTGTGATTAGAAATTGCCAGCAAAGGTGTAGCTATTCCATCTCTGTGTATAGGAAATCCTTGCAGGCCCATCTCAACAGAGATGGGAATATGTCCCTCAGGCTAAGATATGAGTCAGTACAATGTAAAGAGCCAGACTTCATGTTTTAGAGTTAACCGTGAAAAGTTTATAGGAATTTACATTCCCAGCTGTAGAGAAGCTTTTGGAAGTTAGAAATTGTTCTTCCCCAAGGTACTGAATTGCTTCAAACATATTTACTAAAAATCTATATCATTATCAACCCTCTCCTTGTTCCCAGATTTATTATGAATCCACCAAACAAAATCTATAGCAAATAGCCTTTTATAAATCAGCCTTTGAATACCGGTGTGATTCTGTTAGGAATAGGTGACAATTCTATTTGGTATTTCATTCCAACTTCATAACTCAAAGATATCTCCAAAAATATCCTACCCAATATCCACAAAGTTTAAAATACACACACACACACACACACACACACACACACACACACACACACACACAATTAAATTTGAAATTAAGCATTTACAAATCTCAAAAAGGGATATAAATCCATAAATTAAAAGCAGCAAGGGAGTCAATGAGATTTCATGGAAATCTAGTCACTGATCATTAATTTTAAGCAATGTATATAATTCTTCCACTGGCCCATCTATTCATTCATGAATGTTCGCAGTATTAGGCATAGGGCATACAAAAAGGAAAGAGAGTTCCCACTCTCAAAGACCTTATATCTGTTTCAATATACCGGATTCTTAAAAATGAATATAGAAATTGTGGATCAAGAAGGTGATTGTAAAACTTTCACTTTATGTTCCTACAGATAGCCTTTTGGAATTAATTCTGATGAAATGGAACTCCTAAATTGTGAACTGTGAAAGAAACAGCCAGAAAGTTCATTTAAATCTGACTCCTCAAATTCCAAGTGTCTCTAGAATGCTACTGTAAAAACTTACAATTGGATAGGCTGAGAATCATTCAGGATGGGGGAGATTAACATTTTGCAGATTTCTCCTGGCTTGTCCCTACAGACTATATTGATCTTTCCACTGCAACACACACTCTCTCCTCTGCTCTTTTGAATTAAGAATCCCATCCAACTGCACATTCCTGGGGGTAAAGATCAAGACAGCTCAGTGCACTTCCTAGATGTACAACTTGCTCATTTAGAAAGTGGGTTTCCATATGGAATTAGAGCAGGAGCATCTGTGCTTCCCTATTTTTTTTTTTTTTAAGTTTGAAAAGGGAGCAGATTCATAAAAATATACACGATGCTGTAAATGAAAGGAAAGAAAGGTGGCAACGGAGGAATAAAATGCGAGTCCTGCAGTTGCTGATTCTGAACCGGGACGGAAACTGGAGTCCTGGCTCTGGGGTAGAGTGTCATCAAGGAGGTGCAGAGCCAAATGTCTCTGCAATAACAAGAGGCAGAAGCTTCATGAAAACAGAGTATTTTGTGACAGCCAAACCACTCAGTCCAAAGACATTCTGCAAGGGTGGACACTCAAAAGATAATTCTAGTTTACTTTTTCCAATTATTTTACCTAAGTAAATGAAATCAGAACATACCATCTGTGTGCACTTCCCACAAGCTCTTCTTATGGTACATTGACTGAAGATTATTGTCCTGTCCTGGGTGACATGCCCATTCTGACATGTCCCACTCAACTTGGCCCTTCCCCTGTACTAGCTTCACCAACAGAAAAGAGCCCTGAATTATCCCTTTTGAACACCTCGTGTTCCTGTGGCCTCTTCAAGGACTAAAAATAAATAATTCTTGAAACCTGTATGATTTTATTAAACAATGTCACCCCAATAATTTTAATTTAAAAAATAATAATAAATTATAAACATGTTTAGATAAAAGAGAAAATACATTTAGGTTATCAATTTCAGGAAATAATATTTTCCTCCTTAGCTACTCCAAAATAAAAAGGGTGACACACCAGCTTATTTTTTAAAAATATGAAATCTTATGTAAAAATATAATAAAAAAAGAAATACAGTATATTTGAATTTATTTTAAAAAGTAAACTTTTCTTGGCATAATATGCCATACAAAAGTTTCTTGTCAATAACTTAAGGAATAAACGACATTAAATTTAAGGAAATGAGCAAACCCAAGGAGAAAGTAATGTTAGCATTATCTGTTAGTGGAAGGTTTCATCAAGGTATCTGGCCATAAATCACAGGAAAAACTGGAAAAATAATTTTTTTAAAGTTGAATTTTTAAAAGCTTAAGCTTTATTTTTAAGTGCCATCACTACACCCCACAAATTGAATAGTTAAAATATAATTATTCAATAAGGCACTACAAATTTTTAGGATCTTGTGTAATTAATTCCAAATATTTATATTGTGACTTTTCTTACAGACTGCTCAAAATTGTCTCTTGCTGCTCTTTTAAAGTCCAATTTTTTAAAATTAATTTACAATTAAGGGTAAATGGCTTAAATTAGGTAGCTTATACATGATAAATGTTTAATAAGTACTTGCTGAATAGAAGAATAATTATACATTTTCTCTCATATTTTAATTTTTATTCTATTGTTTATTATATATGCCTATCATATTATGCATTTATTAGTAACATTAACAACAGCATCCAATTACATGCTATAATATTATGCAAATTAATGTTCAGTGATTCGATCATTTTAACTCAGTGTTAAACTGATTTGCTTTTATCTGAAAAGACTTGCATAAAATGAACACATTCTCTACCATTCATACACACAAAATAATCATGACATTTTTCATTCAGAAGAAAATGATACAAACCTGAAATATTCCAGAAAAAAGTCATTAGGTTGAAATATTTAGAAAATAAAAATGAAATATTTTATGTTGTCCTAAATTACCAGCTTCTCTCTAGGCTCATCTTAGCCATGTCTCTTTAGAGAGCCTGTATGCTTCATAAAATGTCCATTCTTCCTGTTTTACAAACCCACCACTGAGCAGTGAATGGGAATGCCATGTGTACCTTGTGGCTGGCCTTGACTCACTGCCCTGTAATCTGTACTTCTTGGTCCCATCTCCTGGTAAATGTCAAATATTGTACAGCCTTTTAATGGTCCTCAGATTTTGTACATGAATAATTGGTCATTTTGCTGTGGAAAATTGAAGATGCTACTTGGTAATTCAAAGCATTTCTATTATCAGAGACTCTGAAACAGTTAATGCATTTTATCTATTGCATGGACGCAACTAGACTGACCATAAACTGACCTCTTTGAAATGCAAAAAATGATTTATAAGAGACTAAAAACTGGAACTTGTTTTCAAATGCTATGACACCAGCTTCAGACAAAACCGTTTCAAAGAGAATTGAAAGCAATGAGTACAGTGTATATAGCACAATTCCAGCTTCTCTGGGGGTATCTAACCTGTTCCTCATTGAGAAAGCAAGACTGGCTCATATGAAGCAGTCAGAGCCCAGTTTCAGTCCACATGTAAGGAAACAGCATACTAATATTTTACATCTGCAGAGTACTTTGTAGTTTATGGAGCAATCTCATATCTATTATCCTTGTTTGATCTCCACAGCAATTCTGTGTGATGGTTATGGAAAGAGCTAGCAGTACCACTTTACATGGGAATAAAAACGGAGGCTACTGTGATTTCTGGTACAAGCAAATAAACATTACAAAAGATCAGGAAAAAATGAGAAATGGATGGGAAACATGAAGGCTACATGAAAAAAAAAAACATAATCAACCTTAACCACCAAAGCATTTCAGAAAACGTTAATATCCCCTCTTCTGCTTACAGTAGATGACAGTGCTCCCATGAGTGATGCTGAGTGACAAGTCTGATGTCGCACAACTAGTTGAGTGCAAATATTTATATTTGGTCAAGACTTTCTGATAAGTCATTGTTCTATTACTCCCATTCCCTCCCTTGGGAAGTACAGAATTGGATTTTCTGAATGACAAGAAAAGAAAAAATAGAAGAAAACCATTCATAGGATACATGACACCAACATCCTCATTGCAGAAGAGTTTGCATAGTTAGAGTTATTATGTTAATTACCATCAACCGGCAGAATTCTGTTCTAGTTCCATTTGAGTCACTTTCTTAAGTGACACAGTACTTGTTTAACTTTTGTGGTGAAGAAACTTAAGAGAGGAAGAAAACTGTGTTTTTCCATCACTGACATTTTCTAGTCTAGCAAGGATAAGCAGAAAGTTAATAAGGTAATGTGCACATATACTAAATGTATGAAAAGGTTAGCATTGGGATTCTAAGCACATGACTGGAGGACCTTAGAATTTCTAAAAGTTAGGGTAGGGGTAGGGAGAAGAATTAGTGAGTTAACCTGACTAAAATCAGAGTAGATACATCAGAAAAAAAAAAAAAGATATTTTTTGAGGTAGGATATAATAAGAAATAAATGATAGGCATTTCTAGTTTCTTTGCCAAATTTCTATAGGCAGCTTACTAAAGTAGTTTTGTGTTCAGTCTTGCCCAACATGTCAGTAACTGAAGCTGATAATAAGGATAATCATAGAGACTGTGACCCTCAATGGACAGAAGCCAGATTCTTATCCATTTGTGAAATAAAAAATATTAGCCCATGGGGTCATTTTATAGATTATCTGAGTTACATACAACAGTAACTGAACAGACTTGCAACAGACGTTCACATGAACTCACAAATGGAAAGTCACTGTAAACACAAATATTTGACCCCAGTTAAAGATAGGATTAAACATAAACTCTAAAGTAAAAGCAACTGAAAGTAGGGTATACAGTATCACTTGCATTTTTAAAAATACACACACATTCATTCACACAAACTCATATATATAGAATGTGTGTATTTGTGTATAAGCATGTGGAAGCACAAAACCAACTCTGTAAAGATTCCTAAGTCACAGTCAATAGTGATTAATTCCAAGAAGTTGAACTGGGGGTCAACAGAGAAATGATACATATTAGATACTATTTGAACCTCTTGAATTTTTGTGCTATATGACTGTATCGCCTAGTCAATAAATAAAATTGAAGATTTTTTAAAGAAAGTTTTGTTAAGGACTTTGAGTTAGGAGAAAAATGCACATAAAAAGAACTTAAAATGGTACCAAAGTAAGATTTATAATACAGACTGAAAAATCAAGCCAAATTCTGTATTTTTATTTAATTCCAAACTGTAATGTTTCAAAATTTAATGAGGTAAGGTAGAAATCCACTTTTATAGCTTAGAAAGTATAAAAATATGGGACACAAACTTCCCTGGGTAAGATTTTACAAGGTCAAGAGCAATCATTCAAGACTAGACCTTGAACTTGCTTTTATATATAATCCTTGAACCTAATGTCATGTGTGTGTATTTATAAATATCCAATTCTTTATTAGTGTCTGTGTGAAAAACATTCCATATCCTGCTAAAGCCTATCGAAATTGTATCATAAATTGTATTATAATTGTCATATATATCAAAATGTTACCATGTTTGAATATGCTTCCTTTTATATTACCAAAATCTCCGTTACGTTGGGAGGTAATAATTTTATACCCATTTAAAAATTTTGTAAAATATATGACACAAAGTATCATAAATGACTCAAACAAAAAAAGGTACTTAGTTTAGCTTAATTTTACATGTTTACTGAATATCCTTAAAACACCAGCAGCCATTGTCCCAGCACTGAGAGGTATAAAAGTGATGTGCATCCTGTCTTTCCAATGAGCTAATGGTCCAGTAGGAAAATTAACTTAAGGAAGACTGTAAAATGTGTGTTACCTTTGATACCAGAGTCTGTATGTTATGATACTCTGCAAGCAAATGAAGCACAGAATTTAATGGAAAACTGGGGATATTTGAGAAGAAAGGAAGCAAAAGAGGGCAAGATAGTGGATAGGAACAAAGCAGAAGACATTAATCATAAGTAAACCTTAAATACTGTCATTCCTAGCCTTAAAGAACATGATTTTATCTTTGGCAAAATTTATCCCAAAGCTAAAATGCAGGAATCTCCATGGGATTTCCAAGCATTGCAAGCTTTCAACTTGGTAGCTCATCTGGGACTGGTAGAGTAATTGGTTAGAAATTCAAAACTGGCAGTTACATCTGCAGTTTCTTTTGCTGGAATTGTTCTTGTAAAAGATTTATGAGAGGCAAACATCTCTCCTCAGCTTATTCATAAAATAAAATGATGTAGAAATACAACTGATGTACAGACAAAATGTTTTAATATAGTCTCTCTGTGCATTCACAACATAAGGACAAAGCAAGTTCTCTGTTTTGGAAAGAATCAGTGAGTCTCATTTCATGGGTCAAAGGTGTGGGATTGAACATAGTTTTCCTTATGTGAGCAATGCCAGTATTTATATTCTATCAGTGGAAGTCCATTCATCCCCAAATCCTCATTTATAATACTATTCATTGAAAAAAGAGCATGTTCAGAATATTCACAATGTTGAAGCCTTACATTCTGAAATGTAACAAACGGCATGCATACTAATGAGATGTAATTTTTTCTCTTCAATGGTTAATCTTATGATTGGACAATGACTAAAGTAAATAGGGCCATTATATATTAAATAAAGATTCCCAGGAAGGCAGTGTGCCCATCTGGTCTCTTCTCTTTGTAGAAATGTTATTTTCAGACACCCAGAAGATCCATTCATCTGGCATCTAAGGATGAGAGGGTCTGTCTCCTGATCTGTAATTAAGGCGATTATACACAGACTGCTAACTGGATAGAAACAAAAAGATTATTCTAGATTACTGTTCTAAACATTCTTGTACACTTTCATCTATTCTTCCAACCATACAGTCTTAAAGTTATTCATCCTTCTACCCATCCATTCAGCAAATATTTATTTAAATACTTCAAATATTTATATACCATACTCTACTGTGTGCTAAAGATACAATGATTATAATTTATATCCTAGCAATGGAAACAATGAGAAACAACCATACGAATGGCCATGCATCCACAGTTGAGATAAATGCTTTAAAGAAAAAAAAACGGTAAGCTATATGTAGATACCGTGGGATCTAAACAAGATTAGTGGTCCAAAGAAGATGGCCTGCTGGAAAAAAGTGATATTAAATTTTAATCCTCAAAAGAGGAAGAATTCAGCAGATGAAGAGTGGCTGAGAAGACCATCAGTGAGAGAAGAAATAGCATGTGTAAAGAATCTGAGGTAAGGAGGAACTTGGTGGGTTCTCAGGTAGGGCTGGAGCCCAGAGAATGTGAGTGGTGGTGATGAGATGGGATTTGGGACCAGGACTAGATCACATAGGATCTATAGAGCATGGTAAAGCCGCAATCAGATTTTCAATTTAAAAGGATCATTCTAAATTCTCTGTCAGGGAATTAGGTACTGAATTTGCTTCTATAATTTCTCCCTCATTTTTAACACTTGCATCACAAATACCCCTCAGTAGGGGTAAAAAAATTTGCATCTCTACCTGTAGCCAACTTTCCCTGGGTCTGCACAGGCATTTAAGGAATATGCTTCTTACCATCATGTTGGGAACACAGAATGATCTTTGAACTTTTAAAAAATGTATATATTACATTACATATAATGTTTATAAGACCATTCCTTACACTAACGCCATATAACCAATTTACAAAAAATGACTTAGATAAGAGTCATCTCTCATTATGGTATTTCTAGAAAATTTCCTATTATACAGAGAAAGAGCATCTGATCCAATACTGTACATCAGTTCCACATACAGGAAAAATAACTCATTATGTAGAGAAATACAAAGTCTATGGTCTATAAAATCTCAGAAACACTGCATTCTAGAGAGGCCACTGCCTGCCTACTGGGGATGGAGGTAAGGCAGGCAGTCTCAGTTTTAATGGATGTAAAAGTTCTCCTGCACAAGGACAGTGTGAAGCCTAGCTGGATGTTTTCAGATGCCTCTTAAAGCTGTTCCACAGTGAGGTATTCCTGGCTGATAAAAAAGAGAATCAGGCATATCACAAAGTATGTCTAGGTAGGCTCCAGTCTTCAAAGAAGTGCACATAGGGAGACAGACGAAAAGTCAAGAAGGGGAATTGAACGAAAGGCTGAAAATAAGTGAAGGCAGAAATGTTGAGCAGAATCCCAGAGGTGGTTTCTTTGTGGGGTCTGGAGAACGCGCTAGGTGAAATGCAGGACCTTTTCCTGCTGTAGATCTACCTGGAGGGTCTCAGAGATTAGACATGTGTTTGTGCACGTAAGATCTTCTTATTGGCCAGCTACCATGCTCTGAACTGCTTGCCATGTTGAGATTTGTAGTTTTCAACTATCTAAGTCTCTTTTTATTGCCTCTTCTTTCGCTTCTTACCTCCCACAGAAATATACCTTGCCAACAAATACCCCGCTCCCTGTGTGTTGTTTATACTGAGAATGTGTGAGGAAGTGCCAGCAGGTCACCCTCCGAAGATGGAATAACTCATCTGCTTTCTTCAGCAGAGCTGTGGGTAACATTAACCTCTAAGCTGCTGTAGGCAGCCCTGATAGAGCCAACACTGAAGGGTCAAGGATTTGAAATAAGTTCTTGTCTGGACCATTACACACTCAATGAATCCAAGCCTGCATTCATATTCATATCAGAAGATGTTCAGATTTCCTCACTAAAAATTCCCCTTCCATATCAACATTCCATAATTTTGAAAAAAAAATGTTTTTATAAGTGTAAGTGACTGATTTATGATATTGATATTTTAGGAGAGGGCCAAGGAAGATAAAAGGTTTTTTCTTTAGCTGAAAGGAAAAAATGTCACCCCTCCTAAATAGTCAACAGTTTCTAAGGCCTTCCCCCTTACAGGGTGAAATGTAGAGCTGATTCCGGAAAAGTGCTCTTGCCAGGATTATCTGGTCAATGGCTCAGGCAGTAAAATTCTCAAAAAATGTATGTTGCTATAGTAGCGATTCAAATTACTGAGTCTATTTTTAAACTCTGAAAGAACTAAACATCAAAGAAAAGAAAAAAAACTTTATTAAAAAGAAGAATTAAGGATGAATGCATAGGTATAATATCTGATTACCCTCACAGGGGCTTCAAGCTGATATCTTGAATAATAAACCTTGTCAGGATGGTGAAAGAATAACTTGAACTTGTAAAATCTAGGAAATTTAAAACCAAAGCCAGAGCTCCAGCCCAATTTACCTCTTTATTCTTCTCTATCGTAAAGATTCGAAACTGCCAGAGGCATGTGTGGATTCATTAATTTTACACACAGCACCCTCTAAAGACACAACACCCCAGCAATTAGGTGACATACAGATGAAGCATGCATCTAGGATTCCTTTGGTTGTAACTTTGAAAGCCTGTGGAATTTTAGAAGGCAACCCCAGGAAAGCAAAAAACACTATGGTCTTTGTATGTACATTAACCATTTAATGTATATACTTTCAAGTAGGTCTTAGAGGCTTACTTATAGTTTATAGAAGGGTTTTTAGATGAGTATTTATAGTTTCCATTGGAAAACATAAATCCACAAAAGCACGATGAGATTGACCCTGCTTTTACACACGTCCTTTGAGTGGGGTGTGGCAGCACTTAGTACATGCAAGAAAGGTAATACAAGTACAATGATTATAAACAAATGCTTTGAAAACAAAACCAATAAAAACCTCCTGTGATGGCAAGGCCCAAAGTCATATATTTTACAACTCAGTCTGTAACAATAGCTACATAACTGCTTTTACTAAACTATGAATAGGTGCTAAAAAGAACAGTTACTACTTCAGTATTTTGGTTGAGATATAAAAAGCCTTGTCGTTCCATCCTATTTTTCAGCAAAACTGCTCAACAGAGACTGTGTGCATGCCAGAATCCATCAGCGGGATGCACAGTACTGCATCAAGCCCTCCAACAGTGAGAGACAGGTCCCCCAACTCTGACTCCAGCCACTGGGGTGCAGTGCCTCAAACACCAGAAATTCACTCCCTTTTCTCCAGCAGCGCCAGGTGGGACCAGGCACATCCCCTAATGTCAAAATAAATGTCCTTCAGAACTCTGTAAGAAGTTCCAAATAGTAGTTGTACCAGTTGAGTTACTTTCTCTACAGTAGAACTTGTATTTAAAAAAAAAAAAAAAAAAGCTTATGTAAAAGGAAGCAAAGAAAAAATTTCACGTATAATAAAGCAGCCCACTCCCACCAGGACAATGTCAATTTTTAATATTATCTTCATCCTGTCAAGGTTCTGGATATGTATGGAACTAACTAGATAATGAAAAGACATCCTTGATAGAAAGGGGATTTAAAAAATATTATCCATGTGCATGCGACCCTAACTCCTTTACACAACAGCAAAAAGACCATGGGTAAGTTAAAGTCCCTTATCTGTAAATTGGATGTAGCACTGTTATCCCCTACTCCCAAGGGTGGCTGAGATAATTCAATGAGAAAACATGGGTACCTACCATAATGGTACCTAGAATATAAGACTCAGTTAAATAAATGTTCTACTCCCTGACATACATACACCGCATAGGTATATAATATAACATGGAAGACTATAATCCAAAATATAAAAGAGGTTATCTCTTGGAGGTAGAAATGCACATAATTCTATTCCTTGGGCCTTTCCATAGTTTCTCAATTTACAAAGTATGTGTGTGTGTGTTCACATGTACACAAGGTATATATCTAATGTAATCAGAAAAATAAGCTATATAAAAGGTGTACATATATAGTCAATGCTGTAATAACTATAAATGGTGTCAGATGGATACTAGACTTAATGAGATGATAACTGCATAAGATTATAAAGATGTCTAATCACTATGTTGTACACCTGAAACTAAAATAATATTGTATGTCAACTGTAATTGAAGAAATAAATTTTAAAGAGATGTGGACAAATAGTTTCTATTATAAATAAATAAGTATCTGTGTCTCTCTCTAACTGGAGCTATATATCCTACTGAAACACTGTTCCACACTTTTAAAACCAGCAGAACATGACCAAAATGTCATAAATAGCAAAGGCTAGATGCCAACAGTTAAAAAAAAAAAAAGACAACTTTACTTCAAAAAAAACACTGATAACTGTTAGGGCTTGAAAGAAATAGACCAGAGTAACCAGAATCTTGCCTATGTATCCTTAAAGCCTTCTCAGAGGTACATTGTAAGTACCCAGTAAATATTTGTTCAAAAACTGATAAATAAATGTAGCATGGGAGTGATGGATAATCATAATGGCTTTCATGGTTTCTGTTTTGTTTTTTTCTTGTTAACAAGAACACTTGGATAAGTAGTGTTCAAAGATATATTCAGAATGAGACAAGAATGGTTGACAATTAAGAAGGTGGAGTACATTATATGACTATTACAATACACAATGTTTTATGAAATCAGAAATCTCTTATGTTTCTAAAAACTAAGTGTCACAAATGAAACATACTGAATCAATTTTCTTATAATTTCTGGGTACAAATTTATCTGTTTACTGTAAAGGAGCATGAAAAATTTTAATTCCCAAGAGGACTTTTTTTGAGAAAATAGAAGTACAACATAAGGAGTAGTGAAATAGATGTCTCCTTTCTCTCCTGCCCTCTTCGTCTCATTATGAGATCTAGGACAAAATCCAGAGCAAGGACTGTACTCATCAGAGTGGTGCTTACCCCAGATGCGACTGCCCCACCTGAAGACCCTTCTCCATGAAGGCGAGTCTGCACACTCAGGCAACAAACTCAGGAAGTCCGAGATCCCATTTCCACACAGAAGAGCAAGAACAGAGGTATATATTTGATATTTTCTTAGCTTTACAGGTTTTCATTTTGACCAAGTATTACCAAGGCAAAAATCAAAGCAATAATTAGTTTCATTAGTTTACTCAAAAAATCAAGGAAACAGAAAGGATAAAACTTAAAGAGAATCCATTTCTCAAGTAGATTCTCATGTTCAAACTTATTAGCTCTTGAAAAGATGGCAGGCATGACAGAGCTGTAAAGATTTTACTTCGACTTGTGCTAATTCTAATAGTTTTCAAAACATACAAAAGATTGCCTGTTCTGACTTCTAAAAATATGACATACACCCCCACCTCAGTATGAAACACTACTGGGTTAACTATGAAACAATATAAAAAGACTCCTCCAAAGGTAAACTAATACAAATAACAATGACACTGATTGACAATACAGTTTCTACTACAAAAAGTGCTGTATGAAATTATTTTTAATCCTCAGAACAACACTGTAAGGAGGAATTATTAGCCTCACATTTCAGCTGAAGCAACTAACAGAGAAGGCATGTAGCCTCATTAGAGTCGCTGAGCTGTCAGCACAGAACCAGAAGTCGAAGCCCTGCCTCTCTGACCCCAAATCTCTCAATACCTGTGAATTCATCTGCGCTCAGGGGCTCTGCAAATAGTAGGTCCTTTGCATAGAACATTCTTCCCCATCCCTTCATTGGGCCAACTCTTACTTATCCTTTAAAGTTCAGCTTAAACACCACTGTCTCCAAAAAGCCTTCCCTGTCCATTCCACCTAAAGCATATACCCCGTTATTCCCTTGCTCAGCATCTTCTTTTCCTTCAGGGCATTTATTTCGATGTGAAGTACGTATTCATTTGGGTGCTCATGTATTTAGCACCTGCTTTCTGACCTAGATTGTAAGCTCCAGACAGGCAAGGAACATGTCTACAAATGTAATTGTTAAATAAATGTTTGTTGATTTACTCACCTACCAAAATGAATACCATAACAATTTTCAAAAGATGGAAGTGAAGAGCTACTGGTACTTGTACTCTTCCTGTTTTGAAAACATGAGCTTTATGTTCATCTGTTTATATCTTGAACTACCACGTAAGATATTTAGACAATGCACTGTTAAAATAAAAATGTGGAAATGACTGCACTATTCTATGTTTTCCTAGATCAACAGATACAGGCAACTAATGAGGTATGAGAAAATCTGCTTAGGTCTACCCAGCATCTGTTTAAGCAGACAAGGTATTAGAAACAAATCAACAGGGAGAGAAATGGAATGGCTGTCTTGGAATATAGATGTGAATCAAAATTCTGACAGTCACTCTTCTCTCCAAAAGCTTCAAAACAAGAACCTCTTCTCAACTATTTTATTTATGCCATTTATGCTATACTATATGGATAGTGATATGATAAGTGTGTGCCATTTAAATAGAGAATGCAAAATGAACAATAGTCTAACTGCATTTGAAGAGTGGCTACTTAATCCTGGAGTTCCCTATATGTATGTATGTATGTATGTATGTATGTATGTATATGTGTATGTATGTATGTATGTATGTATTTATGTTTGTATGTCTGTGTGTGTATGTATAAATATATATTTATTTATATATATTTATATATATTTATTTATATATTTATATATTCATAATATATAAATATAAATATTTATTTATTTATATATATTTATATATATATATGTATATAAAAAACTTCTAAAGTGTTGTCTGTATTCTTCTCTTTCTCACTCTGCAGTGGCAACCCAGGTCTAGGGCTAAAGCCAGGCAGCCCAAAAGGACACATGCCACTGAAATATCCCCTTGAAATCTACCCCTGGTCAGATAGTGAAAGTATTCCTATTTCCCTTCATTGATAACTCCCTCCCATGTGGTGCATTAGTTCCCAGACCAAAGTAACACAGTAAATCATGACCAGTCTTTATAGTCTAGATATTTTAAGGATTAAGTAAAGTGATCTCACTGATTAGAATGAATTCTAAAAACACGAGGGTAAAGTTGCAGCGTGTCAAAAGAAATGTCACATCACACTTGATGTGCAATGGTCATATTACCAGCACCAGGACTGTAAAAGGATTTCCTTGTTTTACTAAAACAAGCTTCTTGACATGGAAACATAGCACTCCACTTTGCCATAGGGACGCAGCCGTCACCACTCACTCTCCCCTTTATGCCGAAGTGAGCCGGACTCCCAACCTGTGCCACCTGAGGTAATACCCCTTTGGATGTTCCTATGGGCCTAGATAAGAGTCACACATCAACAAAAAGTTCACATCAATAAAATCAGTAAATAATATCAATAAAATCAGCAATAAAAAACAATCAGCCTGAAAATTATATAAATAAGTAAAATTGGCCTGACATCAGTACTTGAGTAGATTTACAAAAGTCTAGACTTCCTAAAGCATTTTTTGGCAACAATTTGATAGGAAAATATATTTCAAGCTCCAATATTATTTCACAGAGAGCTTTAACGAAAAAAGGAGAGTCTTCAAATATGGAAGCGGCTGTACCAATTTAGAGATTTGTCATCTGAATTGATCCTAGAATCATTAGATAATGAAATTATTTTTATTCTTATATGGTAATTCTCATTAAAAAGTCACCTTTGGAAGGTAGAAGATTATTGACTCCCAACTCAAGTATTTAATAATTTGATAGACATATGAAAACTCAAGTAAAGTGGTTTACAGGTCTCCACAATTGCTTTTAGAAAGGATTACCCACTTATCAGAAAATTGAAAAGGAAAGGAAAGTGCTTGTTATATCAAAATCTACTTGTTAATGCTTAACAGATCATATATTTTTATTTTAATAGTTTAAACAGGATATTTTATATCTTCTATACAATGAGATTTTAACTCCATACAACTTTTATTCAATGTCATACTAAGTTGTGGAAAAACTCAAACATTATCTAAACTTTTCCATTAGATGACTGAAACCATTAAATTTTCTTTTGAGAAATATGTAAACATAGATAATGTATATATTGCACTTCCTTTGGCTTTAAGTGACATACACTCTCAACTCAAATGCCTTACAAAATAAAGACATTTCTTTCCTAGAGAATAAGAAGTCTAAAGTAGGAGGCTTCAGGTATAGCTCCATCCAGGCTCTAATTCGGTTTCTGACTCTTGGCTCTGCCCTTCTCCACATAATGGCTTTATCATCCCTACATGGTCATAAAATGGCTCTCTAATTCCAGTCATTATATCCATACATACCAATGTCCAAAGAAAGAAGAGAGGCTGACTTTACCTTTTGGCATTTTTTAAGAGTGCTACAACTTTTCCTAGAAAACCCCAAACTTTTTATTTCATTGGCAAGATTTGTGATAAACTCACAAGATGAAAACAATCACTAGTAGAAGCTGAAACTGATCACTGGCTACTATTATTAATATTAATCATTTGAAATGTAATGGGTTGAGTTGTACCCCCCTGCCCCCCAAAATATACCCAAGTCCTAACCCTTGGTAACTATGAATGTGACCTTATTTGGAAATAGGGTCTTACACACATAACTAAGTTAAGGATCTTGAGATGAGATCATCCTGGCTTTAGGATAGACCCTAAATGTAATGATTATTATCTCTAAGAAAAAAAAAAGGGAGAGCAGAGACACAGAGAAGAAGGTAAGTGAAGCTGGAAGCAGACATGGGAGCGACATAACTATAATCCAAGGAACACCAGAGATCCCAGCAGAAGCTAGGAGAGAGACCTGGAACAGATTCCTCCTTAATAAGGAATCTGTCTTGTCAACACTTTGATCTTGGACTTCTGACCTCCTGAACTGACAGACAATAAATTTCTCTTATTTTAAGCCACTCAGTTTGTAGTACCTCATTCCAACAGCCCTAGAAACTGAAACACAGAATCTACCCTCTGAGGTTGGACTAGACTTTCTGAATCACTTGACAACATGGAAGAGAGGAGCTATATGAACAGAGCGAGTTAGGAGGGAGGTAGGCATCTAAGGATGTCTGCTATAGACACCTTCCAGTTTTTTAAATCTGATACTTTCATAAAATCTCCTTTTTAAAATGCTTTATGTTAGAATAATTTTATATTTACAGAAAAATTATGAAGATAGTACAAAGAGTCCTCATATACCCCATACTGAGTTTCTCCTATTAGTATTGTTACAACTATTGAGCCAATATCCATACACTACTGTTAGCCAATGTCCATACTTCATTCAAAGTTTCTTAGTTTTTACCTGTCTTTGTTTATTCTGTTCTAGTATATAAAAGTTATGACATACATAAAACCAATTGGAAATTCACTTTTTTAATCTTTGTGAAATGAGGAAGTGTAGTTACAAAATCACCATTGGATCTGTGTATTCACTCATTTTCATGTAAAGGAAACAGGCAGAATGGATCGCAAAAAGACTGTACAGACTACAAATAAACAAAAAATGGGTGGATGAAAAAACAAATTTTTGTTCAAGAGTAACTCAAAGATAAGAGCCCTCATGATCTGGTAAATACTATGATATAATAGAATAATCACTATCAGAGCTGTAATATTTCTAAATAAAAATCTAACAACTCTTCCAAGATAATGATGCTAGGAACATGATGTGTTTACTCCCTGTTCCTAAATGGAGCAATTCTGACTATTACATGTTCAACATTCTGTTTCCCTAGCCACACAGTTTCTCCATGCTGATCTCATCTCCTCTTGGGGCTTCAAATTTGACCTCTGGTGGAAGACTCATATCTTTTCTTCATCCCTTATCTTCCATGGTCCTCCTACTGCCTGCTGGATCATTCTACTTGGAGGTCAACAATCTAAAAACTGAACTCATCTTTTTCCCCAAATCAAGTAGTTATGGAAATACTTCCCTCAGTATTTGTAATATTGAGCATTGGACCTCAAAGTTATTTTTCATTTCTCTTTGCCTGTACCCCTCATCTGATTATATATGGGTATGTCAATTTTAGGTCTCCCAGTTCAGCTGGACCTAGTTTGTAGTTTCTCAAACACTTAGGAAACCAGCCTCATGGTCTCACCTGCACCTTCAAGACATGAGCACCAGCTGACCAGTGCCCCCTCCCCAGAGGTCCACGTTTCAGCACCACAAGACCCATTTTCTAATCCCCTCAATTTAATCATTCCAATCTCTTCCCTTTATTTCCGAAGGCCTAGAGGTGGAAGCTGCTTCCTGTAGTTACTCCCTCTCAATACCTTAAAGCAGGGTTTCTAAACCTCTGCACTGTTGACATTTCAGTCTGGATACTTCTTTGATACTGAAGCTTATTCTGTGTAGTTTGAGACATGCAGCATTACCAATAAGTCTTCTCTACAAGTTCCCCACAACCCAGAAGACATGGCTTAAAGAATGAGGGCAGCGGAGTAAAATAACCCTGGGCAGAGGAACCCTATTTTAGACTTTTCTTACTCTTTCGTTGTCTACTTAATTGATTTTATACCTAGTTAACATTTCTTATGTGAAATTCTCTCACTCAAGTAACTGGTGTAATTTCAGCCTTCTGGCTAGCCCCTTACAGTGTTCTATAACATCTCCTGCACGTGTCTCTGCATTTTTATTTTCACCCTTTTCAGTTTGAACTAATGGTAATAATGGTCAACTACTCAGCCATTTTTCTGCCTACCATTTCTCTCCTTGACAATTCGTCTTGACCCCAAACCACATTCCTCATTTAATTTTCATCAAGTTTTCTTCAATTGTTGACATCTTATAGGAAAAAAAAAATCCAACCTCTTTATCTTGGCCTTCAGAGACCTCCAGGAATCAGAGAATTTGCCTGCAGTTCCAAAAATGTTATTCTTGCTCTCTATTCTTGGGCAAGTTGATTACCTTTTCTGAGCCTCAGTTTTCTTCTCTGTAAAATAACTGCCTAACCTGTACAACTGTTTTAAAATGAGATGCAATGTAAGTAATGAAGCAGGTACAGTTCAATAAATGGTAGACTCCATTGCTATTATTATAGTTCTCATTATTATCATTTATGTAAATAGCTAAGTGCACAAAATAGGGGTTCGATAAATTTTATTTCCTCTGGTAGAGACTGCAGCTCTTCTTTTCTAACACACTAACAATTTTAGCTGTGCACATAGTCACTAAGCTAAAAATTACAGCAAGACATATGTCACTAGGTTTTAGCCAACTGGATGAGAAGTGAAAGACAACTCTTGGTGATATCTTTAACAGGAAAGAGATGGCCTGCTTCTTTTTTTTCTTCCTGCTAGTAGATGTGTGCATGTGAGGACCAGAGTGGGAACAGCCATCTTAAACCACTAGAAGGAAGCCATTCCTTGAGGATCACAGACCAACAAGATAGAAAAAACTTGTGGCTCTCAAAACTGTGGGGCACCACTGAAGTCTAGGACCATCCAGCTGACCATTATGTGAGACAAATAAATTGCTATCTTATTTCAGCCACTATTGTTTGAGTCTCTTCATTATGGCAATCAAATCTTTATCTTACATAGTTTATTTCCTTATTGATATGTACCTCTCAGAACTTAGCCTCAACTTGTCATTTCATTAAAAGATCCATTCTGATTTTGTTGTGATAGATTTGAACATCAAGAAAGAATTATCCAGGAATATTTGTCCCAGAAAAAGATGATTCTCTCCACAATGGCTATAAACAATATTTTCCCCCATGGGTATTAGTACTCTGTATTTTAATTAGGATGTCTACTCTGATATTTCTAACTCCTCCCTTTTTTCTCTTCTCTCTAGAACAAGGCTCCAAAACAGCAGATTGAGATCTCAGGAAATATTGACATATTTTAACTTACCTATGTCAATATCACACAGAAAATAAAGGTAAGTGTCTAGAAAATAAGGGTACCAGCCTAGTGTCAGGACCTAGGGTGAGAAAGGACTACACAACTTAAAGAAAATAATCCAAGGTTTTAGAAAAAGCCAGATAACCTGATGCATGGGAAATGATAACTACAACGTGTGAGGATAAAATAGAGTTAAACTCACTGCAAAAAGCTACAACCGATCACTGGATGTGAGAATTTCTATGGAAGGGCAGTGCTTTTGTATTTGAGCAATGAAATTCCCTCTAGACCTACCCATTCATCTAATTTAATAAGCATTCATTGATCATGAATGGGTATCTTTGTGGTCCGACTTAAAGCAAAATGCCAAGTTTTAGTCAAAACCATCTCTACAGATTTTTCCTTTCTTGCTTAATTTGCTTAGAGTCAGCAAAAGAAGGCAAAATCACTTTCTTTGTGCTAAGGCTTCAGAGCTACACTCATTGGTGCCCCATTCATTAATGCCAACTCCAACTGCTGATTTAAGAAATACTTGACAAGAATAGAATAACCCACCACATCAGAATACATTTAGCAAGAGAATAAATCTTTCAATTCTCAAACTACATATACTCAGTTGTGACAAAGTCCAACTTTCTGGCAAATGACACTTCCAACATGAAAAAATATTAAATGTAGAGCAAATAAAGATGCATGGTACTTTAGC
>CM053509.1:106720318-106777042 GCA_028627145.1 Eidolon dupreanum
GTTCTTTGAAGTTTCAAGCATTCCTAAAATCTGATTTGTGGACAGCAAAGAAAAAAAAGCATGCACTAGTGTTCTGTTCTGTTTTTATATTTAACATTGGTTGACTTTGTATATCAGTTATTCTAACTCTGTATGTACAAAATATTTATAAATTTTGAAAGTCACAATTTTCATATCTATTAGCAGAAATGGTAGAATATTAGCCTTTTTGGAAATAGTTACAAATTATGTGCACACCCAATCAATTCCAAGTAATTTTTGCTTCATAGTCTTCTGATTTTAACAAGACCCTTTTGAGGATGATTTAGACCTCCACAAACATGTGTGATTGTATTACTACAGCAAAAAAAAATAATAATCATCTCATCATCATGTTGGTGTTTTTAACTGGATCTACAATGGCATCTACAATACTGTCAACTGTTTCATGTTCAACAGAATTAACTTCCAAATATTAGCTTCTATTCCATAAATTGAATGAAAATAATAAACCGTTACTGGAATTAGCTTAATTGATATTTCAATTTGAAGCAGCTAATAACATTAATGTAAAATTTGTACCATTTTGCATATATTTGCAAAATTCTGTTGATGGAATTAACACATTAACAACTCTTCTTGTTTCACTTTTTGCACAAGAAAATTTGGAATAAACGAGCTAATTCAGGAAAACAGCCATTTATTCTAAATGGAAGTGCAGGCTTCACAGAATGACGATAAAAGCACTTTCTGCAGCTGTTTGTGCTAAGTCTTCTTCACATTGCAATCTTTGTAATATAACTAATAATTTCTGAAATAGCTTCTGATGCTCCTTCAGCATATTTGTGTCTGGTTTTCATGTGGTTACTGATTTCATTACAGACCCCCTAGTGGATAGTAAATGTCAATAAGCATTTTCTATGTTTCTCATTCATTATCATTTACTTGAGAAATGAATATTTTCATTACACTACACTTAAAACTCACTGGGACAAATGGGTTTATTGAAATATTTTTAATAAAAGTATTATAAAACAATAGCTCAAATGCTAACTTGGACTGAACCTCAGGCTTTTGGGATATCTTATTGGACAGTCCTTTGACACACACCTACATAGAAAGTACATTGTTCGACTCTCATTGTCTAATCTCTCCAAAATTAATTTTCCATTTCAACTAGCTTCCACAAAGAAAAAAACTAAGTAAGAGTTGAAACAATGAACCATTCAAGTTGTACAAACTTTCTCTGCTAACTCAGAAATAATTCTGACTATTTGGATCAAAAAGATGTGTACTATACAGTAAATGAAAGAATCCCTATAGCAGAAATATTCAGATTTCTCCCTCTATGCACTATGACAGGACTGCTCCACCTCTAGTTCCTACACGTATTTCAGGTACTCCATATGTATAATTACTGTTTCCCACTGGCCCAGCATACTGGTGGCCTGAAGGGTTTGTGCACTTTGCATACCTGGGCCACAGCCTAACTGGAAAACCGAATCCTCAGCCAGGACAGTAGCATCAAGAACTTCTACCACAGCTTAAACCCAGAAGCAGTTACTTCTCCTTATCTGCTCATGTCCATGAGGGCTTGCTTTCATCAGAGAGCATGCTCCCATTGAAAGGGAGGTTTTACCTCCTTTGCTACTGAAAAGATTGAGAAAAAGCAGGTTACTGCTAGTTGTCTTTCAGAGTTAGTTACAATTTTAAAAGAGAACTCCATTTACTGCAAATACATCCCATGAATGAGACTGGTAGAATCCAACCTGGTTTATGTTTAATATAACATTAATAACACTTAATTAAAAAATAAAATAAATATTGGAATGCTAAACTAGACAAAATGTCAAGACATAAGGCATAAATCAGGACTGCCCTGGGGAAACAAGGAATATGGAAACCTTACCCTACACATATATATTTTGTCATAGCAATATATAGCAGCATATGCCTAAAAAAGGAGAATTGCCCATCTTTATGTGCTAAGAGAGAAAAACGAGATTCAAACATCTGATTAGCTAAATATACAAACATGCTCAGAAGCAACCTTCCTTCCTTTCCTGCTCTTTACCCTGACTCAGTAATTAAGTTAATTTTTTAAAAATGGGTATTCTAAAATCTTAATTTTAACACCACCATTTGATCTATAGTGGTTATTAAGAGAAACGGGATGAAATAATCAAGTTTTTTTCTGGGTGTTTATGTGTGCATATCTCCACAGGGTTAACTTGACAGTTTTCCCAGTATGAGGTTTTAAAACTCCCACCATTAATAGCCTTGGAAACTAAGTTGGCTTGCTCAATGTATTGCAAGAAGAAGAGGTCCTTGTGAGAAATGTCTGTTCTATAGAAAGAAACTCCATCCCATAATAAGAAAAGTTCATAAGAATATACCCATGTTAATTCTTGAGCCCAAAAAAATCACTGTAAGCCTCTCTTAACTATGATTCTTTGGGGGAAGAATTTTTTTTTAATAATCTATAGGAAGACATTGTTTGTCATTAAAACAAAATAAAATACAGTAAAATCTGTCTGTCAATGTGATGTTCCACATGACATTTTCCAGAAAAATAAATATAACTATTTGTGTCCAAATCTTAATGGTATTACATTATAAAATAAATATACCAGACATAGTTCAGTCTTCTCTTAATGGCACAAGATAACCATTCTGTTGAGTCTAGCAACAGATTTTTCCCAAAATGATGACCCAGAGGATTTAGTGTCATATTTTTTTCTGTAAAGTTTTTTCTCTAGTGTTAGCTTTTTCTTATTCCTGTTCTCCCTGAGGCCCTAGGAGTTTACTCTTTTCACAAGTATCCAGTTAGGCTCTAGGGTTAGTGCTTTGTTATTCCTATGAAGAGAAGTTCATGAGTTTTATAGCAGGTGATCCATCCACTCTAGCTTACTTATGTATTCATAGCTTTGTCCTTGCCATCAGAAATTTGACCTTAAGCTGTGTGGGAAGTTATGGCATTGGTAAATTTTAGACAGTGGTCTCTCCAGAACATTTTTATTCCTATGGAGAAGTGGAACTAACATGTATTCTGCACCTTAGTGTTAGGTCCTTTATGTTCCTTATTTAATAGATCTTCTCCAAAACTCCACGTGAAAAGTTAGTGGTAACTTTTTAAAGTCACACAGCTAGGAATTAGTGGAGTTGGAACTCAAACCCAGGTCACGCAGACCCCAAGCTAGTTCTCTTTCCCTCAGGGGATACTACTTCATCCAGCTGATTTCTCTGTCATCTCTCTACTCCCCTTTGAAATCCTGTAGGCAAGATATTAGATATAAAAGTGACTGGTTAAGATAAAATATTAAATTGCCATCAGGTTGAAAGCTATTACAATTACCAATGTGTTTAATACTTTTGAAATCAGACTTATTTAGAAAACTTTCCAAGATGATCTTTCAGGGAGATTAGGCCCTTCTTAATTTCCTCATTAATTGAAATGCTGGCAAGAATAGTTTTGGTTTTGATTTTGGTTTTGGCTTTAGGGTTTATGGAGAATGGACTATTCTAAGATTCCCAGAGGCCCAGAGAAGGGTAACAGCCAAAAATGACACTTTGAAATGTCCCCAAGCTGCTGTCCCTTAATAGCCACACTGGAATGAACAACCAAGGCTCACATGGGCAAGTAGCATGACCAGATGGTCTACCTGATGACAGAGGTGTGGCTGACATATCCATTGATAGACAGGCATAATTAAGGCCGTGATGGTGGAAACCCAGGAGCTGGGTCAGGCCTGGTCACTGACGCCCATGTATACACCTCTTGTTGGGCTAGGTTTTGAATCATACTCTCCTGAGTGCCCTTTGATTCTGCATATCCTGATCACTAAAATAAAAGATTGCATCATCCTAAAACATTTTAGATTCTTGGTATAGATGCCAGACTAGACAAATATAAAAGTGGAGTCAGGGTTTTTAGGCCTGCTAGGGACATTTTTCATGAGGAACATGCCTATTTTAATTGTGCACTATGTTTTGTTTCTGTAATAAATCTTCAGATGCTATTTCTGCACATTCTATTTGGATAGAATATATTTCTCTTATATGAAACAAGTTTATTTCAGTCAAGTGAAAAGTTCTAACTATGAGTTAAATAAATAAAAATATAAGCCTTTAAAATTTGTTTATATACATACCAGTATTTGAGTTACAGTAGGCTGGAATTCATTTGTACAGCCACCCTAAATCTTATACAAATAAAATCTTTGGAATTGTAAATGAAAGCATTTAGATATCATATCCTATTTGTATACACTTCATAGTTTTGAAATACTTTGATAATAATTTAATATTTACTTAATACCCCGTGGAAAGAAGTGCATTTTAGAAAAGGAGAAAAAATAAAGACGCCTCCAAGAAGTTAGGCAACATATCAATTTCTGTGACTTCAGAAACCAGAACTCCTCCACCTTTAACACCGATATTTTTACTCTACATGACTAAGCAGTTTCACCCAAAATAGGATGGTCTGCCACTAACACTCAGGAGACAGTAAAGCTCTTGTGACATCTTATAATCTAGATAGATTCCATGGAACTGAAAGGTCTTAGACCAAGTATCAAACATGCAAGGATCAAATTAAAGAGGGTACAAGTGCCATCTTGCATTCTTATTTTTCCCTCAGAAACAAGATTTACCTAACTGAGCTGCACTGAAGCTTGAAATTTCATGAGTACGAACTGATTCAATGGCATCTTCCATCATTTACAATGCAAATACTTCCAAAGGTATAATAGTCATAAAGGTATTGGGATAAATTAACATTATTAGAGATTACAGTTGACCCATACAACCGGGGTTTGAAATTTGCAGGATTTTTTTTCCAATTAACCTACTCGGTTTTTCATGGGTCAACTGGTGGTTGGGGAGCTGACTTAAATTATATGGGGATTTTTGACTGTGAGGACAATTGGTGCCTCTAACACCAAGTTCAAATGTCAACTGTAGTTAACAAATCATCTAGGAAGACCCAAATGGGATGGAACAGAGGAGGGATAATTATGAGATTATTAGTAGTAAAGAGCACAGACTGGTCAGGTGAACACCCAACAACACCATGGGGTTGAGTGTCCCTCTATGAAGCCAGAAAGTTGCAGAAGGACACTAATGTGACGATAAGGGAATTCCAGAAGAGAGAGGGACTGAAGGGAATGCAAAAAGAGAAAGTTTAAAGCAAACTTCTACCCACCTCACTAATGTAATGTGGGCTTTGGCCTATATACTGAATGCAGGATTTTAACACATAATTAATTAGAGGAGAGCTATATCACAGTAACACTTTACCAAGAAAGATATTTGATACCTCCTAAAACTATTTTCTTTGCACTCCCAATCTGTGTCACTGATCTGATTACTCTCGAGAATTACATTAAATTATGCTATGCTGTTTTAAGCAAGATGTGAATATTATTTAAACAACAAGCTGTTGGCTAATGCCAAACCAAACATACCATAGTCAGAACTGTGACTGCTCTACAGCCACAAATGCTAAAAATAAAAATGTGATATTATACCTAGAATTACTTTGACCAAGTGCATGCTTCTTTACAAAGTATTTTTCCAAGCCATTGACAAGGAAGGTCAATTGGAAGACATTCATACTCTGAAATACATTCTATTACATGAGGGTAATAGACTGTGTATTGAGAGCCTAGTGGCCTTTGGGAAAAGTGAAAACTCCTTAGAAGGATTTAAAAAGACCTCTCTCACCATTTACTTGCTTCTCTTTCTAGCACCAGACATCTTCCCACTTTCTATAGTCCAGTCATTTGCTCCTTGCAATTCCTAAAATAGGTAATGTTTTAAACTATGTGTGAAATAGGTCTCTTCCTTCTGTCATTCTTTACTTGGTTGAATACTAGTCATCCTCAGGTCATAGCTTGGTCAACATTTGTTCAGGAAAGTTTTCAATGACTCCCTATACAAGGTCCTTTATTTAGCTCAGGATTCTCAGAGAAAATCATTCACCTCATTTCATTGTAATGTTGGTGTAGGCTTTCCTGACTAGAATGCAAGCTAGCTGAGGGCAAGGCCCAAGTCTGTTTTGTTTTCCACTGCAGGTCCACATAATTAGCAGTTTTAAGCATGCACTTGTCATAATAAAAAATTTTTGTTGAATAAGTTAACTTCTTCCTTAATTCAACATACATTTTCTGAGTACCTGCTGGATGTCAGACATCATTCTAGGTACATCATAATAAAAGTGATTGACACCTGTCCTCACAGAGCTTAAACGTTAATGGGGATAGCAGACAATGAACATAATAAACAAGTAAACTATAATGAATGTTGGAAGACGTGAAGTACTATGGGGTAAAAAATAGAATGAGGTGAAGAAGAATAGGAATGCCCAAGGAAAAAGAGGCTGTGATTTTAAATAAGATGTCCAAGGTAGGCATCACTGAGAAGGTGGCCATTTGAACAACAGTCCTTAGAGACTAACATTTTCAGACTAACAACTTTTGTGTTATTTTATAAAAACACTAGCAGAAGTCCTCAGAATGGCTCAAGTTAATATAAAATAGAAACAAAACCACTCATGTCATCTTGGCAGCAATAGTTTGAGTCTGAATTAAGAAAGGACTAACCCAGGTTAGAGAGAGAGTGAAAATGAAGGCAAGAGGAAGAATGACCAGGACTTGATGATTTAGATGAAGTTGAAATTGTCAAAGCTGAAGTTTTGAGCTAAGTTCATTCAAAGAATGATGGTTTTGTTCATAGATGTATAGAAGCTGAAGTCAAAAGGAAAAGCTTGATTTAAGGGAAAGGAAAGAAAATAATGAGGTTATGTTTATATATGCTTAATATCTTGTTGACAAACCCAATTGGCTATTTCTACAAGCCAGATGGAAATATGGAAAAGGAGCTTGGTAGAAAATTGTGGGATTGAGATAAAGATGTAGAAGTTCTTGGTATAAAAGTGAAAGTTGAATCATGGGAGTATATGAAATGAACAGAAGAAAGAGAGCAGAAAGAAACAGCAGAAATAGATGGAAGGCAAGAGCCTGAACCACACCTACATTTAAATAGTAGAAAAAGGAGGTGATAATGAAATCAGAGAAAGTTCAAGAGAGATAGGAAGAGAATCAAGATGGTGTTGTGGCAAAGAGTCAAGAGAAGAGAGTAAAGAAAGACAAAAAGGTGGCTTAATAGAGGTCAGTTTGGGAATAAGAATGTCAATAATAATATTTTTAAAAGAGTAGTTTCAGTAGAGGTATGTGGCAGATGTTGAGGTGCAAAAGGGTCAGGAAACAAGAAAGTGGAGTCTATTTTCTCCAGAAGGTTGGCAGTAAAAGAGGTGAGAAATAAAAGTGTTAACTGAAAGGGTTAGAGATTCAAAGAAGAGTTTCTGTGGTTGTTTCAAGGGGGGAAAGAGAAAAATATATTTATAGAAAAAAAAAATGAGAACAATAAGAAAGAGAACCAGATTCTGTAAGAGCCGTTAGGTTTAATTTATATCCTTTTACTATGAGAGAGGAAATGCAAGGAGAAAATAGATAAAAGATTTGGTGAGGGGGACTTTATGGTAATCTATGTTAAAGTAACAAGAAAATAACCAATAAAAATGTATTGAATACCTACTATGCTGTGTCACATGGGGTATATGAACATATGTAAAAGGTAGTCTTTCTCCTTAAAAAAAAAAAAAAAAAACAGGCTAATAGGTATGCTCAAGAGGGGCAAATGGCAGAAGCTTTATTGTAGTACAAAGAGGAACTAAGATCAACAGAGTGAGAGCTAACTGTGGGCTACAATGACACTTGTCTGTCTCAAAGTTCAAACCTAGGATGCCACATTGTGAGGCTGTTTCCATTTCTGTTTTGGTAGGTGATTACCATCAGAGTCAAAGTTTTAGTCTCGTGTCCAAGAAACAGGCAGGATAGAGGCACCTTCCTAATGACCTCCCCTTCGCGCCCCCCATAGGAAGCCAACTTAGGACAACTAAAGGAACTTAGGAAAGAAGTGGAAACTATGTGCCAAAATCACATTTACAGCTGTTAGCAAGCTTGGACGATTTTTTTTTTTATCATTAAAGTGGTACCATAAGAATGAATCTACCTTGCTACCAAACCATGGCCTAGCACATGAAAAGATGGCTTAATCAATCTGAAAAAAATGTTATTCACTAATTTTGAAAAGTAATGATTGTCCTTTATGGAAGGGTCAAATGGAGACCTTATCACAGGCTACTAGGGTCAGGAATAAGGAAACAATAATATTGGTATAATTTGAAAGCATTATTTTTCTTTTGTTTTAATTTTAACAAAATTATTGTGTTTTAATGACCATAGAAATAAAACATTTACAATTATCAAGACGAAGAACACTATCAAATCATTTTACCAATAAAAAATTAATCAGGAAACTATATCAAAGTTTTTAATTAAATTTAAGGTATAACCAGGCACAAAATAATTTAAAACAGACAGGAAAGGGGTGACAGGAAGGCCTTTAAGGTCTTACAAAGGAAAAAGTATTTTAATATCTCACTATTTTTTAAAGTAAATATTTTCATTTTTCTTCCTGAACATGACAGCTTAATAAGTTGAGATTCTTATAAATTAAACTACTTTCTCCTAAAGTCTCTACATTACTAAGTATTTGAATGTCCAGAATGTTCAGCAAATTTCATGTTTGCTTCCATTGCAAATGATTAAAATATTCTCTCAAGAGACACAGTTATTTGGAAGTTTTATGAAAAAAAGAAAAAAAAAAAACAGAAAAAGTACCCAAGTGTCCTAAACTGGAATATTACACAAAAAGGCCACAATGCACCCAGCGGAGAAATTTGGGAAGACGATATACCATACTACTGCACCATTCCCACCGATGAAAGTAAAATCTCAAAGCCAGCCGCCATCCTAACTCCATCAACGGGAATGTAAATTTAAGTGTTAATGTGCCAGATACAGTGTATTTCCTGGAGATTACAAGAAGTCTGAAGAAAATGGACAAACTTGGGGTTCTCAACCCCACCTGAACACTCATCCTCAGAAAATATCCTAGCACAAGTTTTTCTTTCTAATTATTCCACGAAGAAAAAGACGTTAACAAACAAACTGCCCATAAATCAATGTCCTAAGTTAGTGGTTTACAAAGTGTGGACCCAGGACCAGCAGCTTCGGCATCAGCTAGAAAGTTATTTGAAATGCGAATTCATGAGTCCTTCCCCAGACCTTAATAAATCAAGTATTCTGGGAGTGGGACCCAGAAATATGTGTTTTAACAAGCCCTCCAGATGATTCTAATGCATTCCACAATTTGGGAGCCATTGTCCTAGACAAACTGCTACCTTATATATACATAATAAATTATCATGACATAGAGATCCAGAAATCCATGAATGAAAGTACTTTCAGGAAGAAGCCACTTTGGAATGACTCCCAAATCTATCATACTACTTACTGTCTAAGTCACAGGAAAAAATGTTAAGGACACAGAAAGAGGGAGACAGAAAGGAGGAGGACCAGAAAAGGAGAACAGAGGAAGGAAGAATAGTCTGGGGAGGGAGACTGTGAGCTGGTGAACTTGATCAATTTCTGCCTATCCAAGGAGGTAGGGATCAAATCATGCATGGTAGTCCCAGAAAAAAAAATGGTCAAATAGTAGGTACTCAATAAATAGTCTCAGAGTAACTATGAATAGCAGAGACAATTCTGGTTCATGTTCACAGTGGAAAATATTTCAGCATGTACATAAATCATGCTTCCATGCATAATTTGGTTAAACAGTCTATTAGCTTTTAAAAATTGCTTTTGCATTATGGTGTTCCTTAGTAAATGAGTGTTTGTTTCTATGCAATATATTTGAAATTCATAAGCCTTGTATGATATACATAAAAATCAAATTCAGCACATATTCAGACTTAATCGCATATTCTTCTCCAACAAAAAGGTAACACTGAGTTTTATTTATGCTATAATCTGGAGGAAGTGGGGAGAAGGTCAGAAATTATTGCAAGATTTAAGACCCTCCTCCTTTAATCAGCTAGGAGGAAAAATATTGTGGCAGGAGGAGGTAAAGATAATGGAGGTATCTCCCTCTGTTAAGAGCAGAGCATCAGTGATCAGCAATGGGACAGCTAAAGGGAGGAAACCACAGGATGAAAGCTCTTGCCTCCTACTGGAGCCTAAGTGCTGCATCCTCCTGGCCAGCTGTTCAAATACCTATGACCTCCCTAAGGTCACTCTGAAGCAGAGGTAGAACCCAACTTCAAAATCCACCTTAGACCGTTTCCTTCTAGTTTATGGTGGTCTTTTCTTCATGACCACAGAGAGGGTGCTAAACCAAACCTACCTCTCCAAGTTGGTGATTGGGGCAGGATAGGTGGTTTAGACATGTCCCAAACCCACTGAAATATTAGGAGACCAAAATAAGAGAAAAGTGAGTACTATGACTCCTACAGGCCATGTAGAATCCTGCCCGCTCCCCCACTTCTTTTATCACCGCTTTTATGGAGATGTAGGTTTAAGCCAAAAGCTTTCATTATGAACATTCTTCAGAAACATCCCTGATGGCCACCTCTGACCTGTTCATTAACTACCAGGCCAGTTCCTGATTACAGTTTGTCAGAAATGTTTATTATCCTCTTGCTCTGAAGAGACAAGAAAGATTAAGAACGTTCCAGCCTTGACATGAGGTTCCACATCTGCAATAAGCTTAAAATAGTATATAAATGGCAGAATTATTTCCTGGCACAGTTCAACTGACAATTAATGAGAAGACCCCCAGAGAGATTAAGAGATATCTATCTCCTTTTAAATAGAGTCATGTGATAAGTTATATAACTAAATAACTTTTTATCTATAATAAACGGTTATTAGAACTTGCTAATAACCGTTTTCTAATGGTACTAAAAGTTTATGCTTATCCCGCGGAACCATGACAACAATCACTTGTTTTGTAAAGAAGGGATTTAAGGACAGATATTTCAGTTCTAACCACAAATTTAAATTCTGAAGCTGTTAACAATTAGTAAAGGTAACAGCATTTTTCAAATGAAAAGAAAAATTAATCTCTAGACAACCAAAAATTATGGGAGGGTCCATGGGGAAAAATTGAGTTATACGAGCATCAACTTGTTAAGGTGTTTTCCCCTTTTTACATGATTTCTTGCAAACCACATCCTAAATATCACTACTACAGGGGGAAAATGAGGTGTTAAGTAAAAATTTACTGTGAATAAAGGAACTCCTGCCAGAAAAGCTAAAACTGTGTATTTGAGATGTCAGAAAACTGTGACGATGTTAATCAGACCTATTGTCCAGACCTACAAGGTTGCTTCTCAAACTTTGGTGTGTAGAAGAATCATCTACTAAAGCACAGCTTGCTGGGCCCAGCCGCAGAGATCCTGATTCATACACCTCGGTGGGGTTCGATCATTTGTGTTTTTAATAGGCTCACAGGTAATGCAGACGTTCCTGGCGTATAAACCCCCTTTTGAGTGTCATGGGACCTATCCCCTGATAACTAGGCATTTTGAGAAGAAAAAGTGAGTTGAAGTTATACTGCCAGGAGCATCTGCATGGCTTTGAAAAAGTGACAATGCAAATGAGTTTCAAAGTCACTGATGCTTTCTTTGCTCACTCTTTCACCAGTAGCTGGTCAGTATGCAAACAAAATGATGTCTCAGGAACAACAATGAGCTGGATACACATTTCAAGAGGTCCATTCTATGTCACTCAACACTTATTCTAAGGAACCCAGAAAAGTATGCTGAGGACTGACAGATGCCTTTAACATAACACAGAAATCTGACAGGAACAGCCTTCCCTAGCTGAAATTCATGTTCCCCCTGACTCCCATCCAGAATCTTGCCACCCCCACCTCAACCCTTTGGAAGAAGAGAAGTAAATGAGAGCTGTGTAACTATGGAGCTGTGTCTACAAAATCTTGGACTCTTGTTGGCATTTTGTACAAAAAAAGAAATACAGAGAATGTTCAAATTAAAAGTGTTAAGTTCTTCAAATTGAAGTTATCACCTAGCAGTTTATTGTAGCCCTGGAACCAAAGAGAATATATGTGTCCCTGGCATGTTAATACTTGATGAACTGACTAAATTATTTATATGTGATGGTACCATTGGAGATTTCTTAGTGAGAATTTGGTGATTCAACTTCATTTTTTAAAGGTATTAGGGAGATTATGGGGAACATAAGGGGAGTCTCTGTACTTTCTGCTCAATTTTGCTGTGAATCTAGAACTACTTTGAAAAAAAGTCTATTAATAAAATATTTTAAAGGTATTAAAGACTAAAGTGATTAATGTTGTGACTTCCTTTCCTAAGAATGACTTCATAACAATCATGCTTCGAATGTGTTAAAGTTATTTAAATTAGTAATCTAAAATCCATTTTATTCATAATATGTACAATTTTATAAATGTTAATGAGGGGTGGGAAGACTAGGCTATAGGACTTGTCCCATTTTAATTTTTCTTACTCCCATATATTCTCCCTAAATTTTGAGTGCTTGAGGCCAAAGACTGTTTCAGGAATCCCCAGGTTGCAGCAGAATGCTAGCTTGGGCTTTCAGTAAGTGCTGCATTAAAGAAAAGGGTCATTTTAAAAATATACACTTGTACCCAGCACCATCTGGTAATAAAGGAAGTTCCACTTTCTGAGAATGTTCACGGTGAATATGCCTGCACGTGTGTGTGCTCACACACCCATACACACATCAGCAAAGAGACTCAGTGCTTACATGCCCTAGTCATTCATTTAACAAATGTACATTCTCATCTACCTTAGTCTCTTTATAATCTTTGTGATTCAAAGTGCAGACTCTGTTGACAGACAGCCTGGGTTATGAGCTCCACCTGTCATAAGAGGTATACCACGATTTCTTCTGTACTTATATGTATTAGTTATTTTTTCATATGTAACGAATTATCGCAAAACTTAGCAGTTAAAAACAACAAACAATTATGATCTCATGATTTCTTTTTGCCAGCAGTCCAGTTGCAACTAACTTAGACTCTGACAGTCTCTCAGCAGTCAAGCTGTTGGCCTGGGCTACAGTCTCACTTGAAGGCTTGTCTTGGGGAGAAGAAGATACGCTTCCACACTCACTCACATGGTTGTTGTCAGGCCTCAGTCAATCCACATTGTGCTCCTTCACAATGGCTGCTTTCCCCAGAGCTAGTGATACAAATGAAAATAAGAAGAGAGCACCTTGGAAGTGACACCCCATCATTTCTGTGATTGTCTAATTGTTAAAAATGAGTTACTAAATCCTGTTCACACTCCAGGACATGAATGCCAATTGCGAGGACTGTGTTAGAAATTACCTATCACAGCCCTCTCTCTGATCCCCAATGGTTCACGTCACTTCCGCATGGAAAATACACTCACTCCCTCCCAAGGCCCCCAAAAGTATCAATTCAAGCCCAGAATCTCGTTATCTACATCAGATCCAGGTGCAGGTGATTCTCCTCAGATATAGTTCCCGAGTACAGCTTTTCAAATATAGAGTCTAGTTGTGCAAAACTAAAGAGAAAGGTCATTTCTCCACATCGACCCTAAATGCAGTGGTGAGACAAACATAGGATAACCACCATATACATTCCTTTCAAATGAGGATGCCTAGAAGATACAGGCGAGTCACTGGTTCATAGGAATTCTAAAATCTAGCCAGGAAAATGTGAGAGCTCTGTGACCAGGTCTCGAGGCCCAAGAATAACTCTCCATGGCTCTCAACTATGTCCTCCAGGCTTTTAGCTCTACATTTGGAGTCATCTTTCCTTTTATTAATTGAAGGTAGCATTATTAATGGAAGGAAGTGTTTGCAGCTGAACGGCTCTCTTAGTCTGCTTTCTGCCAGTAGAATTCTGAAGTTTCAAAGGTTTTCCTCATTCTGCCTTATCTCCGTTCCCCTCAGTTCAAGCTTTCATGTTTCTGCATGTGTAACTTATAAGACCTTAGTGAGCCTCTTGTGAATCTGAGTTCACTCCTTGAGACAAAAGTCACACCTACAAATCTCTTCCAAATTAGTCCTCTACCTTGGGCTGCTGCTGAGATGGCTGAGAGAACAGCCTTAAACTTCCCAGAGGCCCTATTGTTAACTGAGAGGATGTGTGACTGATGGACACACTTAATTTCTTTAAAGAGCCTCCTGTGTCACTGAATAGTACACTGAGGCACTACTACTACTTTTTATCTTTCTGAAGTCTTAACAAAAGGTTTACAGTCACATTCCCGGGTTTATCTTTAGACTATGTTTTCCTGACAGTGCCCTGTGTTTGATCTTTGTCTAGAAGCCATTTCTTAATTTAAGAACCATGTGCCATTTACAGAGATCAAGAATTTTCAAAACCATCAAGTCCTGGCTCCTTTTTGTTTATCCCTCAATTTATTTCTCTCTTTTCACAGTTTACTATTATCAAAAAGAAGAAACTAGGCAGGCAGCATCTTCAACATTATGCTTGTAAATCGGCCAGTTCATTAGCCACATTTTCTATTTCCCACATAACCTCTGGCCACAGGTTGACAAAGTTTCTGCCACTAAATAGCAAAGATCCCCCTTCCTCCAGTATTTACTTTCCTGCAATTTCTCACCCTCAGCATCTTCAAAGCCCCAGATTTTTTAACAATATGTTCAAGGTACTTTAAACTTGGGTTAACAGTCTCCTAAAATCTGACATCCTTCCCAGCTTCTGGTTCCAGAGCCACTCTACATTTTATGTATTTATTGTAGCAGTATTCATACTTCCAACTACCAGATTCTTTATTTAGCTATTGATACCTAACATTTTACCCCAAAACTCTATGACTTTAAACAACATTTATTATCTCAGTTTCTGTGAACCAGGAATCTGGGTGCAACTTAGCTGGCTGCCTCTGGCTCAAAGTCTCTCATAAGGTTTCAGTCAAGTTGTTGGCTGGGCCTGTGGTCTCATCTGAAAGCTCAGCTGGGGTGAGGGAGGGAGGAATTTGTTTCCTGGCTCACACAGAGGGTTGTCAGCCTCCAGTCCCTCACCACATGGACATCTCTACATGACATCTAGCTTCTCCCATAGTGATCAATTAGAGGAAGAGTGAGGGAAAGGGGAAGGGGACAGGAATAGGGGAGAGGAGGAGAGTAGGTGAGTAGGGGGAGAAAGGGGAGTGGGGAAGGGAGGGAGAGAGGGAGGGAGGGGTTAAGAGAAAATCCAAAAAGAAAACCACAGTCTTTTGTAATCTAATCTCGATACAGGCATAGCTTCTTTTATAGTGCTTCATTTTATTGTGCTTCAGAAGTCATGATTTTTATTCACTGAAGGCAAGACCCTCCACCAATAGATTATGACGTGCGCTACTGTAGTGGTCTGGGACCAAACCCACAATATCTCCAAAGGTATGTCTGCAATATTCCATCATCATTTTCTATAGATTCTGTATACCATGCCATATTCCATTAGAAGGAAATCACTTGATCAGAAGGGAGTCCCTCAATGCAGCCCATAGTTAGGGGTAAGGGATTGCACAAAGGGCATAAATATCAGATGTAAGAATTACTGAGGACATTCTTAAAGGCTGCCTGTCTCCCACCCTCTCTCACAGAATCTCTGTGAAGATTAACCGAGTTAAAACATGGAAAATGCATAAGATAGTAAGTACTCTGTAAATGGGCTTTCATTCGTACTATACTATTATTACTATGATCTTAAGCAGGAGTCAGCAAACTTACTCTATAAAGGGCCAGTTAGTAAACATTTTAGGCTTTGCAGGCCGTATACAGTTTATTGCATATTCTTCTGTGTAGTTTGTTTTTTACAATGCTTTAAAAATATTAAATCCATTCTTAGCTTGAGAGCTTTACAAAAAGAAATCACAGGCTGTATTTAGTTCATAGTTCACTAATTCCTGGTATTAAGGCACAATTTTAGGGTAACAAAGAGATTGGTATTATAGAGCATGCGATTATATTATACAGCGTGCCATCACCTGTGCACCGATCTGACAGGTATGATGCCATTTAGCAAAGGGACATTACTTCACATGCCAGGAAAAGGCAGCCAGTTCCTGTAAGGAATGCCACAGTCTTTTCTTGCCAATACAGTTTTAATGGGGGCAAGTAAAGAAACAGAACCATATATACTAAGTCGGAATTTGGGAAGTTGGATATAATTACCTAAGTTGAAATCTAGCCAACTCAAGGGGAGGGGGGGTGTCATGCAACCTAGTAGACTCAAGACAAAATCTGATCATGATTTCATGTTCAATTATAAAAACAGGACATCCAGCAAAATGCTTGCAGCCCACATCATTAGACCTGCATGTGGCTTTGGTGCCAAATCCACGAGAAGAACGAGAGGTGCCACAGGGAGAACTCCATGAGTCGTGGGGCACTGAGCTCTAATTTCCTTGACGGCCTATCCCGTAAGGCCTAAATGTAATTTTTCCCAACTGGCTCCTCCAATTTTAGGGGATTATAAAATAAACTGTCAGCACTGAAACTAAGCAGGTGTTAAAAGCAGGGTCTAGGAAAGCAGGATACTCCCCCTGCTGGATTTAGGAACATGGCAGCACATTCAAAAACAAGAAAACTTGCAGTTTCTACATATCGTTCAAAACCAATATGAGGAGTTCTGCCATCTTTTAAACAATCACCACCACCTTATACCTTACAAGGCTTTTAACTTTCCAAAGAGTAATATTGACCAAATATTGGGCATGAATATCATTTGTAAACTGTAACTTGCTATAATAGAGATGAAAAATAAGTTTTATCTTTTGTGCCAAGTCTAATCTATTGGTAGTCACTTCTTAGGTCACAGTATTGTAAAAGTTTCATGAGTCCATGCTTGTGCTTAATGAAAAAAAAAAAGAAGACATAAAGTATCATCATCAATTAGTAATGTCTTCCAGGGGCATGGAAGGATGAAATAAAGGTACACAGGCCAGTGTCCACCATTGAACAAGTATGCAAAAGTGTAGAGTTATTATTTCCTCTAATGTAATCATATTTAATTCTCATAAAAATATTGATATTGTTTCAATCACAAATTCTACTACAAAGCCAGCTTTCAGTTTGAATATACTGATTTTTAAACCAGACACACAATATTAATAATTTAAACTCAGAGACTACATTCTGCTGGCCACTGACCAACCTGAAATTAAATTTCACATCCTAATTACCAACACAAATCATGAGGTACTTTTTTTACATGGCACCTTTATGAGACATGGGATAATCACCTCAGGGAATCTTTAAAAACACACCCATGTCTCTTATTTCTGGAATAGTTTTATCCCAGAATTTTTCCTCCAATTTGTGTGTTATGAGTTAGAAAGAGAATCAGGAGTATGAAGGAAGATAAAGAAATATGGTAAACCCCAGATTCTCTGCAGTTACATATCCTGCAAATGTTGCTGGGGAAAATTATTTACCCATAGGACCCTTTGTTACACAATTCTATAAGTGTCATGAATATAAGAGTTTATACCATGCCGTTCTATGTAGACCACCATCTTGCAGAAGGAAGACTGACACTGAAAACTATGACAAGAGTAACCTATGTGGGTTGACATCAAGAGTAGGGGCTCACAGATGCAAAAGGTCAGAACAGTGACAAGTACTTTCTGTTCTGTCCACCTAAGGCTCTCCCTGGGTACTCTGGTATTCATGGGGACACAAGTCCTGACTGTAATGGTGATTAATTCCATTTCTGTTTCTAACTAGAAAAATGAAGCCATCAGAATGGATGTACACTAATTGTACCTCTTCAGATTCCTCTTATGTTTACCCCATACCAGGAAAATCCCTGCTTATTCAAATCCCTGAAGAATTAGAATATGTCAATTCTCAGATACCATTTACCTGGGATATAAAGCAATGCAAAGGGGACTAGATGTCATAATAGCTAAAAGGGAGGAAAAAGCTAATTATTATTCAGCCACTATAATTTTCAGAGAGATTATGAGATTATGTTCTACAAAATAGCTTAATCGGTAGCTGTATATGATAACAGTTCTCAAATTGGAGCACTCATTAGAATCTCTTGAGGAACTTTTGAAAAATACTGAGACCCAGTTTCTTCCTCATCCTGATATTCTGATTTGATTAGTCTGAGGAGGAACCCAAGCATTTTAATTTTCTGAAGTCTAGGTATTTCTAATGAGTATCCAGGGATGAGAAGTACCAGTCCTGTATTATGGGAAGATTCTCAGAGTAAGGCAGCCCTCAGTTCTTATCTTGTTCCACCACTTAATAAGCTCAGGATGTTAGGAATATTAAACTTTTGGAGACTTTTATCAACTGTGAAATGGGAATCATATCCATCTTCCCATCTTGCTAGGTCATGGCGAGGCTCACGGCAATACTGTATGTCAGGTGCATGGCACATTCCTTGAGGCACCCTCAATTCAGAGGAAACAGCACTACATAAAATGTGCTCTGGGATCAAAATGCATCTGCTCCAGGGTTAATATCCAAGCTTTAAGTGACCTGGAAGCAATAACAGGCACAGGAAGAAAAAAGGCCTATAAATAGAAGCTAAAATTTAATTCATCAGCATATGAAATGACATTATTATCAATTTCCCACATTCCTCTAGAAAATTCCTCAAGCTGTTTATCACCATTTAGTTAAATCCCTCTCAACAAAGGAAGAGAGACAATGTGAGCTTAGACAATCTGGGTTCCAAGCTTGACTGCTCAGCTCATTGGCATGAGTACTAGAGCATGCTGCTTCTTTTCTCTCAGTCTCAGTTCCTTAATTCTATAAAACTGAATCTTTAATACCCACCCCATGTGGATGTTGTGAGAATAACATTTCAGCATACTTCCTACACCATAGTAAACATTTATTGTACGCTCCTGCTGTTATTATTTCCATTACTACCTACAGGCTGTTCCTGATGTCTACACTCCAGATTAAGTCATCGTTTTTCTCCATGCTCACTGTACATGGGTTTTATTTATTAAATATATTAATGTAGAAGGGAAGGCCCTACAGAGTGACTGATTTTCCACAAAGTCCCTAGAAATGACTCCGAAACTCAGAGAAAATTGTTCTGACCTATTTGGGTGCATCAGCTGACGTCATCCTGGATGACTCAGACCTGAGCTGTCATCAACCTCCACTGCCTTGGCCTCCCTGCTATTCCTCTGCAAGCAATTCCCACTGATCCAACATGATCCTCCGACATTAACAACTTTGCTTTGAAACCTAGAGTTGAAAAGATTTTGCATGCAGAGATGACGGTGTTAATATCTCAGCCTGCAGTTTTCTGGACCTTTCATACATACCCAGTTTGTACTACAATTGTTGAGTTTTGAATGCTTATAACTGTTTCATAGTTGGAGAAATTCTAGGTTCTGAGTTCTTTCACCAGAAGATTTAAATAGATGCCCTTCAGGAAATTATGTGAGTGAACAAGAACCACTGTTAATGCTTACATTTCCTAAATAACCAGGGCTTCCCAAATTATGCTTTGATATAACTGTAAATTGTTCTGTTAATTATGGAAACAGTACTGAATTTTCACATGACACTGGATTTCAGGTTCTGTGTGTGATTTATTAGCACTGCATCTCACAAGTACTGGCCCTGCTTAGAAGTGGCGTCCTTGAAGTGATTGTCGAGTGGTGTCACATAGTCCTGCAGCCTCAGGCCCTGGGATTCAGGAGAAGCAACAGCATAAGTAGGATGTATTTAATGAACCTCTTATTTTCAGAATATGATCTTCAGTGCAGTTTCACAAAATGTACTTGACTGTGTCCTTGACTGATGGTAACCTGTGGAAGATGGCATGAGGAAACTTTCTAGGGGCATGAATGCTTGTCTCCAGTTTCTCTATTTTCCCATAATTATGGACTGATGAAAAGTGACCTTTCAAACCCTGGCTTCTAATTATTAACCATTTTGTATATGGAGACATTTATCGTGTGAGTCCTAAGTAGCAGCATCTCAGTAACTCTATGCTCAAGTGGCAAGAAAAGTTCCCCCACTAGAATGAGTACTATGCTTTGTATGGCTATAATTAAATGCTTACCTACCTTCCAATCCTTATAATTGGAATAACAGAAGCGTGGAATTTCACCATGGCAAGTATCATGGATTGAACGTGTTCCCACCCCCTCGCCCAAATTCATATGTTGAAACCCTAACCCCTAATGTAATGGTATTAGGAGGTGAGCCTTGAGCCTTTGGGAGCTGATTAGACCCTGAAGGTAGAGTCTTCTTAAATGAGATTAGTGCCATTATAAAATATTTCTCGGAGAGCTCTATTGCCCCTCCAGCTACATGGTAACACAGTAGCTGTCTATGGCTGTCTATGAGCAAGGGCCCTCACAGACACCATACCTGCTAGTGCCCTGATCTTGGACTTTTAGAACCTCCATAACTGTGAGAAATAAATGGTATTTTCTGTTGTTGTTGAAGTTACCCAGTCTGTGGCATTTTGTTATACCAGCCTGAGTGCACTATGATGGGAAGTGAAGGAGGCACCATTCAGTTAAACTCCACCATTTTTCAGATGGGAAAATTAAAGTTCAGTGATATGACTAATGACATAATTGCTTGTGTTGCCAAAAACAGGGACTGAAAAATCAATTTTTTACTCAAGAATTTCCGCATTTAAGGTTTTAGAGTCCCTTTGCTTTTTTTTTTTTAATTGCTGCTGTTTTTTGAATTGCTCTTTACTGTTCTAAAGCTCCTCCATTTAAAAGCTTAAAAAATGTTGTTGCTCTTAAATTTTACCTAAACACTCAAGGTAAGACTGTATACGCCTCCATCTCTCACAATGTGTACATGTAAAATTACCAACTGTGGCCAGTCTACGCTCTGATAAACACCTTTTTTGAAAACTAGATATGCTTCTGACCATTAAAAAAGCATCTGTTTTGAAGTCAGAAGACCTGTGCTGAAATCAAAGTTCCATCAGTTGTTTGTTGAGAGCCCACTGGCAGATGCTTCCATCTGAGGTTGTTTTCCCAGAGGGAACCATTTCTCTCCACCTGACGGGCTTAGTCAAAGTCTGAAATGTGAAAATGCTTTGCAACCTACACATAAAATGCTCCACATGTATAATTGCTATTTTAATTATAATTATTATTGGCAATTATTATTTTGTTAACATCATTACTTCTGGGCTTTCAATAAGTACAATGCCAAGTGCTGAGAGGACTGGATGAATGGATTATGGAATAAAATCCCTGATTATCTAAGGGTAACAGAAACAGGGAAATAGAAAATCACATAGTAACAGTCACTGACATAATAACTGATGTGTATCAATAAATGGTGCTGGTGGTAGGGAGGCATCTTTTATCAAGATAACTATTTTCGATTCTAAATCCTAACTGTAAAGATACTTTTCTACAAAACCCATTTGAGTAAAATTTATTATATACACTGAGTTTCCTGTCATTCTTGTTTTCTTTCTCCTTTTTCATTCACAGAAAATACAAGGAGGAGCAAGAAAACAAAGTCCCCACTTCATGATATTTAGTCAATTAATTGTGGAAGATGCTGCAAAGGATAGAAATATTCCACAGTCCTCTCAATCTCTTGGGAGAATCTTACACCCCACATTTTCCCTCCAAATACCCACCGCAGACATTTGTAAGGGCTCTAGTGTCAGGTCTTCTGCCACCTGTCTCAGCATCCCTCATGAATCCATGACTATTCACTTTCCTCATGCTTCTAAATTTCTTAGTTGGAAAGCAAAGTTCACATATGAAACCTGGGCTCCAGTACAAGCCCAAACCAGGGAAATGGGCGGAGGGAAGTCAACTCAACTGACATGGGTTCGCCTAAGTGCTGTTTCCAGACCTACAGCTAATGCTTCATAAAAGAGAGGTTTCAGTGACTCAATTTGCTGATTGCTTGCCTAGAGGCCATGACCTCAGCATGTTTCTGGTTCCAAGTTCTGCAGATGTTCTTGATCCTGTTTGGACTGCACATGCCAGAAACCCTGGAAAGCAGCAACCTTTTCATAAAAGCGGTTCTGACTTGGTGGTCAGATGGGAGCCATCTGTTAGAAGGCACCACCCTTCCCAAAGCCACCTTTCTAACTAGCCACAGGGACCTGCAGGTCAGAATTCTTGGGGAGACCCTTGCATGGGGGGTTCTCTTTGACAAGCCAAGGCAAGTTTCTGGGAGTGTAGTCCCACAGAGAGCACCTGCAATGCTTGGGCCTTGCCGGGGCAAAAAAACTGTTTCTTTCTCTAGAAGAGAACCTTCTTACTCTGAACGCGTAAGATCCCAGTGGGCATTTTGGATTTCTGAGTGCTGACACTGGAGACATCCTCTCAATAACGGCCCCTTTGTCTAACAGGGAGCCCTCTGCCAAAGCTACATACCTAAATCTCTCTTCAACTGCTGCCCCACCCTCATAATTCTAGGCTCCCTTCTTCAGATGACTCATGTATTGTGCTGTATCACAGAAAATACACTGGGCTAAAAGTCAAGAATCTGGCTTTTGTGTTACTTCTGTGAGCTTGGGCAAGTCACAGAATCTCTCTGGCCTCAGGTTTCCCATCTGTAAAATGAAAGAGTTAGGCTCAGTGAACTTTACTACTCTTTTGAGCTTTAAACATTGAATTTTAGATGCTCTGTGATATATGTTTTCTATTTGACAGCTTCAATGAGGCCCTGGACTCCGGCAGGCTCTGGACCTATCTAGCAAAACAGTCGAGAGAGAGAGAGAGAGGCAGATTTCCAGAATCAGTGACCTTATCTAGACCTGTCTTCTCTAATTGTGAGAATCCAAGTTTCAACACTAGGGGCAGCTGCCTGTCATCTTCCATCCTTCTCGCATGGGCATGAACGTGACCTCCTTCACCCCTTCAGGGGATAAATATACCATTCCTGATCACTGGGTGTAAGAGTTGTTTGCCTATTCCACTCCCTGGCACAATAAGTTTATTTAAACTGTTGAGTATTTTTCTGTTAAAAACCTTAGATAATATTTGACTGAGATGAGGATTATATTAGGACAATAATTCAAACAAAAGTTTAGGTATTATTTTCATAAATATTAGCTTTCAAATTACCTTCAATTTAATTTCATAGGAACAATTTTTTGACTTTTTTGTCCCCATATCGAACACTAATTCTAGGCTATCTATAACTCTTAAGGACTTTTCAGCACTTTCATGTTATTTTTGAGTAATTTTTTTCTCATTATTATTCTCATACATGTTTTTACCATTCATAAGATACCTGACACTATGTTATAAAAAAATTTACATTTTTCATTTTGCACATGTTGATATCTGCAAGAAACTGACCAAAGAAATGATAAAATAATCTGAACAAATGTGATACACAAAAGTTACTATATATCACAATACAATGATCACATAAAATTCATGAGCAAAATTAATTGTGTATCATTATGTATGACATATAAAGTTGAAAGAATTTGGGTACATTGTAAAGTGTTGTTTGCATTTGGTAATTATGCAGAGAATACCCTCAGGTCTAGGATTACGCTGACCGCTGACCGAATGGAACAAATCTAGGATTGGGAGTCCTATTTGGCTAAGCCAGCTCTCCACCCACTCTGCTGGGGTTGCATACATTTTCTGAGTTGAGAAAGCAGAGAAGCAGCACTGTATGTATCCAGGGGTTTCCTCTTCCCCAGCATCCCATGAAATTGACACCTACTCTTCAGCAGATATTAAGTGTTGGCCTCAGAATTTATTCACTGTAATTTACTATTAATCACTCCCAGTTCCAGTTCTGAGGGAAATCAATACAGTTCCTCACAATCTAAGTTAAGTCTTTTACAGAGTTAGACTATTTGTTGTTTAATCCTTTATTTGGATCTGTTCCTTTTTCATAAAATTACTTCTCCCAGTATTTAATGCTCTAGTAAAAATCTCACTAGACTTCAAAGCGTGTAATAGATACGTAAATAATTTTGTATGTGTGTGTGTGTGGTGAGAAAACTTTCTTATGTGCTGTTATCCCTTTAGTTTTCTGGCAATTTTTCTACACAAGGCTCAGAGCTAATCCCTAATGCTTATATTTTAAGAATCTGCCTTAACAATTGCGTTAATTCTCAAAGCTGCTTGAGCTTTATCTGAGAAACTTGGCAACCTGTGGAACAGAATTTGAAAAACAGGCCAGTGTATAGTGATTGGTGTTCTAAACTGTCCCTTGGGCAATTTAACCATACACAGCATCAATCATGGAACCAGAAAGAGAATTATTCTTCTTTGAGTTTAAATTTCCCATATAACTGATACACAGATTGAAAGTTTCTTTTGAAGATTGTGAAGTTAAGAGCAAGAAATGTTCATTTATATTTTATTCTACTTACTAAGTGTTCAGAGAAGAAAAATAATGTATTTGAGGAAAATTGACATGCTTATGTGGAGTACCTATATTTGCAAGGTTGGATTCTAAGAACAAGCAGAATTGCTTGGTGGCCATATGCCTTATTACACAAGGGCCATTCAATTAGAATATTTTACTTTGAATATAAACTCAATCTTACATGCTGCTGCTCAACTTTATTTCCTGTATCACTAGCCTCAGTGGCTATAGTCTCAGCTACTTGGAAATCTAAAATTCATCCTCTGAGTTGTTCTCATCAAATAGAACCACCAGACTTATAGCTGCATAATTTTTTTTTAACTTAAGCAACTGTCTGAAAACTAGAGGAAAAAGAGTTTCTCATATCTATAATGATGCTAAGTTCTTCACTGTGAAGAATCTTTTCTAATTCACTGAAACAGCAAACAGTAATTAAGAGCTTCTAATTGACTCTTTGCCAGGCACCATTCAAGGTACTCAGAGTATAACAGTGAATGAGGCAGAGAGCTTACACTCTGAGGTGAGACAGAGAAAGGTAAATAAATGTTGGCATTGCAGTGTGTTAAGGTTTATGTAAGAGAAGATACGGGGTGCAGACAGAGAACAAGATAATGAAAAAATTGAGTTAAAAAAAGAGGAAGATGAAGTGAAGAAAAGGCAGATTATTCTGAGTATCAATGCAAAGTGGAAGAGGAGGAAGAAAAAGAGGAATGAATGAGAGGACTGCATGGCTGAACTGGCTGAGCGAACAGATCTAGTGACATGCTGAGGGCATGAGGTACTAAATGAGTGATACTTTATGACAACATAAACAGAGCTGGTGTGTAGATCTCCAGAGGAAAGTAAACAGCCAGGGATCTGAAGCCTGTGGCAGTCATTAGTGCTAGTCACTGATATCTAGTTCCATTCTCTCCCTGTGGACATACTGCAGGGTTGTCTTCCTGGTTCTCAGGAGCTAGATGAGGTCATGTGGCTAGTTTCGGCCATGAGTTATGAGCAAGTGTGTCACTTTCAGGCCAGAGCACCTAATTACTGAGGCAAGACCTTCCAGAGCCTTTTTTCCTTACAATAGAACAACCAGAAACATTCAAGGTGGAGATGACCAGGCGGCCTGAGCCCCTAGTGCACTACAATAAGCAATCCCCCATGGCTGATATGAGTTGCTATAGGTGTTGAGTGATCTGTACTGTATTAAACTCCTGAGAGTGGGTTGATTCCATGGAGCAACCAAAAACCAAAATAAAGCCTGTCTTAAACATCTTCAAGATGAGAGTAGCAAACAAAGCTGTACCATTCAGGGCTCCCAGCCTTGCTGAGGAGCCTGTATCATGTGCTGAGAGCCCTGGGATCCCTTCAAAGGGATTCAAGGAAGGTTTTAATGAAATTTACATGTAATATTGATCACTACGATGGGAAAGTACAGAATAGACTGGAGGGGGCAACATGAAAATCTCAAATTCCTAAACAGCTAAGACATTTAATCATTTCATCCATTGGTTAAAATCTCTTCTAGACCTATTTCCTAAGGGCTGACACAACAGTAACTTTCCTCAGAAAAGTTGAAAAGCTTTGTGGAGACATCTAAGAATATTCTAAAGATATGTTACAAACTCATGTCTGATATAACCTAAATATCTTATGATGAAGTGAAATTACTAATCCACTTGTACCATATCTTCATAATTTTTCTGATAACGGCAAAACATGCTTCTTCCAATTTTAAGCTAAGGATGAATGGCTGATTTCTTTGAAATCTGATTGCTTTAGAGTCTATGTAAGATGGTTTGAGGCCAAATTATTATGGAAAGAACAAGTAAATTGAGCCAGCATACTTCATAATTTTCCTTCATTAGCAAGTTTCACAGGCTTCACTGAATTTAATGAAAGGAGTCCCATGTAAATCAAGTCTGTTCTCCCAGGGGGGAATTTTTTTTTAATTCTCTTGGACCTAAGTACGACTGAGTGTGTCAACACTGAAACATCAGAACATTTAGCTTAATTAAACTCCTCTCTGTTCCCCCTTCACTTCTGTGAATGTGTTTAAGGCTTTAGGGCCATAATTCTCCCTACCGCTAGAGCTCCCTATGCAGTGGTTACATGGGCTACCCAGATAAATCATAGATGCTGGGCCTTATCTAATCCACCTGCCTGATTTTACAAATAAAGTGACTGCAGTTGCAAATTATACTGAACATCTTCAGGAAATCTGGAAGAGGAAAATGTCTTAGTCATTCTACCTTTATTCTGACATTAATATACCATCAGTTTTTTGCTTTTTCCTATGGGTCAAGTTAATGGATTTGGTAATAAGACACCTGGAAAGGCAGAATTCTAGATTTATAATTGAAAACATAAAACTTCATAATTATAAATTATTCAACATATATAAACAAGTGGTAAATGTATTTATTTCTGCTGCAATGTATAGCTAGTTATCAGAGAGAAGCATCAAGAGCAGCATTTTTCCAACTGGATTCCAAGAACCACCAGTGTCCCATGAGGTGCTGCTATGTTTTACAGGAAAAGGGGTTCTGGAATCAGGTACATTTCAGGAACAGGTCTTAAACTTGGTTAAAGATGATCTTTAGTATTTATTCTGATCTCTCCTTCAAAGGAAATGCCTGGCAAAATTAATCTTAAACTCACAGCTCCAAAAAGTTAGCCTTTACACTTTATGAAACATTTTTAAATGAGGCCTTTGTTTTTGTTTTTCTGTCACTTGAAGAAATAGTCATTTTCTAATTAAATCCAAATGTAGAAGAGCACATGATGATGCTCTGTTACAGCAAATCTAGACAAATGTTCTAATGGTTCAACAGTAAACCAAAGCAAATTAAGAAGTCTTCGTTTCTGTTCAAGATAAAGTAAATAAATTCTGAATCTCCCATTCACTTAGTGCTTGAGTCCTAAATGAGGTAGTTATAATGTTGTCATCACAATATAAGCATACAGCTAAGAAAATAGTTGACATAATCTCAGAATTTGCTTCTGGTCATTAGAACATGTAGAATGTGAAAGCTGTGGGGGAGCCTTAGGTCAGTCAAAATCATCCAAGCCCCTTGCCTTACAGATGAAGAAACGGGCAAAGAGACATATATCTAAGAACTTTTTCATATGTAGCTGTAACTCGGTTTTATATTTGCATTTTTTATTCATCATTTATGAATGTACCAAATATCTTCTGAGTTCCAGGCCATATATTTAGCACCAAAAACACAAAGATAAACATGAAAATTTCCTGCCTCAGAGCCTCATGAATTGGTGGTGTGCTAGAGGGAGCTGCTACCAATGCAGAAGGACCAAATGTTAAGTTCTCAGGAATTTTGTGGGCCAACTATTAAATGTGGCCATTATTAAAAATTAATTTATATAAACTTGCGATTAAATTATATTGAAATCAAAGGTAACAAAGTACTCAAAAAATGGCACTTTCTAACTATCTTACTACATTTCTATGCTGTTGAGGTTATGTACATCTAGTGTGTGTGTACGGTGCAAAACTAAGAAGAGGAGTGATCTGGCACCTCTCTTCCCAAGTCCACACTCAGTGATGTCACAGTTAGCTTGAAGTCAGGGAAGCATTTACACTATGCTACAAATTAGCAATATTTTTTCTTAAGAGGTGGCTGTTCAACATTTACCACCTTACCTTTGTATTCAACTAATGTACACTTTACTATAGCATATAGTTTACAGCAGAACAAGGAGTTTACATATACATGATCTCACAACTCTTCCAAAAAAGTCTGAGACATATTTTATGATTCATAAAAGACAGAGACCTGTGCAAAACTATAATACAAAAAATTCCTATGCTCACAAGGTGAACAGAGCAGGAAGCAATGAATTTTGAGTGGTAGCTGAGAGAGTGCAAAAAGAGGCTATTTCATCTGGATTTAGGAAATTAACCTAAAGATGAGAGGATACACTGAAGATCCAAGGATACAAAGACATTTGGTTTCCAGTATATTCTCGTCATTGTGTTTCTTAAATCAGATACTTTATATTCCTATCACTCATTTGTTGAGTGACTATGTAACAGACATGAAACTTTCACAACAAAGATGTGGTATTATTTAAAGGTTAAGACCTATTTGGTTTATAATTTAAATAGCCATCTTCATGCAACAGGTTATTATTTCCTTAATCCAAGGAAGATAGAATAGTACAGTGGGAAGCAAGGAGAATAAGGGACTGCAATGGTTAACCCTGGGTTAAAGATGGGGTTAGCACTAAGCTGTGTATCCTTGACCAAGTCATTTATTCTTCCTGTACTTTTTTCTTCATCTGTAAAATTAAAGTAAAATCTGCTTTACTGAAGATTAAACATGATACTGTATATAAAGCACATGGCTTATAGTAGATACTCAATAAATGCTACTTCTGATTCTTCGGTTTCTTTCTATAGCAAACTTCTTTCCTGCCAACTTCTTTAGTGAGTTGTGCAGACCTTTGGGGTGTTTGCTAGGTCTTAGTTGTTCAGTCTTCCAGGTATGCCTGTTTTTGCCTGCCTATCTTTTCCCCTTCAGCTACTAGTTAAGTGCCACATGCCCTGAGAAGCTGTCCACAATACCATATAAACGCAGGTACTTGTGTTCCTTGCCTCATTATGGTATAATCTTCCATGAGAACATATGTCAAACTTCATTGTCAACATCTGTTTGTCTAAATGCTCAAAGAGGTCAAGAACTATGCCTATCTGACTTGGCATTGCATATGAAGGTCCCAGCAGTGCTTTAGCACATAGTAGGTGCTTTAAAAATATTTGCTAAGCAAATGAATGATCTTATTAGATCTTTTTAGACAGTTGGTTACATTTGGTACATCTCATCCCTTTTTTGGTACTCAAGTTTCTACTTAAGTTGCCTATTATATTCAACACTTTTGTAAGCCCTGCTGTTTCAATGTTTCTTCTAACAAATACCAGTTTCCCACATTTCCAAGAAAATGTAAGTACCAAGTTCTTATCATCCTTAGTCATATTATGCAATCTATCAGAGTTACCATTCTATAGCTTTTCTGAGACTGATGAGTTTAAAAATTCCCAACTGGTGATAGAAGGGATGTCGAAGAATCCTAAGCCTCCAGGTTAGTAAATGTAGCTTAAAATTGGTATCTCTCCTGTGGGTTTGAGATAACTGAGTATCATACAAACCATCTGTGTGTGGCACATATGCGATGCATCTTTCTTACTCTCCCCTTGGCAAGGGGCAGGGTCCCTGCTCTGCTCCCTCCATCACTTTGTGCCTTCCCTTGCTATGTTTTTGTGAGGTTCATACCAATGTGTGAGGTGGCTCTAGGTCACCCGTGGGAGCCCCTTTACCACTTACAGAAGTTTCTAATTTACAGCCTGGAGAAGCAGCCAAAGACCAGAAACAAAGCCCCTTCAGGGAGCACCCTCTTCCTTTCGCTCCTCTCATTCTTATCTTCCCTTTGCATTCCCTGTTGAACATTTCTGATTCTTAGGGTAGTTTTTTTTTTTTTTTCATGCTCCTTCCAAATCCTTCCCATATTGTAAAATCATTTCATTTGTACATAAAACCCTTTTATTCCTAGTTGAAATAAAACATTTCCTCAGTAGTTGAACTAAAACTGCTTGTCTTTAAAACATTAGTGAATTAAATGGTCCCTATGAACCCTTTCTTTGGTATATTGTGATTATATTAACACTCATTAAAAGAAATATTTTCTTTTGAGGTGTCCAAATATTGACATTTTATAGCTTAATTGTTTTAAAATACTATTGGAATTCTTTCAGTCTTTAATGTTTGACTCTTTAAGGCCATGAAGTGGGAATATATTTTGAATGTAAAACCTAAGTGTATGTAAATTAAATAAAACCTAACCCTAAAGTACCTCACTTCTAAATAAGGAGAATCTGCTTTTAACATACATATTCTTTCATATGAAGAAGCTAGACTGCACAGAAGGCCCACTCCCTTTACTAATCCTGTTAAGAAGAACGAGGGTAGTTTGAAATACTCTGGGTGTTGATGCTTTAGTACATCTGTCTGCCACACCACGATACATCAAAGAAAGGTCAGGATGTTATATAACATTTGGAACTGAGCTTCCCATCAGATTTGCTACAAGAGCAGAAACAAGGTCAGACTTTTATCAACGAGCATCCATACTACAATCCAAATGGTAAGTCTTTGGGTGTTTCCAGTGTGCTGAATCATACTGCGATAAAACAACTGGCTGTGCTGATGAGAAAGAAATGAAGACATGTGTAGGCAGAGCATGCACAGATGCGTAGCATCTTTGCAACTGGCCAGGACAGATTTTACTACACTCACAGAAACAAATGTAACATTTGGTATTTGTAGGCATTATGGAATCCTCTCTCTCTCTCTCTCAAGTATTTGCAACCTCCATCATGCACTTGTAGAACCACCTTTGGATGAAATAAATTCATATATGCCCTCATGCTTCTTCACATACATACAGATGGTCAGTAGTTGAAGCTTGAGCAACAGGTCACAAGGTCAGGACAAAAAGTTGTTTGGTTAGATCCAAGGATGAGTTTAGAAGGCAATATTCAAGATGAACCAACAGAGTATGTGATGATGAGCAATTGAGAGCCACTGAAAGTGAACAGGTAGGTACTAAAGGGCAAAGGTAGGTAGTAGTCCAAAAGGCACAGTTAATGCCAAGTGGAGAGAATGTGGAGACATAAGGAATCTGGGTTTTAATCCAACTCTGCCATTTGCTAGTTATCTGGAACTGGGTAAATCATTTAACTTTTCTGCATTTTGAGCCACTCACCTTATGAAATGGAGATAACAATGTATATTGGAGTGCTGTTTTCAATCTTGAATAAGAATTAAAATACTAATAGTTAACATTTATAGACTTCTCACTGAGTGTTTTATATGCTTTAAGCTTTGCAAGAATACAATAAGTTAGATATTATTATCATCTCCAATGTCTCACAGGTGATACATGGCAGAGCTGAGACTCACTAGCTCCAGAGTCTACTCTTAAACATGAGGCCATGTGTACTAAAACATAACTCATTAATAGAGTTCATATATACTTATACTACTGCTACTAATAGAAACCATTATTAAGTACTTACTAGGTGTGACAATATTCAGTGTTTTAATTAGGTCATAATCTTTTGAAGTAGGTTCTTTAATGTCCCCATTCTACAAGTGAGGAAATAGAGACTCAGAGTGGTTAAGCAACTTTCCAGAAGTCACCCGGCTATAAGATTTTGGAACCAAAATTTGAACCCAGGTTTTCTTTTAATTCCAAAATATGTCTAGTCTCCTATTGAGACAATCCATTAAAAACCTTTCTCAACATTTTCATCCTCCTACTCAGAGAGTTCCACATATTGACACTTATTCTTATGTCCTGACCTCCAGTATCAGAGGATGTCATTTCTTCTTTTATAGCTAACATTCTTCCCTTCTTCTGATTTTTAAGGATCACTCTCCCTTTGTACCATAAATTTTTCCTCTCTACTGACTTCATCCTTGCAGTGTATGAAAATACAGCCTTCACTCCACAATCATCTCCAGCTGTGAGTCAATCTGCCTTTGTTCCTTCTCACCTACACCTCTCTGCACAGTAGCCTCCATTTCCTGTCAACCTCCTTCCCTCCAATTCACTCCTAGGTCACTACATCTGGTTTCCACCTGCCCTGCTCTACTCAAACTGCCCTTTCTCAGCTCACCACTGGCTTCCTACCTACCAAAACAAACAGGCAATTCCCCCCACTCCTCATCCTACTCACCCTCTCTAATCTGTCCCTTGCTGGCTGTAACAGTGCTGCAGAGACTCTACCCCCAATCTCTGCTCCCTTGAATCCTTCGTCTACATAATTGCCACTGTTCTTTTTTACACACTTGTTGTTTCTCAACTTGCCTCTCTCCTCTGGCTAGCTTCTCTGGAATGCCCTCCCCACCACTGTACCATTCGATCTATCACAGACAACTTAATCTTAAATTTTAGCTGAGATAGTTTTCCACCCTGTAAACCTTCTCAGAATCAGCCCATCCTAAGATTAGGGGCACCTTCTCAGTGTTTCCATGTCAACAGCTTTCTATATTTTCTTAAAATTGCCTCTTTCTGCACTAGATTCCCCACTGGCTATTAATCTCGTTGGGGAGAGGTACTGTCTTATTCATCTGGCACCAGTTCCAGTCTACCTTCTCACTGGGACAAGATAGTGTGATTGGGCCATAATTCATGTTATGGCCATTGTATTCCTTCATCTTTGAAAAGCGATGATTTCTCCTATATGTCTCATGATATGTATACAACATATTTTTATCTTCAGACTCATTATTATAAATTCATTCAATTCTACCACTTTCATCACATTATTTTCCTTTTAGTAAATATTAGTTTTCCTTTAGTGATATTTCTATTCTAAAGGTAGCTGCCTGACATATTACAGGCTACAGTGGCTAGTCACTGTTTCTGCCTCACTGATACCTATTCTCTTTCTCCTGGAAATATCATTTTGAAACTACCCACCTCCTCACTCCCACTGGACGCAGTCCTAGTGAGACTGTCAATCCAGATTTTGCACCCTTCTCGGGTCTAGGGATAGGACTGTGTCCCAAGCCAATCAGTCACTTCCTGGAATTTAAACTTTGAAAAGAGTGATAGAAAAGCTGAGGGTGGTTAAAGTTGATTCATCCCAGAAGAGATTCTTCTTTAGTTCTTGCCACCAGGATTCTCCTGAGATGTTCTGGCCTATGTAACCTCCAAAGGCAGATCCTTAAACTTTTCCACCCATTTTACAGGTCACCTCATAGCTTTCTGATACATTCCAACACATGGTTCTAGGTAACCATTTACTGCTGCTGTTCACAATCAATCAACACTAAGTGATACATAGGTTTGAAACATTCATCAAATGTTTACTAGATGAATGATGATGAATGAATATTTGAAACAAAGGAATGTCTTTCCCAAGTTAAAAGAGACCTACAAATTCCTAGAAGCAAGAAAATTTGGGCGGAAGTATATAAGCTATAAAGAAGGATGATGAACATAAAACCATGCTGGAGCAGGCAGAAAGAGAACCTAAGCTGGGGATGACAAAGGGACTTGGCTCAGAGGAAAGATGTCCTTCCCTTTCCTCTGATTCTGGGTCTGTAGAAGAGATAGCTTAAGCTAAAGAAAAGTACAGATGAGGGATATTAGGTGTCTTTAGGAGACAAGAAAAGCATCTAAAATAGTGTTTTAGAGAGGACACTGAGAAATCAAAGATGAGGAGGACTACTGGGCAGCTTGGAGACAAATATCAATATATCATGCTATTAAAGCCTCGGCGGCAAATTGTTTCCATTGCAAATGTAACAAAGACCTACAACAACTAACAACAATCTTTGTGATGACTACTAAAGTACTCTTTGAAGAAAGTAAAGCTATTCTCTTGGTATATTTCTTAGGGTGTTATCACAATTTGCAACTAACTTTTGGATCCTATGGCCCCTGCTACAACAGACTTCACCAGTCTTAGTCTCCGGTCTCAACAGAGTGAAAAGACAATAGGATTTAGCCATAATTCATATTTTAGACAGTAGCAAAAAACTGTGAAAGGATTGCTTCTGCTAGTTCAATGCAATGTATACAGTATGTGTATTATCTTTATGCTAATCATTACAATCACATATTCAAATCTACTGCTTTTATGTATATTTTTTCTTTTTAGGGCTATTTAGTCAACGTTGCTTTTTTTTTTTTTTAATCTATCATACATAATAAAGATGCTATCCAGGGAACAAAAAAGAGGCAGAATGTTTTCCCCAAAGAGAGGGCTTTTCAGATGTGCTCTGTAATTTGTCATCCAGAGGAAAGGGTGTATCATCACCGCTTTAAAAAAGTAAATGAATTACATCGACTTGATGCACAGCAGGCTCACAGATTTCATGAAGCCTTTGTATTAAACATATGCTTGCTTTCTGTTGTCTCTTCTCAGATTATTCTAGGCATCCAGGAGATAAAACAGGCAGAAAAACAGCAGACGTCACAGCAAATAGCTTGATAGGTCACCTCATTCGTAAGACACAAAATCAGAAATCTACCTCCCAGACCGGAAATTAAATTCTTTAATGAACCCACTAACCCATTCCAAAGTCTGACTTTCTGAGACTTTTCCCCTCATTACCACTTTCTTTTCCAAAGCATTTCCTTCCCTAGATGGCTTGGGAATATCAGATTATTATTAATAGAAAAAATATATAGCTCAGCATACCTGATGTCACTGAAATCCTCACAGTGTGTAGAAGACACTTCTTTCTTTCAGGATAGGCCTCTCAATGAATATAGTTTTATCTGCGAGTCTATTACTATTCCTACATTTTTCGTGGTTTCATGGACCAGCAGCCTGGGGTTATTTTACTGACAAGCCACTCACGTTTCTTTAGCCTTTTCCTATGTTCCTAGGTCTGTCCCCCAGCCCTTCCTTAGCATTTTCTTATACGCTAAAAAATATGCTAGCCATATTTTTTTCATCTTTTCTCATCTTTTAGTACTTTTTTAGTACTATGCTTTGCCTTCTCAGGAGACATTTGTTTCCATTAATAAATGGCACAGTACTTAAATTTCCATAAGAAAGATCTGTGTAGACATATGTTGACAAAAGTTTGTAAGCATATGTACATATGTTAAATAAGTATTATTTTAACAAATGTCTGCTTCTATTTAATTTTTCAGCTTAAGAATGGGAAGGCCTAGACTATGTAAGGTGCCTAAACAATCTAAATTTTATCAATTAATGGTGAAGACTATTTTTACTTTGTTAACAGAGCATACAGTAGTACCAGTCATTCCAGATAACATTAAGGCATAGCTGTCAGTATGGCATTTTCAGTAGGGGATAGCAGATGGAGACAGTGGCTAACCTGGAATATCACGAGCTTTAAAATTAGAGACCCAGTATGAAAGATGCGATTTTTCAATGGGTCTCCATCTTCATGGAAAATGTGTTTCTTAGAATAACACTAACTGCCAATTGTGAGATGCTATCATATATCATGTGTTACATATGTGATCTTCGAAAGAACCTTTGAAGGTAAGTATGAGTACTTTTTTTCTTTCTATGCAGAACAGTCATGTGTTAATTCAAAAGTCAGCACTTGTTAATAAAGCTCAGTGAAACACAGGCATCGCTGAGTTGAGGACGACTGAGAAATTTTTTCTTTTCAAATACTTATCTTGAATAAAACTAGAGCCACTTACATAGAATTAACAAGTAATAAACATTACCAACATATGTGTACATAAGATTTGCGATGAATTAATTTCCCAGCTGGACAATTTAAATGGAACAAATGTTCTCATTTATAATATGGCAATGTATTCTCTCACCCATATAGATGACACAATAATTCTTCATCACAACCAATGTCAGTCCATTCTTTATTCAACAAAATAATTGGACTCTATAAAATTGTAACTGATAACCTAGTTTGGTTACAGTTAATATCAGAATGCAAGAAAGGTCCTTAACCGAAAACCTCAAAATCTGATTGGGGAACCTATTTTAGACAAATTGGCTTTATTTTTTTCTTTTATACTCAGTGCAAGTTGCAGCTAGATTCTAAACTGATTGGGACCAATCCAACTCTGTATGCTACTTCTCAACATGCATACGAAAGGCTAATGGCACCAGTGGAATGCAGAACTGCCGTAAAAGGCTCACTATCAAAGGGTCAGATTTTAGGCAAAATGCCTGCTCAAATGAAAGCTTGTGTAGGTTCTTTATCTAAAGTAGCAAGGAGGTTAAATCGAAAGGCAGCCTAAGCATTTATGTCCAGTTAAATAGAATTACTGGTATATTGTTTATAAATAAGAGAATATGCACCATCCTTCTATGGCTTATGTTACCAAAAAATATGCAAAAGCAAATGCCACAGTACCCCAGTGGGCTTACACTGCATATTATTTTTTCATGAAAATGCAATGCGGGTGGGAGGAGGGTGGTGCTGAGAGGGGAGTACAGGGAATGATATGTAGAGCTCAAAGATCTAGAAGGGTAAAGCAGAAGAGATGGGGTGGGGGAAATGAGGAAGGGAAAGGCATAGAAAACACTGAGTAAGAAAGGGTTGGCAGCTAACAGCTGAAAGCACTTTGGGATTCAATATGGAAAACAATACCCAGTACATTAAGAATATTAAGTGGCACAGTGATGACCTTTCAAAACTATGGTGTAGTGTGCTGTAAAGTTCTCCAAGAATTAATTCTGCCTTGCCCAATGATCCCCATGTTTAATCTTCACCTCAGTGCTCATTCTGAACAAGTAACAAAAGAGGCAGCTACTTGAACTGAAAATAACATTGTGGCCCAATCATTTTCATCTTCACCTTATACTAAAAGGGTCTCTGCTATCCCCAAACCCATCTTGTCTAACATCTTGGTTTGAGTGCCAGGGAAGTAAAAGCAATCAAGCGAAAAACAAGGCAAGGTCTGTACTCATCCTCACAATTAATACCGTGCTTGGTTCCTTAATGAAGGCTGGGGACTGCGGTGCATGGAGAGAGGGAGACAGGCAAAACACAACAGGAAGTAAGAAAAAGATTTTGCTTAAAAAAAAAAAAGAAAAAAAGAAAAAAGAAAAAAAGAAAAAATCAAAAAACTCTTGGGACACGGGTAATTTAGAATGTGATTTTAACATAGATGAGACTAAAGTTTACCCATAAGAATGGAAGTGCTAAAAATATTAGCAGTACAAAAAGACAGATCTTTACTTAGTAATAGCAACATACACTTTTAGAGCACTTATGCTGGGCTGGGCACTCTTCTGAGGCACTTACATGACTTCAGTCCTCACCCCAGCCCTGTGACTTAGCAACACATATTATATCATCTTAGAGGTGAGGAAACTAAGGCAGAGATGGGTTAAATCAGTGCCCAACGTCCAGAAGGGGGAGAGCCAGGATTTAAACCTAATTTCAGAACCAGCACTTTTATCTACTATGTCATACATAATAAGTTTAAGTTTTTAGCAATCTAACTCCTATTAGATAAATACTACTAATTATAAATGTATTCCTTCTATTAAGGTAAGAATTTTTGGCAAGGCCTTTTCTTGAATGCCTTATGTAAAGAAACAATTTTACAAGGAATTAGCATTAGCAGAATAAAAAGTTAGAATTAAAACAAATTACTATAATCTCTAAAATAATAAAGCTGAAGTTACTTAAAATTTTATATTGAATATTTTCATTCCTACAGGCCAAACTATTCCAAAATTAATCTAAATAAAAAAGTTTTGCGATGCTACTGTAATATTTAAGCATTTAACTTCCTTTTGTGCAAAAAAAAAAAAAAAATCCAAATTCCTCCTTATTGAATCTTTTGGTTCATTTTAACTCTTTAACTTATCTGCCTTGTATTTTAATAGCTGCCCTTTTTTTGCCAGCAGAAATAACACAGTATTCTTCTTCATAGCATCTATTTGGTCAAAGCAGATATTCAAAGATATTCGAAGAATATCTTCCTATTTCCCATCAGAAATATTATTTCCTATGCCTTGAGCAGACCTAACAGAAAATATGAGAAACATTGTCTCTTTCCTTGCCCTTCATAAGGAAAGCGCAGGAAAGGAGCTGGGTCCTGCAGCTTACACAAGAAAGGGAAGATGTAAGTATTTCAAATGTGTCTAAAAGAAAAGCTATTGCTGGCCCTTAATCTGCCTCCCTTTCTCTGTTAAATAAGGAAGAAAATAGAGGGAGAAGAGCTTGCGATTCCCTAGGTATGCTAAGCACCACATTCTGAATGTCAGAAAGAATCTCTAGTATAGAGGAGAAATAAACATAAACAGACTACATTCCTCTTTAAAAACGGTGAATCTCTTTCTCCAAGGGTGCTTTCAGCTAAAGAGAATTTTAGTCCTGTAAAGGGCGAGGTCTCCTCTATTTCCTTTTTAATTGTGTAATCTCTCAAGGATTTCACATGCATAGAAAAAATACTGATATGTCTACTTTAATAAATCACTTTAAACTGTTTAAACAAACATTCTCATCCACCTAAACGAGCCCATGCCTGGACTTCAGAGGAACATGAAAAATCAGGATTGTAAATAAACTATCTCTTTTGAACCTTGACCCTGAATTTACCATTGACCTGAAAGCATTCAGATTTACTCTCTATTTTAACTTTATCTTAAATACAAGGTAGTTAACTCTCATACATTATGTACAACTGCTGGAAATTAATATTAGTGAAGTCTGTCACATTCACAGGAGGATGAAACAAAAGTAAAACCACACACCAAAAATCTAATAAATGCATTTTTGAACTGCATTGAACCATCTAATTACTACCAGCTTATAGGAAAATGACACAGAAGCTATTTCCTAATTGCTCTTTCATCAGTGTCACTTTAAATGACTATTGCAATAGTTTTGCTGTCAACATTTTCTGTGATCTATAAATATTGACCGTGTAGTTAGTAAAAAAGCAAAAGAACAGAAAAGCTGAGACAGATGCTACACAAATATCTCTAACCAGCATCCACTCAGCCCTTGCTCATGGACACCGCCACCCCAGCTGTTTATAGCCAGTGTCCCTTGCAGTTAGTCACAGTGGTTGTGCAGAATGGTTAGTGCCTTTGATGAACCAGAGACTGAATATTTTGAGTATCACCCCTGCCAAACATATGGAATGACAAAAATTTTCTAAAAATTTTAAAGACTATTTCTGCCAAAGTAGAGAATTTATAAACAAAAGCACAGAGAAAAATACAGTTTTACGCCTAAAAACAGAAACAAAAAATCAAATTAAAAAAATTCATCCAAATGTAAGTTGGTTTCTGAAGACCTGTCTGATCCCTCAAAAAAGACGAAGGTTAAGTAAGACAAGGACATATGATTCCTTCTTATATAGAGACCTAGATTTTAAAGAATATCTTAGACTCAACCATTCAACAGAGGCATATCCAAATTCCACAAATGTGGGTGCACAGTTCTAGTGACAAAGCTCGGGACAACAGAAATTTGAAAATACCTAACAAATTTTGCACAATGTAGCAGTCAATTCCATTAATAAAAGTGATAAGCCAAGCAGCACTTAGACTGACAAAAATTTCAAGAATCAACCACCCTTCATGTTACTACCATTAATAAGCATAAGTATAATTCCTGCAAGAAATTTAACAAAAAGAAAAGCGAATGGTGACCAAGTTGAAATTGCTGACAATGGAATCTTGTCATTTTTCATTAGACTGGAAAAGGCTGCCCCAAAATGGAAACTTATGACCAATTAATATGAATGGAAACACATTTCCAAATAGCCAAAGAATTTCTGTTTGAATAGTATTCTGAACTGTGACAGGCTCCTATTATATTATTTATGGACAATCTGAAAGGCATGAACTTCACTCATTACTTTCCCCAGTGTATTCCAGGTACCCATTTATTCTTAGAAAACACACATGGAAAAAAATCTTTAAAATGAAAGAGAAATAATTCATGAACAAATATGTAATTTAACATGTTGAATAGGAATGAATGTCACACTTTCCCCTAACTTCATAAAAGGCCAGATGTGTGCTACACCCTCCTGCATGATTTCATAGCTCTTACAACTCCACCCAACGAGATAACCTACCCACATTTTTTTATGATCTTCCTTCCTTTCCCTCAGGAGCCACTATGTAAATCTCTAGAGAAACAAATCCCATGCTGAGAAGAATGTATAATTTGCCTTTGTCATCTTTTGAATATAGCATTGGAGAGATTATATTATTTATAGCACACTAGTTGGCTATTCACTTTAGTGAACTTATTATCATATGTAAATTCAAATAAATAATATTTCTCTCTCCCCATTCACAATTTTCTACTCTGTTTGATATTCAAATTCAGTAATGGGCTATTTATAATGTAGGATAGCAGCATGGATAATATAACGAGTAGGACATTTGAAATTGCACAAACCTGGGTTTTAATATTGCCTTCACTCTCTAGTAGTGTGATCTCTTAGTCTAATCATGAGACAAGATAGTAATATTTACTTCCCACAAGTTAAAGAGACCAAGCACAAATATTTTTTTCTGGAAAGAAACAAAGTGAACAAACCACTGGTGAAAGTTTTAAAACCATTTTTTAAAAGGGTTGATATTAAATAATATGAATGGCATTAAACATCTTTTACAAGCAACAAAATACTAGAAGGCACCCACTTTTAAAACAAATGAGAATCACAGACAACACAGCAGGTAGGAATAAACTTTCACAGGTTGCTGACTCTCAGGACAGTGCTCACTCCAGCCATTACCTCTGCCCTCCCCTTAACCTCTTCACAGGGGATTGGTAACCTGGAAAAGTAGTACAGGAAGGGGGTCTTTTTTGCTGCTTTGTATGCCCAATATGCATATCCTGTTAGCAAGTGGGGCTTTGTGCCACAGATAGGGTAAAAATAAACATCAGTTTAGCTGGGCAGGGAAAGGCAATATACCACCTGGACCTCTCCTGGGGTGAGAGGTCAAGCATGGAGTCCTTGGTGGTTGGAGGGTCTCCATTCCAAAGAGTAGAAATGGCAGGGGATGAAGGGCAAGGAAGTGAGGCAGGGTACTAGAGATGTAGAGGTCTGTCCGTGCTCTCACGGAAGTACCTCCAAGAGTAAACCAAAATTCCTCATGAGGTGGCTGAATCATTTGTTAGACTACATTTCACTCAGTACAAGAAGTTACATGAAGCTTCAAACATGTATGTGAAACAGTCTAAGTATGAATCCAAGGAGTTCTTGAATATAAAAGCACCTGGCAAAGAGGAAGGACTCAATAAATGTAAAGTTTTCTTCCTTTCCAATACAGCCCAGGTTCAGACTGTTACATGATGTGATACTAACAAGCAGAACTGACACAAGTATGTATGTGTACAGGAGGGGAAAAAGACAACTGCAAAACTCAGAGGGAGCTTTAGCTTTCATACAAGGGTGAAATTGTATCAGTAAAATCAAAGATGTTCAGGTTGCTATTTATAATCTCTATTAAGGGTCTCAGGCAGTGCAGTAGAAATTGTAGTTACTCAAACAGGGACCATTCAGAGAAGGAATCTGGGAGATATGAACTATACTGTAACCATTCACCCCTTAGAAGACCTGGCTTTTTAAATCAGAGAAAAGTTTACAGTTTTGGGGACTGGGATCTCAATACTAGCTCAGCCGACTCCTGAGGTGGTCACTCCACTGTCCCTGAATCAGTCAGAGACATAGAACCTCTTTATCAGGCACTTCTCAGACCTGCCTCCCTACTGGGAATTTCATATACCCTTTGCCTATGTCCTTTATTATATACTAGAACCAAATCTTAGCAAAAAGTTTAATGAAGCTAAGTATTTGGGATTTTCTGTCAAAAGTTGATGTTTTCTTCGCTTTAATGTATTATCATCTACTTTGTTACTGAGATTTTTGATAAAATGATTCTAATTATTGATAAAGGACATACTTCTTTTTACCTACAAGCTTCCTACCAGTTGAGGTTGGTATAGCAGATAATATCTAATATGCCAAAGAGTGGAAAACTGAAGTAATAGTTTGGGACAGAAATAATACAATCATCAGTCCTTTGATAACAATGTCATTTCAAAAGCAAAATAGTATTATCCAGAGACTTGGCTCATCTTAGAAGTAAGCAATGGTTATAACCATTTCTCAATATTTCATTTTGAAAAGATCATCTGGCTTTCTGGGCTCTTTCTATTGTTGAAAACAGGGATTAATAATTAAATGTGACAACCCAAAAGTTAACTATAATGAATTCAACTCAAGGTAATGCCAACAAAATGTGTAATCACACATGTTTTGATACATAAATCTACTGCAAAAAAAAAAAAATGTGAGAAAGTATCATAGATCTTGAGGTATCTCTTATAAAGTAATAATAGCTCATGACCACTGAGTTTTGGGATAAATTAATTACTATTTTATGGCAATTAATTGACTAAATTCATTGACTCAACAAACAAAAACAGAATGAAATAAGTCCAAACATCCCAATGCTAAAGCATATAAACTGTTGAAAATCAGTAACATATATAAACATTTAAATCGCTTTTGTAATAACAACTACATAAATGGTCAACACAATCTCCCAAACAGGAGAGCTATTTCCCTAACTCTTTGAAAGCTCAAGCTTGTCACATAAAAGGTAAGTTCATATGACAGAAGATAATTTCTCTGTGCCATGTTAGCAACTTATGTCTCCTTCTTTGAAAAAGTATACTTATTTTAGTAAATCTTAAATCTGAAAGTCATTCTTGCTTGGTCCCCATAATCCTCTCCTATCCCAAAAAAGGTTTTGTTTAAATAATTCTACTTTTCATTGACCAGGTCTGTGTCTTAAATACAGTTTTTTTGACTTGATGTTAATTTATAATCAGAAACTACTTTTTTTTCCACATCAAGAAGTTTTTTACATTGACCTTGAACACTCTCATGCCAAAGAAAAAAAATCAGATACTCATTCTTTAAGTCAGAAAAAGGCTAAACAAAATACAAATGACCAATAAATATATAAAAAAAAAAAAAACACTTTCTCTAGAAATAAAAGAATACCTACTGAGTGTTTTACCTATCTAAGTGGCAAATGGTTAAGTGATAATATTTTTTTGTTGTTGGTTAAGGTGCAGGAAAATGGGTGCTCTTAATGCTGCATGGAATGTAAACTGGTGCATGATTCTTGCAAAAAGAAAATCTTTAAAGTGTGCATGGCTTTTAATTCTACTTATGAAAAAATTTTCAGACATTAATGTGCAAAAAAGTTTTAGTTACCAAAAAAGTGCCATGACTTTTTAAGTGATTTTGAATCAATGCAATGATTTTTAAAACAACCAAAATGTAAAATTAATAGGATATTAGTGAAATAAATCATGATAAAGCAATGAAACAGTCTGCAAAATGATGTTGTGCAAGTCTATTTTTGTCCTGAAAAGATGTTCTCAGAATAGTATTAAAAGTTACAAAACATTATATATGGTACGATCTACTTTTCTCTTTGTCTAAAATACTACACATACAATATATCAAGACCAGGATTTGTAAGGGTATACATCAAAGAGTTATCAATGACAGAGTTTGGTTGTTGAGCTTATGGGTAGGTTTTATGTTCTCTTTGCTTTGTACTCTGATTTTTCTGCACTGAATACAACTGTTTTATAATAAATAAGAAAATTTTAGAAATTAGTTTATTATACATAAGTTCATTTCAAATACACCACTCATTTTCAATGAAAGCCATTTCATTCCCAAGAAGGTGAAAATTGGGTGTTGAGGTGTGTAAAAAACCCTCCCCAACAAAATCTCTTATTCTCTATTTAATTTCGTGTGGTGGAAGAGGAAAGCATTTAGGGAAAAAAAGCGAAAAAGTAGCATTTTAGTAGAAAATAATGAGGAAAAGACACAGAAGCAGACCAAGATGAAACTGTTACAAATATGCACATGAAGTGCAAAATCATAGTTTATATTAAAAATCAAAATCATTATTCTAACATACATTTTATATGTATATTCTTATCCTCCGAAAAAATGGTAAAGATCTCACTGATAATGGACAGCAGTATCATATTCATGCTGACATCAGCAAAAGAAAAGTTAAATCATTAACAGACCTTAATATCAAATTGGCTCCTCTTAGCAGGTAAAGTCAGATATTTTACTTTAAAATGATGGTACTCTTAGCCATCCCATCCTATAAATTGATTTTTAAAAAACCAGATTGATAAGGGATTTTATATAACTCATAACACATGAAATGATTTGAACACTTGAGATATTTCACATCAGTATAATAATCCGTAGGAAAACTTTCAATATATTCAGTTAGGGGCCATCTGATCTCTACTTCTGCATTAATCGGTTATTGTTCATTGTGGGGAAAAAAATCATTATTGGGTGAAAATTTAAAGAATAATTATCTGAAACCCAATGTTACATTTGTCACTACAGCAATGACGTCAGCAGAGAGTAACATATGAACTCAGAATCAGGTCACACTTTTAACAGGCCTTGAACATGCCAGTTCTCCCAATTTAGTCAATATTTCTTATTTCACTCTCTGAAAGGAATCTTGAGGAATAAAACAATGCCAATAAAGCTTCACTTAAGCTTTTCTTGCACCTGCCAACTCCCAGTTATAACCACACATGGTTTCCCAGATGAAACATAGCCATAAATGTCAGAATAGTGGAACTGGTGATTAACAACCGGGCGATACAAATTCAAAAATCACAAAACTCAACTGAGTGCACTTTTGCAATTACTGTTTTAGTGGATCAAAACACATTTGTCATAGCCCATTTAATTAAAAGAAAGATGCAAAAATAAGGTGGGATCCTGGAATGGGGTCTCAGCCCAGATAAGTGTGCATATGTATGGGTATCACAGGAAAATTAACAAAAATATGGGAGCTCTTTCAAGAGCTCTTGTCTCAACTCTTATGATTAGGTTTGCTTTCGACTCCAATAGTCAAGAAACACATTTAGGGAACTTGATTCTACTGACCTTTGGAACAGAGACAGGAAAACACTGCAATGGCTCCAAAAGCAGGGCATTTGGCACCATCATGAGCATGTTGCTAGCTGACTTCTATAAGGATTTAATGCTTAATCAATTCTTTCACAACCAGATTATTCTACGGGCATATTTCAGGTGCTTTCATTGGCCAAGATAGACTCTTCCTGCCCAGCCTTTTAAAAAGGCTGCTTAGTAACCTATTACAAACATGCTAAGTCTACAAGTCCAAAATGATCCAAATATTCCAAGCACCTCCCTCGTCCACAAATAATTCTTTTAAATAATTTTGGCTTTAGCTGTACAAATCAGATCTACATATCATTTTTCAACCTATGTATATGTAATATGACAATAATGTCGAATTGCTATGACATTTAATTCCCTTTAAGCCACTTTTTGTTGCTGATAATCATCAAAGGGTACCGACTGTTTTCTGTGCTCTGCCTCCTTGGTCCTCCAAAATAATTACAAGATGGTGTTTACCATCTGGGGACCTACCCTTGGGATGGGAAAACATGACAGGAACACAAGATTTCCAGTCTGTGTCAACTGCCTTGATGTACCCACTACTGCCGTCGCTTTAGATCACTCAATGCAAGACTGTCCATCCTTTGCCTGTCATCAGAATTTACAGAGAATCTGAAAACCCTCAAAGAGACAGCACATAAAAGAAGCTATTCTCATTAAATCCAGGAAAGAGACCATGAGTATCAAATATTCAAGGTATTAGTGGGACCTGTTCTCCTAACAAGCTATAAATCTGTACCTAATTTCAGGATTTCTATTATCTGACTCATAAAACACTGAAATGGCATAACAAGAAAACCCAATTTGCTAAAGAAATAGCACACGTTTACATTTTAGCACATTTTTATTTACCTTTATAATCTCCCCCCAACTGTGCTAGTGTCAAATGAAGTATGAGGTAATGTTTGCACCTAGTCAACAGTCTTCAATTCCAGACATCTGCAATAAATTTTTTTTAAGGCCCAATGCTGGTACTGCATACACACCTGGAGTTTGAAATAAGTTATTGTGCTGTGGTGCCACACACTCAGGGTTTGCTAGTACAGGCAAAGGGGAAGGGCTCACCTGAAACTCGAACCTCTGCAGGGACAGCGAGCAGAATTTCAAATGGATCTCCTCATCTATCCTCTTTAAATTCACCATAGTCTTAACTTGCACGTGCATCTTTTCTTTGAAAGGTTCAGGTGACTGAAAATAAAGACTAAAGAACACTTATTTACACAATGATAGTGGATTAAAGATCATTCTTGCTTTCTGCTATTTGTTCATATAGAGTTTTCCGCTTATGCCTGCTGCTTTTTACTTAGGTAGTACCCAGAACTATTTCTTTGAGGTATCTCTTCCCAAATTCCTGAACTTGCACCATGAGGACTACGGAGCGAAATGAAGGGGGCTTCCTCCATCCACATGGACAACCAGAGAGGGCTGGCAGCTGAGTCCATAAGCACAATAATCACCACAGCTCGGCGGTTCAAAAAATGTGTCTCTTTTAACAACCAATTTACGTTACATTGAAACACTTGGGAACATGAGACTGGTCCTCTAATATTTCTTAAAATGTACCTCTGTGTACAAAGAACTAATTACTTGTTGGTCAATTGCTTTCCTGTACATATTAACTGATTTAAACTTTCCTTCACAATTTTCAGGCTGATAAGTATAAAACCATTTCTTATTCTTGCCCATTCAGCATGTGTGTTGACCGGTACGAAGAGGAACACTGTAACAAGAGTAGGCCTGGATTCTGGTTTATCACTGCCAAAGCATTTCAGATTCTTCAGGTATGTTTCCTCTTGTATAAAATGAAGAAGTTGGTGTCTGCAATTCAGGGTAACAAAAAAATTCAGGCATTTCTCTTTAAAGAAATTATCAAATAGACATGAGAACCACCCTAAGTCTCTCATTTTGCTCATTTACAAAATGAAGGAAATGGATATGATCTCTAAATTTACCTCTCATGTGATATTTAGAGATTACAGTATCTCATGTACAATTATGCAATTTATGTAAAGTGCAGAGGAAAAATTCTTTTCACTAAGTTGCATCTACTCAAACTCAATAAGGTAAAATGTTTCTCCATTCAATCAATCCATTTCCTCCTTGTCTTAAATATTGCAAACTAATTCTTACTTTTATGTTTTAGTCCAAGTACCTATGTTTGCAATACTCAGAACTATAAAGTGTTTTACTTTCCCTGTGGTTAAATCTATCCATTTGCACTTTATGATACATGGAGGAAAAGAAACACTGTTGTAACTATTTTAAATGTTCTTGCTAGTTATCTTTTCAAAGGAAGTTTTAACATTGGGAAAATATATTTCAGTCGTGAAAAACTTGTAAGAAGCTTCTGTAGTAAATAGGGTGATTATTTTACTTTATTCAACATTTTATTAAATAACAGCTACTTGGAAAGAGAAAGAGATATCAGAGTGAGTACTCGAGCGAATGCTGAAAGATTAAATTGTGCCCCAATCTCCTAAACAACTCAAAGAGTGGTGGAACCAGGAGAAACTTAGTGAATTCCATCTCTTCATGGTCACATATAAAGAAAATAAGTATACACTACTGAGCTCTTCCCGTGTGTTAGGCTTCATTCTAACTACTTTCACAAAACTATCCTCTCACAAAAATGATTTTATCCTCATCTCAAGAAATGAGAAAATTGAGAATTTAAGTAACAATTAAAATAATAAAGGCAGATAACATTAAGGTCAGAATTTTGATCCAGGCCTCCAAACTTATCACCAGGGTATAGCCTAAATGAGAACTAGAATGTAACCAACAACTCATTTCAAAAGGAAGAAAAGTTTTAAAGTATCTGAAAATGCCTAACTGCTGAGGATTCTAATACCATAATTTTGTGACCAAATATCTAGACCTTTCTGCAGTTTGGTCTCTGACCCTACTGGAGTGACTAAGAGGTTTTTAAACTCTGTCTCTGACAACCTGTACTCTTTGCATTGTCCATATTGTTTTACTAGTTTATTTTGCAGACTCTAAGGGAAATCGAGGCATTGTCCCCCTGCCTTGTGACCTATCCCTCCCCTGCTGACCACGTCTTATGACTTCAACTGTTGGCCATCCCCAGTGACTCTACATGCTGACAGTGAGTCAACAGAAACTACTCACTGTTCTCATCCTACAACCTCACCTGCTGACCACTGAGTCAGCAGACCCTTAAAAGTCCAGCTGCCCCCACCAGTCAGAAAATGAATGATGTAAGTTTATGATCTTGTTTCTCTAGCAATCCATTTCTTTGACTCTCACCTTTAAAACCCTTGCTTTATTCTTCCCACCTTACAATATGTCTTCTGTTCATGTCAAAGGCTACTTTCTCTGATTTGCAAATATCAGAATAAAATTCTTTTATCCCTCAGAAGAGTCCTGTGGAAACTTCTTTTATACTGCCATCAAAAAAAAAAAAAAACATTTATTTCTCTGAATCTTGCCTTCTTCCTGGAGAGTAATTTGACAATCTTTCCAAAAATTCATAATTCATAGATAGAGCAATTACCACTTCTAGAAATAAATCCTCTAGAAATAGTCACATAAGTGCTTAAGTGTAAAAATCAAGTATGTTACTCACAGCAAGGTTTAAAAAAGAAAAGCTGGAAATAGCATAAATCGGTACCCTGCTCTTATAAAGTATAGTAAATCTCTATAATGGAATACTAAGCAATCTTTATAGGTAAAATCTATAAGAATGCCCAAAAGAGTCCACCAAAAGAAAAAGGTTATAAAACAGCACGTGTCATATCCCACTTAATCAAATATTAATAGATAATAAAAGAGAGATAAAAATACGTAGATTAGTAAAATCCATCAGTCATCAGGCAGGATATGTCAAATTGCTAACAATTGCAATCAGTGAGTTTCACTTTATTCCTTACATGTGTTTGCATTCTGGATCGTGTGTCACTTTTGTAAATAGGAAAAAAAAAACTTTTAATTTTGGAAACTAAAAAATAAAATCACAGGAACCTGACAATTGTCAAAGTTTTTGGTATTCTTGAGAATGTTTCTTAAACACATATCAAAAGAGGTCATCTACGATTGTTTTCAAAATAATATTCAATTAACTAAAGTTATAAGTTAAAAGTTCTAGCACTTAAAGTGAACTTATAAATATCATCTATAAATCTCCTTATTATAAACCAAATATATATTTTTAAAATAAACTTCTAGGGAGGATTTGATTAGTATTCGGTCTCATTTACAAAATTAAGTTATTAAACCCCTTAAACATTTCAAACTGCATTTTTTTAATTTAACTTGTGCTATTTTTGGTTTGCAAACTTCAAAAGCCTAACAAACAAAATGTTCCTTGGTTATTAATCTGAATAAACCTAGTCAATTAGACATAAATATGATCTCTCTCAAGTTCTTTTAATAGTCTAATTCTGTCTATAAATTTAGCCAAATTACCTTATTACCCTTCAATTTTAAAAATCTCAAATCCAGAAGTAATTAATTACACATTTTAAATTGGGATCACAAGGTTAGTCAATTAAATAACATCAAATTCTCTTAAACATTTTAAACTCTAACTACATATAGAGCTTATTCCCAAATGCAATGCAAAATTTTAATACAATGTATTTTTAAAAATATGTATTTAATGCTAAACTTTAAGGGTTAAAAGACACACCCAATCAGGAAGAGGTTCTCAATCTTGACTACATATTATCATCACCTAACATTCTTTAAAGGAAAAGAATAATGACCAAAGCCTAACTCCATTCCAGACCACTTAACTCAAATCTCTGGGGATGATTTTTTTTTCTTTTCAAAGCTGTTCAGGTGATGGTAATATGTAGCCAGTGTTGAGAACCTCTAAGGAAGCGAAACTCTGTTCTAAGGAAATGATTATACCAACCCCAAAAGAACTGGCTTCACCATCTCGGTGGGAAGTGGCAATAAGCTAACATTGTTTATTCTGATGGGGTTTTGGGAGCTGGCCATGAGGCTGAATGCTCCTGCAACTTGAGACAGGTGAGTCCCTTTAAACAGTTCATTCCTTACAAATGCAGTGGCATTGTAGGCAGGTTACACTTTTAACTGATTTTGTCATTTGAATTGAGTTTGCAAGTTCATATGCTTGGTTTGCTAGTCTATTTCCTGCTTGATTTTATTCTCATTTCTATTTATAGTCTTCCTGCTTGGTAGGGCCATAACTCTTATAGATATTTAAATTATTTGACTGTAAGCTGTATGATTTTCAAGGCTTAATCACAAAACTAATGCCACATCAGTAGTGAATGTGTATAACTGGAAGCCGACTTGTCGTTAAAGTATAAAATTATGGGTATAGAAAATATATAAGTAGTGTGATTTATCCATGAATTGTGCCTTTTCTCTTTTGTAGGAGGATCTAGCTGTTTTTGCCCCAAGGGCATATCCTAATACCCATCCCTGAGCTTTTGTTTCTTGACCTGCAGAAGTCAAGGCTAAAGTCCACCCAAGTGGGGAAGTCTTACACACTAAATGAGTGCCCTAATGGCTACATCCTATAGTAAGAATAACCTGGAATTAAACCTTGCTACCCATCTCCCATCAGCTTCCAGGGACTGAAGAGAAAGATGTCTTGGTACAGAGCAGGAGGAAAAGGACAAAAAGAGCCTTATGTAAACAGGTATGGTCACAGATTGAACCTTGAGTAGACCTGCACCTTGAATGCCAGCAACCTGAGTGGGCCAGGAAACCTCAGCCATAAATATATGCAGGTGCTTTCTAAAGAGAGTGTCCCAGGTGCTGGGCAGAAGAAAATGCAAAGCATCTTTGAAGAAGGGCACTTTCATCCCAGACCATAAAGCTGGCTCACACACTTTCCAAGGCTGATAACACGTGAGCAGTGAAAAAAATTTTTAATTAATTTTATTATTATTATTTATGCCTACAGCACCTGTTCTTCCTAGGTGGTCTCCCATCCAAGTACTAACCAACCCTGACCCAGCTTAGCTTCCAAGATCAAACATCGGTCTTGTTCAGGGTGGCATAGCCATAGACCATAAGCTGTGAAAATTAATAAGGCCCACAGGAAACAAGGCAATATGAGCCAAAACCAGCACCAAAAAAGAAAGAAAGAAAGAAAGAAAGAAAGAAAGAAAGAAAGAAAGAAAGAAAGAAAGAAAAGAAAAGAAAAGAAAAGAAAAGAAAAGAAAAGAAAGCAGAAAGAGTCCTGCAGAGACTTTAGATTAAAAAATATATATATCAAAATAACTGAGTGCCATCTTTAATGAAATAAAAGACAAGCTTGAAAATATCTCCAGTGAACAGGTAATCACAAAAAGTGGCAGAGATGGTTTCAGAAGAGTCAAGTGGGAGTGCTAGAAATAAAAAATATAAACGTCAAAAAGTAAAATCCGACAGCTGCTAACACAAGTGGGAACCAGTGAACTGAAAGATTAAGAAGAAAAAAAGAATCAGAAAACACTGTCCAGAATGTGGCATAAAAAGACAAAAAAGATGAAAGATATAGAATACAACGGGATATGGAGGACATGGGGAGAAGATCTAACCTGGTTCTGACTGTAATCCAGGTAGGAAAGTACACAGATATTGTGCTTTGAATTGTTTTTTTCTCCTATGAACTAAACAACAAAAGGATGACATCTTCCTGATCGATGATCATGTTTAAGCAGTTAAAGGGCATCTTTTGGATGGGCATATTCAAATATGCAGGCAAAAGAACCACTAAAACATAAGTAAATTTTATAAGACAAAATTGAATAGAAGCCCCATTTAAATTTGTAGAGCTATTTAAGCTTAGCCACACTTTAAAAAACAGCATTGATATGGAAAAAAATTACTTTAATAAAGTCATAAATATTTACCTTTCCAGTAATAGGACAACTATTTTGTAGATTAAGGATTTTTCTCTCTTTTAAAAATTTTATACTCATGGGTTAATTGTGAACCAATTTTAAAACTCTTAAGACTTCTAATCAGCCATGACTGTGCGTATCCTAGATTTAAAAGCCCATTTAAATCAGAGTTAAATGAGCATTGATAGTTATCAGGCATTTGGAGGCTAATGAGCCAAAACAAATTTAAGTCACTAGTTTGGAGATTCTAAGGAATTTGCTCTTGTCAGATGAGAAGATGAGGCATTATCTTCAAAGCCAATAGCTGGCTCCAGAGAAGAAGATTATTTTAATGTTCAAAGAATACTTGGCAGTTTGTTTGACTACACTTTTGCACCTTTACCCCATTCCCCCAAAACTTAATTGGATAATGTTATGATGGTACATTTTCTCATACCTGATTGTCCATCACACAACAAATGGCATGTAGGTCATATTTCAAAAATCAAAGTCTTGGTATATAAACAGAATTAGTTATTTATGTGTATGTGTGCAAATAGATATACATGTACTAGTAACCAAATTTACTAAACAGCAAATATATACACAAATGTTCAGTAAAGCATTAAAGCACAGAATATTTATAATTATATATATCATTTAACTTATCATTTTCTATGCTCCAGTAACTGTACTAGACACATCAGACTTTATTTCGACCCTCAAAAAGCATAGCGTTTCATGGGGAAGACACATAAGTAGATCATTTTTGCTCAGTGCAATGCTAGAGGTACACTCAGGCAATAGAAAATTGCAAAGACAGGATTAAGCACATGGTATCTATCAATGGAGCACAAGGGCACCTAATCCAATCTAAGGAGTAAAGGGGAGTAAAACCATGGACAACATCCTGGAAAAGATGACACAGGAGCTGAGACCTGAAGGATGAAGAGGAGAATCTCTAATTGAGAAGAGGAATGTCATTCTCTATATGAGACAACAATGGCCCGGAAGGGAGGTCAGTGTGGCAGTCTGAACATCTACACAGTTCTGAGTCACAGAAGCATAAAATAAGGTGATGAGGAAAAGGGACAAACTGTCTAAGGTGCTCAGGGCAGGTCACCGGGAGGACTGTACTCCATGCCCAAGTGTTGTGTTTTCACCCTGAGGAAAACGAGTTATTGAAGGACTTTAAACAGAAGAACTGGCACAGATACTCATGTGAATACCTTGACCAGATAAGGAGGATATTGCCATGTTCTGAATAACAGCTAACAAGGTGGTCACAGTAAAAAGTTGAGGGGACAGTTTGAGGATTCGCTGATAAGATATAATGAGCCCATGTAGGAAGAATCTAAGATGGCTCTCATGGTTTGTTTGTGTTGAGATAATTGGACAGATGGTTGAATATTAATTGAAGTAGAAAATAATGATGGCCTAAAATGGGACCTGAGGAAAGATGGGGCCACATTCAATAACAAAAATATCAGTCTTAAAACCCAAGTGGAGATGTATAGCAGCCATGTGAACACACCACTGGAAGATTAGCCAAGAGCTTAAGGCTAATGAACAAGATCGTCCCAAAGGTATAAGGTAAGGTTATTACTATCATCTATGATTGTCACTATTTTTTCTCTAGGTCATTAGGTAAGTAAGGAAGGACTTAAATCTAAACTTTAAAAGGAAAAAACACCAGCACCAGATAAAGGACATTTAACACTAAAACCAAGTGAAACCCCAGTGGACCTTACAATGCACTCGTCTAAATCAGCAACTAAAACACAGCCTGGCCTTCTTACTTGAGAGAAATACATTGCCAGGTCATTGACTCTGCATGTAAACCATTTCTAGAACATTTCACAGGAGGTAAATGTGGAAAATATATCTTCCTTTAATATATCCTTCCTTTTGCCCAGGAAAATAAAGGACACACATTTAATGTACTTGAACAGTGTCACATGGGATAACCCCACATCACTCAATTTTAGTGTGTAAAGCCACATATGCATGCACACATTCTCATGCACACTACGTGAAAATTCCAGAATTTTCTTTGTTTCCACATGTTCCCTTAAGCCTTTACTTCATTAGATATGTGGACTTATTCTGTGGAAACTCTAAGCAGACCCTTGAATTAACATAACATTTTTTCACGAGAATTAAAAAGAGAATCTGAAGACATAGAAATTTAACAATCTTCTATTTTAAAAAGATGTGTGTCCATTCCGAACACTTTATAATAGTGTAATATAACAAAACATGGTACTCTATTATATCATTTTATCTTTTCCAAAGTGTATACACAAGATTTTATGTGTTTGTATCTTTAACAAAACTGAGGCCCTGGTTGGGCTTTATTGGAAATATGTAAATCATCCATAGAGGTGAAGCATTTATATTATTTCATATACCAATATACAGCATTGTGACTCTTCATCTTAGTGCTGTGCTTTACGAATTATTTTCATGATTGCACTTTTACAAAAAAATTTCATTTTAGATTTTTAATACATCATGTAATATAGACTCAACACCAAAAATTCGTACATGGCTAAAATAATTTTTATATAATTATTTTCTACTTTGTTACTATTATAAATATTAGACTTCAAAAAGTATCTATATTTAGCTTACTAAAAACACTATTCTGTTCAACAAGAATAACTTAACATGTGGATAAGAAGTAATGTTTTCAGAAAGTATGTTTTAGAACTAGGTGTTATACCTCATTTAGTATACCACTCAAGTCTTTCTTCCGATCTCTTCCTTAGACAATAAATAGCATTTAATACTTGGCAGAATTTCATGTACATTTCCTAAGCTCTTGAAAAAAAGGTAAGATGTGTAAAGGAAAGCATATTACTGTGCAAGACCTTAAATCTTTCTAAAGGGTGTTGATTTACTAATTCCTTTTTGTTTATTAGAATATGGCTGAATGATATGTCTGAAACTAGATATGGTATGAAGGCAAAGTCAGCCTCCTCTACCTCAGATCTTCCTTCTTCACATCTCAGCCCCATTTACTACTCCAGGAAGCGCTGTCACATTGTTTTCCCTTCTAAGGAAGGGTAAAAACTGCCTAACAAATATCATTCTCTAATAATATATCTCCTTTCTATTTCCTGAAAAGCTCCCAATAGAAAAAAATTGATTTTAACTCACAATGGAGTAAACACTCCATTTCTGTTCTGTATTCTTTGACATTTATGCAGAGTTGGTATCTATGCAAATTATCAAAATTAGGTTTAATACCTACATATGAAGAAAAAATTCTAGGCAGTAATATAATTCCATAAATGCCTGAAGCCATTGGAGGTGGAACGAAGTTTTATTATACAGAACTCCTGAAGCACAATTTAGATAGAGTCAAAAGAAAGAAGCACATTGGAAATATTTTATGAGTTAATACAATTAAAAGTCAGTACTTGAAGTAGAAAAAAATCCTATACAAAATGTCATTGAAGTAGTTATATACCATTCTACATTTAAAGAAATTATGTTTAAATCCCAGTGAAAAGCTGTCAATATATTAAAAAGTCTTCCAAAGATCTTTCCAAAATAACTGACACTCAAAATTCATTTATGGATGTTGGTTTTAAAATGGCATGGTGCTACCTAGTGTGTAACACAGCCTTTATTAACATTATACTAAAATCTTTATGACGATCTATAAATAGACAAAGTCAAACCAGCTCCAGTAAGTGAGAATAACAAATTTCCAGACTCCGGGAGAAAATTCTAGTAACTATATTACTAGTGGGGATAAACTAAGAACCAAACATCAGTAGTCAATACCAGCTTCCCTATGTGAAACAAAGCACATTCGCCATTCTAAATGAATTTGGAAAAATAATTTCATCTGCCCTGCTCTGCCCAGCTTTTGGCTGGAAGTCCTAATCAGAAAGTTGGGCAGCTATACCTTTATAGCATGAGTAAGCAATCTGATGTCCAGTATGCTGTACTTGTACCATTCTCTCAGTTCTTCTGACATATTTAAAAACTGTAATAATACTCAAGAAGAAAATGCATATACAGATATACGCACACTCCAGAAAAAAGATGGAACTGCTAGTGGCACATGTATTCTGAGAGGGATAGAATCAACATGTACAATGTGACAAGATAGTATTGAGTGGAGATATGATGAACCCAGTACACACTAAGATTTGTAGTTTTCAACATAATCAATTCAGTTTCAGAGACCAGGAAGAAAGTAAGAGGAGATTTCTCCTCAAACAACTACAGCTACATTAAATAAATATCTGTTCAATAAGATTGCAGTAAGAGCAGTGCATAGCAAATTGCCCTCTGGTTGTATAACAGAAAATGAGATCCGACAGTTCACAAGAGGTCAGTGAGAAGGCCAAGAGCAAGCTACACACCCAGTATATTGGCAAATACCAAGTCTGGATAGACTTTTCATTGTTCCAAGAGGAATAAACAGAAAAAAAACTTGAGCAAAACAAGAAATGTTTGACAACATTTGGAGAAAATGTACAAAGTGTATATAATTAAAAATTATTTACTACAGGAACCAAAAGAATATTTCAGAAAACCAGTTGAAGTCCTCAACAGGACACAAAAAGACTCCTATGAATCAGGAACCAAAATCTACAAAGAAAGAAAAAGCTGAGATAAAGTAAAAATCTAATTATAGATTTATAATCTATATTGGAAGTACTTAACCTCCCTAAATCTCATTTTCATCTAAAAAGTCAATATAATAATGTATTTACTAAGCAACTTAGAGACAAATCTAAATTATGAACATAAGAATAGCAAGCTATGGCAAATTAGCTTGATAAAAAGACTGACATTAACTGTACAGTTATAAATAATGTGGCAACAGGAACCTAAGCTGGTATAAGTTGTCTGAAACTTGGCAGAAAAAAAAAAGAGCCTTAAAATGGAATATAAAAAGAATTCCCAGAAATTTTAATCCTAGGAATGAATATTTTCATTTGTGTCCTACCTACATCTACTGAAAACTCTAAAGACAATGATCAACTAGTAGCAATAGGCTTTCCTTGGTGCCTATATTATGGTCCCGAAATATCGTTCTCACTAAAAAAATTATGGCTTTTGGAGAAATATCTGAATTCAGTCAATCTGAATTTCAATAATAATAAACATTTCAATGGACTGAAACCCAAATACTTTTAAACCCA
>CM053509.1:106777542-106814238 GCA_028627145.1 Eidolon dupreanum
AAAAAAACTTTAGCCTTAGAAGTTGGACAGAACTGGGGAAAGTCATCATAAATTAAAAAGTACTTTAATGGAATTGTTCAAATGGACCTCTTAATCTCATTTACTTATCTCAAGAGCATTTTGCCAAAAGGGAGCTAATTGCATGTTTCTGTGCCCTGAAGGTCAGAGGGAATCCTATCTTCTGGACCCCTGCCCTGACACAGGGTGACATCATGAGAAATAGTTTCAATTGATGTGGCTTCTTAAATACCAACCGACAATTACTTCACCAGGAAACTTGGCAACAAGGCTGTGTATTTTGAGTATGACATCACTGTTGAGCCAATGAAATTACATGTTGTGCAAGGTTGTCTTCAAAGGAAAAAAAAGAAAAAAACTAAACATATTTCTTAAAAAATACATTAAAAGATACTTGAAATTTGAAAATATACAATTGTATTGAGAATCATAATTTTTAAAAATATCATATGGGGGAAGTTGTGTAATTAATCCAAGGAATGTCCACAAAGAATCAATAGCAGATCTAGAACTTGGAATCTCTGAACTTTAAGCATTGCTTGTGCCAGGATCCCATATTTTTCTGCTGTGTCACAATTACAGCCATTAATGATTCAGATAACATGCTTTGTAAGAGATTTTCTTTAATTATATAAAGCTGGTCCTGGATTTTGCTCTAATATTTATTGAATGTGAAAAGTAAAGCATAGTGTGGAAAGATGGGAGATGACCGAACATTGACACTAACCAGGGCTTATTTCCGCAAAGATCGTAACACTTGCAATTGAACAACAGACCAAGAAGATAAAAAATGTGAAAGACAAACAGGAAAGTATTCATAAGGTCTCTTCTGATACCCACAATGAAGGAAATTCATGTGAAGAGTAAATTTCTGGGTCAAGTTTTCCTGTGATCTCAAGACAGCCCTTCAGGTACTAGCTAAGGCTGTTAAGACCCTGCCTGGATTTTGGCTTTCACCCAGGCCAGCAGGAGATCAAGACACACCTAATAAAGTGGAACTGGAAATTAGGACACCTGGATTCAATGCCTAGCTCTGCCCCTTGTTTGTTTTGTGACCCCTGGTTAGCTCATTTTACCCCTACAAAACTCAGTGTTTGTCATCTGGAAAGATAACCCATCTCCCTGCTGCAAGGAGCACATCCTTAGCATGATAAAGCCCTGTATAAAAGTGAGTTACTGTGTTTCTAGGATTAGCATGGGAATTTTACTTTAGGCTAATCTTCTGTCTCCAGGGAGTCCTGAAAAGGAACCCAGATTCTTGGGGTTCTCAGGATGGAATAGAGCTGGGATAACCTCACCCATGCTGCTCCACCCTACAACCCCATTGACTGGACAGAAGTGGAAACGGCCTCCAGATTAAAGGTTCGCAGGTAGATGCACTGAGTTCCCAGAGCATTCTCCTCCCCACCGTTGGTGTTTCACACAATGGCAAAGCGTGCTCCAGATAAAAATGCATCCGAAGTTGAAACCAAATAAGCAGACAATGCTGGAGCAAAAACAACAATAAACTGGCAAGTGTTGCTCACCACTCTCCTTCATTATCTCCATACAAGTAGTCATAAGATCTATGAAAAGTCATACAATATCCATTAGAAAGATGAGAAAACAAAGGCTCAGAGAAACTAAAAACTCAGCCAAGTTCAAAGTAAGAAATTGGCAGAGCACAAGTGCATACATGGACTAAACAATTCCAAAGTCCTTTTTAGCGCATTATGCTAAGTTGTCTAAAAATTCTGAATTTCAAAGGTAATTAAAATAAACACAGGAAAAGTAAATGGTTTAAGGTATACTTTAAAACAATTTTCTAACCTGACTAAATTATTTCCAAAATGATGTTAACTTAGTAAAGATTACTACAAGTGAACCAAAATCACATTAATTTAGGATCAGGAAAGTAAAAGAGAGAAACAGTTCAGCAACTTGACATAACTACTGTTCATTGAGCATTTACTACATGCCAGGCACTGTGCAAGCTGCTGATGTAGAAATGAAATAAAGGGCTCTGTGAAAATGCAAAGGAAGTCTATAAAGTATAGGTGGAGGCAGTGATACATTACCTGGTGAGCTGTTAAAAAGTCTAAGGTGAGCACAGGGAAGGAGAACATCTTTCTCATCCATTAGGTAGTTTATTATTAGTCCTGAAGGAAAAGGACAATGCTATGTATGCCCTTTCCTATCAACTTCATACTGAGTACAGCACTATGCAAGAAGCAGAGATTAATATTTATAAAATGAATAACGATTAGAAACTGAGAGCCAGAGCAGGTATCCTACTGAAGGTCACATAGTCAACAGCAGAGTTTGAGATCTTCTCTAAGGCACCTTTTTTCTTTCTGTAACAGTGACCAAGATTGCTCGTTTTCTTTCTCCCCTTCTTCCACAGTAATAGAACTCTAAGTTCTTAGCTATGCAAATAGCTACCTGCAGTAAGACTACATTTCCTAGTCTCCCTCAATCTAGATGTGTCTACGTGACTAGGATTTGGCAATAAGGAGCAAACAGATATAATACATACAGCTTCCAGTAACTGTCCTTCAGGGGAGGGGCAGGCCCTCTTTTATCCCTTTTTCCCTTCTTGCTGGATGGAACGTAGCCGCATAGTGGAGCAGGAGCAGGAGCAGCCATCTTTCACCAAATCTGCAAATTGTGTGTTGAAGGCAACATAGAAAACCAAGAAAGAGGAAGCCAGGAATCATGAAGCCAGAAACCAGCCTGGACTATCAGTGTTTGATGAGAAAGAGAAATGCATTTATACATCTTGTTTAAAGCACCGTAACTGTGGGTTCTCTGTCACAGGTGAAACTAATTCTAACAAATATGCTACTCCTCCTCTTGGTGACCACCATGATAGACCTGCCCAAACCACAGTTAGCAGAAGGTCATAAAGACCCATTCATGACTTGGGAAATCAAATTGAGAAAGTCATACTCTAAAACAAGATGCGGCAGTCAGGATAGAAGAAAGAAAAAATATAGAAAAGAAAAAGAAGTCACATTAAAAATGTAACCATGACTGTGATATATTTCAAACACTCAGTAAAGTTGTGGGTAGGGAAAGAGGGGATAACATTATCATCTATTTGTACAATATCAATTAAATAATCATACAGAAAAACCAAATGTAGCAGACCTTGAAGCAGGAGATGAGAAAAGATATGATATTAAGTTATATACTAAATAAAAAATGGCATTAATCATATGACTAAAAATCTAACGCTGTTTAGCAACATCCTAAAGACAAATCTAACTTTTCCTTTACTTTTTGGAAAAGTATAAATACATACTCGAGGTATTTATAAATCCTTTCAAGTTTCCTTTTCACATTTTAAATTATAGAATTTGTGTTGGCATTTGAATATTATAATGCATCACAGTAGTAATTATTTTAAGTTAATATTCCCACAGACAGAAAACTAGAAAAATTTTAAAAAGAACATTGATTCAGAAAGTCTCTGAAATCTGGAAATATTTGTGAAGTACTTGACTCAGTACTTTTAAGGTTCTAATAAAAATTTAAATTTCTGACCAATTAGAATTTGGGTTAGCCCTGATTTAAAGTGTGACAGTATCAATATCAAACCGATATGCATTTTCTCTTCTCACATACTGCCTGGAATTATGACGAGCCTAAATTTCTCATGGAATTTAATAGGGTTATATTTCTATAATAGTATGTATTTGTTTATATTAGGCAAGATCTCACATGTTCTCAAACAGAATTTTAAAGGCTTTTTTTTTCTTTTCATTGGCATAGGAGAAATGTGGGTTTTGGTTTGGTTTTTGGTTTTGATACACAAATCCAATTTTTAAATCACCTTACTTGAACTTCCCTGGAATGTGTTATGTACCAAGCATACAATGCCACAGAAATCACGACTAATTAATGTAATTAAGAACAAATAGAGGAAAAGAACATTTTGTACAATGCCCAATTAATGAACTATTCTTCATCTAGGGATAAACAAATTATTTTGTCTCAGGATCCAGCCTAAGATATTGCTAGCACTCCACAAATTTTACTTGGAAGCAAAATGTCAGCTAAAATAATCTTCCTATAACAAAAATTAATGCGATAAACTTGCTCACAAAACTTGAGCTTTGAAAAACAAGACTACAAGTATTTCCCAACATGGAGGCAATGTTTCTACAAGTTGCTTCTTTTACCCATTATCTCATCTGAATGCCTAGTGGAAAAACAAATCTTAACACCATTTATTGTGGCTCTATTGTCTACACTACTGTTAATATGAACTAGAAAGGAGGTTTTGTGTGAAAGGATGACTTGCACTCTACAGCTAAATCTTAACTATCCCCTCTTAAACAGTGGAGTTTGAATAGAAAGAGGTGAAATGACCTGAGACACAAAAAGGAAGAACAAAAGAAGAGACATTTTTAAGGACTGAAAGAAAAATATCAGGAGAAAAATGACACAAAGCAGTCACATCAACACATTTTGGGAGTTGGGTGTATGTTAGTTTCTTAGGGCTGCCATAATTACCACAAACTGAGAGGGTTAAACCAAGAGAAATTTGTTCTCTCAGAATCTTGGAAGCTAGAAGTCTGAAATCAAGGCTTCCTCTGAAGGAGGTAGGGGTGTATTCCATGTTGCCCCTTCCTAGCTTCTGGTGGCTCCCATGAACCCTTAGTGCTCCCTGGCTTGTAGCTGCGTTGCCTCGATCTCCACCTTCTTCTTCACATGGCCAGCTCCTCTGTGTTTCTTGTACCCTCTCCTCTTCTTATAAGGACAGAAGTCACTGGATTTAGGACCCACCCTAATTCAGTATGATCTCATCTTAATTACACTTCCAAATAAGGCCACATTCTAAGATTCTAGTGGGACATAATTTGGGGGAATATTATTCAACCCACTATAGTGGGGGACCAAGGCCAAATCTGAGTTACCGTTTCTGTAACCATTGGACATTGACCTTAGGAGAGGCAAAAAATAGGCTGGCAAGAGAGCAGCAATGGGAGCAGTAGAGGTAATGAGAAAGCTTGAAGATGGAGGTATCAGAAGCCCAAAAATCTATAAGATGGCAGCCTTGCCCTGGTGGTACTATCTGTCAGAGTCCATTAGCATCTAAGGCATGCTGATCACAATAACAAGTATGAGATTAAAGAGAAGACACAACAGTGGTATCTGGAAGGCAGAAAGAAGGTGACGACAAAATTCTAAAAAGATTACAGTGTGTTCCTCTATGCTCTGATTCTCCAGCAGTGTTTCTTAAACTGAGGGTATATGGGTTATATGAATTCCTCTGGAACATCTTATTTTTATATGTTTAAATATATATATGTATATTGTTTTATATGTTTAAACACACACACACACACACACATATAAACATACATTTGATCTACCTTTGAATTCCAATCAATCTCTTTAATACTGGTTTTCCTGAGAACACTGGAGCATTTTTTAATTCTTTATTTTCATTTTCATGAAAATAAAATATAGGTTCTAGATCATCTGATAGCCATGCAATTTTAGCATGCATGTTAGTGGTAATAATTAAGAGGCACCTAAGTAGAATGATTTTAATTGTTGTAGGCTATGATAAAAAGCAAAGCAATGAACTTGATATTTTCATTTGTAAGTCAAAGAAGAAAAACAGCTCAGTGTGGCAATACAGAGAAGGCATTCAGCAGTCTAAAAAAAAAAAGGAATTAGGGTCATTGAGTCATGCTGCAGACACAAAGGTCTACCAGCACCTAAACCTACTGAAACTGTTATGGTCACCTAGGTTTCCCAATCAAAATGTGCTTTACTCTGGAACTTTCTTTGCTATCTTCAAGTATTTTATTTGCTTGAGTCACATAAAACCTCATTGGTTTCTAATTGTTTTATAGCAAAAGAAGAGCACACTGCTAATGATAGTGCCAACTCTATCAATACTACCAACAATTATCAACATTATCACCAATACTATCAATAAGCTATCAATATTATTATCAATGTTATTTGCGCTAAGCAATTTAGCCAAAGTCAAAATTCAGTGTTCAAACTATTTTTTTACATAGTTTAAAATGTATCCATTAAAAATGCAAATTTCTGTTACAAAAAAGATTTGATTTACACAATATTAGTCTCATAGATAACTACATATTTGGATTAAAAAATTAAATATTCAGATTTTCCATGGTATTTGGTTGCCATAAGGACATCAGCAAATATTTTAAAAATTCTTTTCTTCTTTGAAAGCTTTCAAATTTTAAAAAATTTTCCTAAAATGAAACTGAATAAAGAAACATAAAAATGGAAGCCCAGAAACATTATAACCACAATCCTAGATTTGAAATTTTTCAAAAAAGTCATGCCTCAGCAAACTAAGCAAATTAAGAGAGCAAAAGCCCTCCTTTCCTTTTGCTGGTTTTATTCCAGGTCCCAGGAAGGGATGAGCCACTTTGGTGACTCAACAGCCTTGAAAGGCTGCCACAAACTAGAGGGCCACAAGAATCAGGCTTCACAGTCACATAAGCAGCAGACTTTTCTGTATTAAGAGAAAGCACTGGCATGTATATGCAAGGTAACAGATTAAATCTTTTTATAACTTTCTGTCCACACATAAGATATAAACTCATATATATGTGTATGTATATGTGTGTTTACCTTATTCTTTATTATTTTTAACTGAGGCCACATCCACTTGCATCTAACCCTTGGATGTTACTACTACACTTACTTCCTAACGGCCTCAGGAGTTCAAGAGCAGCCCAGTATGTGTTCTTCTTTGGCTGACAAAATCCAGGTCTAGCATCATCAAACAGTTGAACTGGAAGGAGTGGGAATTCAGGAAGTTTAGGGGAAATACGAACCTTTCCTGTACAGAGTGATTTCCATTTTAAGTGAAAACCCTAAACAGACTCATGTCTAACATTTTTTCCCTTCTAGAACTTAAGGTTATTAACAAACTAAAACCCAAGCCCTCTACTTTCCCTATTCTCAGTATATAACTCCTTTATTTATGCGAGAGAAAGTACTCTCTTCGTAAGAACACTGGGAAACAATTTAAACAATTGAGCACAGCTCCTTGCCATGCCTCCACAAGTCCTCCAATTCTATGTCACCTGAGCTTTTTATGGATTCCTAGGTTTGAAAATATCATATCGATATAATGATTTTTTTTTTCAAATTAAACCATTTTGGAAAATATACAATGAATTATAAGTCTTCCTAATATCCCAGACCCTGTAAGTCTCTCTTCAGAGGCCAGGACTATTAACAAACTTCTTTTATATCTGAGCTTAGATAGTTTTAAGGTAGATTAAAGACAGCTGCAAATGCTTGCTCTTCCACCATTGAGAGGTGATAACCGATTCTTTGAATCTGGGCTGGTCTTAGTGACTGGCATAATCAATAGAATGTAGCAGAAGTAATGTTCTAGAACTTCCAAAGTCAGATTGCAAGAAGCCATGTGGCTTCCACCAGGGCCTTTTGGAATGCCCACTGTGGGAGAAGCCAGCTCTTTATAAATCTTATCACCCTGAGACTGCCATGCTTTGAGGAGGCCCAAGCTTGCCACATGACGATGCCACTTGGAGAAAGATGGGAAGGGAGAAAGAGATACCCCCGTGACTAGCTCCAGTTCTTCTAATTATCCCAGTCCAGGCACCAGACTTGAGACTGAAGGAGCCATATTAAATATGGATGTGATATGAAAATGAAGCAAGGAACCCAACCAACAGCCAGACATAGGGCCCCTTCAAGCAATCCAGCTATCTCCAGCCATTCAAGCTACCTCACCTGAAAACCCAATTATTCTGGAGCAGACGTAAGCCTTCCCAGTTGTGTTTTGACCAAATAAATTCATTATGGACAAAATTAAGAGCATAAATAAACTTATTGTTTTGAACCACTAAGCTCTGAAGCGGTTTGTTTTAGAGCAATAGATAACTAAAACAGTATTCTTCCAGATTTTTTCTATGCATATGTAAGCATATCCTTTTTTTTTCTACATGTATTATTCTGAGCCTTAAGATATGTTTTTCAAATTTAATGTTATATCTTTCTAAATCAGTGCTTATAGATTTCCTTATTTTTAACACATGCAGACTATTAAACCAGTCTCATAATAATGGACATTTAAATCATTTTCATTATTTTGCTTTTTACGAACAATAAATACTAAATGAACATCTTCATGAATTAATCTTTGTGCACATGTATATTTGTAGGACAAATTATTCTAAGTGAAATTTCTAGATCAAAAACACTTTGCTTTTGTAAAGGCAGTTTTCTATTCTCCCCTTGGAAACTGTATCCATCCTGTAGCAAACAAGGCCAAGCTCAACTGTTGCCTTCTCTGTGAAATTTCCCAAGGCCTTGCCAGGTAGGATGAATTGCTCCTCTTCCCCGGTGTCCCTGAGCACCATGAATTTTAGCTATTTCCACTGAGTACCGGCAGCCCCCCAACAATAGGGTTTTTGCCATGCTTGTCATACAATTTACTCCACTGGTACAGTGCCTTAAGCATGCTCTTGTTCAATCTAAGGTTACAGAATGAATAAATAAATGAATGGACATGTGCACTTGTGTACACTTTAACAAATGTACTACTGAGTGTCAATAGCAGCAATAAAAACAAATTGAATATCTAGCAATGTAGCGACTCCTGTGACAAAGCTTTCTCCCAAGGGCGGCTGTGGTTTCTTGGCCACATTACCATGCAGCTCGATGCTAATAAAGGGTACAATCAAAGAAAATGCTGAGATTCCAATATATGTTTAAGAGAATTCCTTAAGTTCACCAGAAATGTCCTTTCCCATTGTGCTGAGGAGTTTCAGGGGCAACAGCTCACCACATGGGAAGTGAAGGCATGAGTGCACAAGGAGGTCAAAGACTTTGCAGAAGCATGTAGGAGTAATATGATGCATCCACTTAGGTATCCTGTTAACTAATGATGTGTGCTCACACCACAGTCCTGGGGACGTGGGCCCATAATAAAGGGTACACCTCTTTCAATATTTTCTTGAGTTGTAGACTGTCAAAAGAGTTCTATTATTTTGTCTTGGATTTTCTAATACAGAATTCAGCAAAGCTGCTGGATTCATTTAGGCACTCATTAAAACAAGTATTTATTAAGCATCTACCATGTACCAGGCACTGTTCTAGGTACTGAAGATACAACAATAAATGAAACAAAACCCCTGTTATGAACCTTATAATGTTGGAAGGCAGGAAAAGAAGTAAAAAATAATTAAATGTTGGTTAGTAACAAGAGCTATGAAGGAAAACAAAGTATGGTATATAGATTTGTAAGGAGCACTAGGAAGCTAAAGGAAGGAGACAAATCCAGAACAAGGTCATGGCACCAGATCACAGCAGGGTTGTACAGGTCATCATAGTGACCTTGGATATTACACTAAGTTAGGTAGATAGTCTGTGAGAGACTTTGAGCAAAGGGTAACATAATCTGATACAAAAGTGATAAAATATATAACATTCTCTCCATACTAATAACATTGCTCCACATTGATAACAGCAAATTAGAAAATGGGAAAAAATATCCCATTCTCAACAACAAAAAGTACTAATAAAGCAGTCAGGAAGAAATCCAATCACAGATGTGTAAAAGCCTCTGGAGAAAATTGCAAAACTGTATTGAAGAGCACCGAAGAAGACCTGATTAAGTGGAAAGACAACAAATTCAAGAATGAAACATGTACTATCATAAAGATGTCATTTCTACCCCAATTAATAAAAACAGTACAATTCTAATTAGAAAATATGGAAATGGACAAATTAATAATTCATTAGAAAGAGTCAAGGTTTGAGTACAACTATGATATTTTAAAGTAGAGGAGGAGGAGGAAGTGAGGTACACAGGAGGGAAATTGTTCCCAGATAACAAGACTTACAAATTATAGCATGTTAAATTGTAGTAATTAAAATAAGGTTGTACCTATGCAGGAACACTCAAAAGAAGCAGTCCCCAACCTTTTTGGAACCAGGCTCACATGGGAATCTAATGCCTGATGAAGAGGTGGAGCTGAGGCTGTGATGCTAGTGCTGGGGAGCGGCTACAAATACAGATGAAGTTTCATTCGCCCGCCCACTGCTCATCTGCTGTATGGCCTGGTTTCTAACAAGCCACAGACGAATACTGGTCTGTGGACTGGGGGTTGAGGAGCTATTCTCAAAAGGATCTGTGCAGCAAATAGAAAGCCCAGACATAATCCTATACTTGTATGACAACTAGGGTATGAGAGAGAAGGCATCATAGACAGGACAGAAACAATAGTAAATTGTGTTGGAATAACTGAATTTTCCTTGCAAAAAATTAGATATCTCACAGTAAATATCCTTAACATTGTACCTTCATTTTATAAAGTTGTTGGGTACTAGGATGGCAGTGATTTATAGTAGGATAAGTGTCCAGAATCATACAGATGTTTCTAAGTAGCTATAAGGTCCTGGATAAGATGCTTAATTTACCTGAGCCTCACTTTTGTCTCATGTAAAATGGGAAATGATAATACTAACCTTGTAGAGAGGATTCCTAATAATTAGCACAACCTTATGTCCCAACTGCTATGAACATGACTAGAAACAGTTAAATGATCACTGGTGACATTTCAAAGGGAAATCAGGTGAGCAGATGTCAATAACCATTTGATTCCTCACACACTTCCTGGAAAAGAGTAAAACTCTGGGAAGTTCACTCTATCTTAAGCGAAATAGTTGACAATAGTGTGACTGCTACTGTAAAATCAGTTAAAAAGTTCATAATTGAAGATAAAAGTATTTGTGTAATGTAAGTACAAACACAAATTTGATAGAGCATAGCATCCTGGTAAAAATGGTGTTCTTATAAATTAAGAAATGTGTAGAGCAGAAATGTACTTGAAACAAGAGGTTGTGTCCAAATTGTGATAATCAACCAATTAAAACAGCTGTGGTACCTCGGAAACTAAGCAGGGTCGGGCCTGGTTAGTACTTGGATGGGAGACCACCTAGGAAGACCAGGTGCTGTAAGCTTAAAAAATAAATAAAATAAAATAAAATAGCTGTGGTTTACAAAATTAGCTAGTTTGTGTGTGTGTGTTTGTGTGTAAGGTCAATGCCTTATTTTTTAGTTATTTTAGTTACTTTGTGTATATATATATATGTGTGTGTATATCACATACACATGGGTAGTTTTGTAAATTTTTATAGTTACTTTTTATGTAATATATAACTATATGAATAGTTATATACTTAAGTAACTAGTTATATTTTACACACACACACACACACACACACACACACACACAGCAACCAAGAATAAAGCTGATGCTACTGACACATGCTTCTGCACTGCAGTATGTGTTTTTTCTCTTTGCTTTCAATCATCATCAATAGGTTTTTAGGAAAATAATATATTTTTAGAAAAATAACATATTTTTAGAAAACTTGTAGAACTATTTTGCAAATAAACCCCAGTATCTTACAATGCTAGTGACCTATTTTTGTAAACAAATCTAAATTTTATTGTATTTTGTTCAAAATACATTATAAATCTTTAATATAAAGTAGTCAAAGTACCAAACAATAAAATGCCAAAACACTTAAGTTTTTGAAGCTTTTAGCAAATTTCAATTATGAAATCAAAATTTTCATATAGGAAGGCATTGAAATTAATCCCTACAAAAGCAGGGGAGCAAGTGAAATAATTAAATGATGAGAGCACCTCAAATAAGGTATAAGATTTAATTTGGCATTCTCTGACTGCACTTTGCATTAGCTTCACTGGTGGGAAGAATCTTTTGATGGAATTCCAAAATTCCTATTTTAAATTAGAAAATTTACATTTGAGAGGATGAAAAAGGTTCAGAAGTCCACAAATTTCACAGCATTTAAATTTAGCAAAATATTAAAAAAGATCAGAGATAATTATATATGTACAACTATACATTAAAAATAAAATGTTCAAAATATTAGAGATAGATTAGAGACAGAAATGTCAAGGTGACTGTTTAAATTATGTACATATGGTCCAAGAATAATTATTCTGCTTTTTTTGGTTTTAATACTCATATAACCAATGTAAAGAAATTTAAAATTTTATATGCAATAATGGTATTTCTTAGATTTTTAAAAATATTTTATATAGCACTATTTTATATATAATAAAACTAATCTGTTGACTATTTTTCAGAAAAGTTTATCATTTTAATTTTTTACTGTTTTCATTCCAAATGTTAATCTATTTGAACAATAATTTATGTAAAAAGTCCTAGTTTAACAAATTGTAACTATTATCAAATGGACCATGTTGACCTGGCTGTCAGCCATGCTGATTTGAACAAGTAGGTAACAGTGAGCGACACTACTTTAATCCATTCTCCTTGTTCCTATATGCACTACATATGAGCTTATCTTTCAGTATAAATATAAACACAAAAATCATCTGTGGCAGAAGCAGATTTTCTAAAGAATGACAATACAGTTTAATACAAAATAGTACAAATAATAATCCTAACCATGGAACTCTGATGAATGTCTCTAGAGAATGACATGAGGAACTTCATAGTATTTTCATATTTTTTAAATGGCTTAAACTCAAAATTCATAAGCTATTCTTACCCATGTGGAAAAGAGGTAAAGAAATGCATCTATTCCAGATAAAACAACAAATAATTTAAACAGGGATCCTGCCACCACCTTCCTATGAGGTTCAGGGAAAGATAATTTAAGAAAAAAAAAAACTGCATTAACCTGTGTTGAGGTAAGAGTGATCTGTTACCCCATCTCAAAATCAATAGCAATGCCTTTTAACCACCCAAGATCCAAGACCTCAACATGCAATCTAGGTCAAATACAGACATAATATGTTAAGCTCCAAGGAATAAACCATTATAATCTACTGTTAGGGAACACTGTTCTTGCAAACTCTCTTGTATAAAACCCATTGTAGTAAGTAACCAGGGTTGACATTCAGATCACATATACTGGTGGTAAAAATACTGAAATACTTCCACACAAGTTGGTAAAAAGAAATCTTACATTTATTGAGACTACAAGTTACCTAATTATGTCACCCAGTGGCAGTCATGGAAACAGGTAATGGACTTTGGAGTTATGCCAGCACAGATGTGTCACTTCTAGTGGCTGCTGAAATGACCTAGGTGGTAGCAGCACAAAGCATGTGTGTTTCAGTGTGTGTGAGGGGTTATGATGGGCAGGTCAGTAGTGGTGTTTTCAGTGAAGGTCAAAGTATAGACTCTTCCCATGCCATATGGAAAGGACTGGCTTCCAGGTGAGCATCACCCAGACATTTTTCAGTTGTAACAGCACCAGTGCCTGGGACCTAACCGGCCAATGATTTAATGGAGAACTTGGAAGAGTTTGACAAAGTTCCCTGTGTCACATCAGAGCTCACACTAAGACATTACCAAGCAGAAGATCACACCAACAATTTATCATCATCAACTAATAACTTGGAAATGATTACAGTTACTTGATGAATAATTTAAGCTACACCTGGTTGTCAGTTTTATGATGCATATTTATACTTCATCAAGAGAATACTAACACAATTTTAAGTATAATTCAGTGCCATTAAGCACATTCACAATTTTGTGCAATCATAATCACTGTTCATTTCCAAAACTTTTTCATCATCTCAAACAGAAACTCAGTACCCATTCAACAATAATTTTTCCTTTCCCCTAACCCCTTAGTAACCTCTGTTCAACTTTCTGTCTCTATGAATTTGCTTATTATATACCTCATATAGGTGGATGGAATCATCCACTATTTTTAAATAAACAAACATTTACATATTTCTATTAGTTATGAAGTATTTAATATCACCCCTGACTGCACACTCTAACTCAGGTTCTTTGAAAAATGGGATATGACATGTGTTTGATAGTAGCATACAGGATATTCTCCCTAATGATGGGAAAAATTTTTGAGACTGCATCAACTATGAAAATTTATAGATTCTATATTGAAAATGTATGAAAAGTGGTCTCTATAATTAGGAAATAAGTTATAAGAATTCAAAAACTAGATTAAAGCTTGAAGCCTTTTTAAGTGCACTGGCTAACTATCCCACCAGATGATTTGATGGGCAACCAAACCATGAATTTCTATAACTACAAATTAAAAATTACAGACCTTGTGAGTTTCCATTTTGCTTAATGAGATAAGAAGAATGGGAAGATTTCCAAGAGACAACAGCTGGAAAATCACCTGCCTGAAATGTGTAAACCAAGAAAAATATGTTTGACTTCTCCCTTTTACTAAATGGACAGTAATATGATTGGCTAAAGAACTGCACCTTTAAAATAACAAAAAAAAAAAATATGAAATTACCTCACCAAAAGGTCTGAAGTTGAGGTTGAAAATAACAACTCTTATAAAAAGGAATCAACATCAAAATCTGGAGCCACAGAGATGTTAATGGAACAATTTGTCAATAAAATTTGAAAATGGCCAAGAGTAAAAATAGCAATGTAAGCATAAGCAGTCTTGTTTTTATATGAATGTTTATAAAAAGTACCATTGTTCAGACCATGGAACTCAAAGGACACAACAGATTGCTATTTCTAATGCAAATTCTCTCTTTTGCAGGCCTATCTTGCATTCCCTAATGCCCACTAAGCAGCTTTACATGGATGTTCCCCAGCTACTTCCAACTCCACAAGTAAACAACTAAACTCTTTGTCTAACCCCCCCCACCAAATTGCTTTTTCTTCCTATACTCCTATCTCAATAAACTGCATTGCCATCCACACAAGCTATGTACCTCTTAGAGTCATCAGTTGCTTCTCCCTCTCTACTTGCCCCCTGAATTCAATCTGCCACCAAATTATATTATGGCAAGAAGTCTGTCCTTTACAGCCTACTGCTTGAGCCCTCATTATCTCCCACCTGGTTCCTCAGAATACTTATGCCAACTCATCTCTCAATTTGGAGTCTTTTGTCTTCTCAAATCCACCTTCCATGATGGTGTAAAGGCTACTGTCTTAAAACAATTTAGATAATTTCATTACACTAAAATACATGCAAGCATGAAACAAACTCCAATCACTCTGGGCTCACATCAAACTCTTACCAATATTCAAAGAGTTTTCTAATCTAACCTACCACTCTGCCTTATGATCTATTCTTAGTCCTTCCACAGTCTACATTTTAATCACACATTATTTTATTCTCTCCTCCCATCACCAACACACCTTTTTCATGCTTCCATGCCTCTGCAATGCTATTTTCTACAAATACCCTGGTTCTTTCCATTCCTCTATTCAGCCAGAAAGACTCAAATTCGATGTCACCTTCTTGGTAACACACTACCTTTCTTGAGCCAACTTTATTACTCCCTCCATGTGCCCACAGGACTGTTAAAACATTCATCATAGTACACACAGTCTATTGTGATATCATTTATACATTTATACATGTCTGTCTTCCTCCAATTATGTACTTTCTAAGATCACGATAATATATTATTCATATTTTTATTCCCAGTCCTTAATACAGTAAGAGAACATGGTATGTATTCAATATATGTGCTCTAAATAAATAAATGAATGAATGATGTAAAACATCAAACACCAGCTAAAAAAATAGAAATCCCAGCAAGATTCATTATGATTATTATAATCATTCTTTCATTAAATGAGCTAAAGCTTCCCTTGAGGGAAAATTTTATATATCAACAGTCATATATCATTGTCACCAGTCAAGAATACATTATTTTTAAAAGAGAATCTTGAAGGTTTTTGAATGAGATGAAAAGACATTAATGAGGTTTAAAAAAAAATCAGTATTCTAGACAGTGGAGATAGCATAGAACATAAACCATAGCTATGAAAAGGAATTAAGGGGACCCAAGAGGAGAGACTAGTTTGAGTAGAACCAAAGAAACTAGGAACTAGATGATTATAGGAGTTTTAAGGTCTAATGAAGGAAGACTTCACAAGGTTAAGTAGTGTCATGTTTACAATTTAAGAAAAGAAGCTTATGAAATATCTTTCCATTTCTGTCTTCTTCAATTTCTTTTAATAATGTCTTCTAGTTTTCAGTGTATAGGTCCTTCTATTACAAACAATATGGAGGTTCCCCTCAAAATTTAGAATTACCACATGACCCAGCAATCCCTCTTCTGGGTATCTACCCAAAAATTCTGAAAACATTTATCTGTAAAGATATATGTACCCTGAAGTTCACTATTATTCACAGCATTATTCACAGTGCCTAAGACATGGAAGCAATGGAAGTGTCCTTCAATAGATGATTGGATAAAGAAGATGTGGTATATATACAATGGAATATTACTCAGCCATAAAAAAAATATGAAATACTGCTATTTGTGACAATATGGATTGATCTTGAGATAATCATGCTAAGCAAAATAAGTCAGACAGAAAAAGTTGAGAACCATACGATTTCATGTGGAATATAAAACTGAAAGCAACAAACAAATAAGACAAACAAAGACTCATATACACAGACAACAGTTAGTGGTTACCAGGGGGTAAGGGGGGAGGTAAATAAGGGTAAAGAGCATCAAATATATGATGACAAAAGACTTGACTTTGAGTGGTGAACACACAATGCAATATATAAATGATGCACTATTGAATTTTATACTTGAAACCTATATAATTTTAATAACTAATATCACCCCCAATAATTATACTGTGTATCTGTCTCTCTCTGTCTCTCATCCTCTCTCTTTACCAAAAAAAGTTCACCAGAGAAAGGAAAGGGATCGAGTGAGAATCAAAATAAAAATAGTTAAGAGACATAGAATTTTCTAGAGATTGAAGGAAAGGAAAGTAGTCTTTATGAAACCAGATGACTAAACTATATACAGAAGGAACCAAGCTATATAATTGGAGAATAAAACAGAAATTGATGGATATTTGTGAGGAAAAAAATAGAAATATTTGATAGTTCAGTGTGGAGATGGCATAAGCATAAGGAGGATATTTTCTCTCCTACCAAGGACTAGAGAAGATGTTTAATAATTTGCCAAAAAATGGGTCTTCTCTATGTCCAGGTTAAAATGGCAGTAAGATATCCAGAAATATCAGGGGAAAGCAATGCGTCTGCTTGGAGTTAACAGCTTCATCATTTGGAAAAATGTGCTCTCAAAAGTTTCCTTCCCCACTGTTCCTTAAAGACATCACAGCCAAGTTAAGCCAGTCATCAAGGAAGGACCTTATCAGAGGAAGGTAATTGGGTAATCTCTTGTAGTTCTCAGTTTTTGTGTGGTCAAGGGGATTTCCTGATATCCAACTGACACCTTTTGGCAATTTTCTAGTTTACAGTAAAGTCAAAGTTAGGTCAAAGTTCATAGGAACACCTGCAGCTAGTGGAACGAATTATGGGGAAAAGTGGCTTCAAGTGAACCTAAAACAATGAGTAAAGAAACTGAGGGAGAATCAGTTAAGCACAAGGTCATGGAGATGATACTCCACCGTTGGCAGAAGGATGAAGAGTAAAGATGCCCAGCACAGCACCTGGAGGTATCCCTTTGAAACTGTTTCCACTTCTATACACAAAGATTGAGGTAAACCTTATGAAATTTTCAAGAATCAAATTACATGAAATTCATGTTACTCAATACCCAAGAACCCATGTGAAACGAGTTTGCACATAAGGCCCTTGTGCCTTATGTCATTTTACAGGACTGTTATGCCTCCCTGACAGCAGCTCAACAGAATAGTTTAAATGCTCGACTTATGTACACACCCACCTAAATTAGAGACGAGTGAACACAACTCCTAGCAGGAACCTATGAAAATCTTAAATTATAATTCAAACATTTAGGTTTTAACAAAAAAAAAAAAACTTTTTTATGAAGCATATTTTCTCTTGGTTTTTAAACCCATGTGCATTTCAAGGAAGAAAAAATTCCATCTGTTTCTGATTCATTTATGCTTAGCTCATCAGGATATCATTGGAGAAGAGGTAGTGGGTGTCTATATTACTTAACCTCCTCCTTAAACTTCTATCCCTTCTCTCAAAAGCAAGTACACCATGTTATAATTAAACAGATATGAACTATAAAACACTATCTTTTGATTCAAACCTCGAGATGCATGCATTTTAAAAGAAAGCATTAGAGACTTCCTTTTCTCCTAATTTTTAGTGATTTTATTGGAAGTGATGTTTTCTTTTTTATTTTAAGCAAGAGAAGGAAGCACAATATGACCAACCATATTCAGTAGGCCAATTCTCAACTAACCTTAATTGTCTTAATATTTTAATAGAAAAGAGACCTGAATAACAATTTTAAAAAATGGCACTTAAATCAACAAGTAAACCAAGCTACCCAACATATGAAAGGTTAATATTAACAGTTTTTAAGTTTGTTTAAAACTAGGAATTTTTTTTCCTATAAAACAATGTAACACAGTTAAGATCTGGGGTCCTAATCAACCCATCAAGACCTAGCTAACTATAAAGGATCTAAGACTAGCACGGTTTATACCTGAGAGCCAGTTTAGAGCAGTACAGAGAACATGTACTATGAAGTCAGAAAGGTCTGGGTTCTAATTCATCTCAACTCTTTCCTGGTTGCTACTTAATACAAAGGTCACTTTTCAACATTCTTAACATGGAGATAAAGCCTCCCTGAAAGAGCTATTGTAAGGATTAAAGATAAATGCAAGCCAGAGCCTGCTCCACAGCAGTGTACCTGTGTGGTTATCCCTCATCACTATCTGCAACAGTGTTTTCAGGAAAATGCTTTCCAAGACCCAATTCAGCCTGTCTAAGCTGAGTAATCCCAAGCTCTCCTGAATGTCGGTCATGCATAATGGCATGACGGTAGAGGGGCTGGCAAAGGTTGCTGCTGCAGAGACAGAAACTGACACATGCAGAGGCTAGCAGAGACCTAGAGGAACAAGAATCCTCAGACCACACAGTTCCCTGCAGGGCCAGCAGGTGTAAAACATGTCCATGGGAAACCTGTCTCTACAACCCAACCAAACACACCACCCTCAGACCGAAAGTCACATGGAAATCATCAAAAAATAATTATAAAACTCACTGCCAGTACCACTGGCAGCTTCTCACTCTTCAAGGGAGTACTTTAAAATTTATTTATGAAATGGGAACAAAAGCTGGCCAATTTCTAACAAAAGCCCATCCATGTAGGTAGTGGCTAGGCCCAGGAGATATCTGGCAATCATCGGGGGTGGTACCCTCTGTAAGTCCTCTGCCTCTGGTGTTGCTGTCTGGTGGGAATTTTAACGTGAAAGCTGGCAAAGAACAGATAAGAAAAGGGAAAGAGCTCAATATAATCTAGCAGGTATTTATGGCCTGAGTGGCACCCCTACCCACACTCACGGATTGCTCAGATTGAAAAAGGCCTCAGAGCATAACTAGTTCAACTCCTTTCCTTTTACAGATGGCAAACAAAGGCCACAGAGATTATGAGGTTTCCCTAAGGTCACTTCGCCAAGTGGATGGCTGAGCCAGCAGCCAGACTGTATTCTTTCCCTTACTGGCCCTGGACCAGAGAAGACTTGGTCATAAACAGAGCCTCTCTCATCTGTGAACTTCTACTTATGTTAGAGGTACCTCGATCTTCTTCTAAGTCTATGATACCAATAAGTTTTGAGTATACCCCAACTGATAGAGATAAAAGAGTCATAGGTAAGAAATGACCCAGTGTTTTTTAAAAATGCTTGACAATGAAGATTTCAACTGCTCTGGAGTTGCAAAGGGAGATAATAATTCTATAAAATGACATATGGCACAAGGGTCTAATGTGTGAACTCATTTCACAGAGAAGCAGTTTTTAGTCAGCAAATAGCAAGGAAATTATGCTTAGGAAAACCATATACACATGCATATTTGTTCCCAAATTTAAGAATGAGCATCAAGACATAACTTTTGTTTTGGTTTTATAAACAGCTAAATACTATATACAAAACCCAGAGGTAGGGAATGCCTGGCATGTTTGAGGAACAGCATGAAGGCCAATGTGGCAGGAGGACAGCAAAGAGGAGACCATGAGGAGAGAGGATCAGAGAGTGGCCAGATTTTAGGGAATTATAAGCCATTCAAAAGTTGTAGCTTTTACTCTAAGATGAGAAGTGGTAACAATGAAAGCGCATTGGAGGTTATCCCGCAGAGGAATACCATGGCCTGACTTAGGTAAACAGGATCACCAGGATGCTATGCCCAGAACAGACTGAAAAAGCAGATAAGAGCAGACACTGAGACCAGCTGGATAGTACTTTTCCAGTAAATCCAGACGAGAGGTGATTCGTTCGAAGCGAGATTGTGACATTGAAGATGTGAGAAGTGATTTTCTTCTGCACCTATAGATGGAGAGCTCAGAGCATTGCTAGTGAATTAAGGTGTGAGGTGTGACAGAAACACAGGAAAAGTAAAAAGGAGAATGTGGCATTCCGAAGGCCAAGTGATGAAAGACGTTACAGGAAGAGGAAATGATCATTTATTTGTATTAAGGTGGTAAGTAAAATGAGGACTGAGAACTGTCTACTGGATTTGGTATTATGAAGCTACTGATGGCCTTCGTAACACTGTCAGAGGAATAATGATGTGAAAGCTCAATTGCAATGCAATCAAGAGATAATTAGAGCAACTAGAGCAAATATAGGAGACCCCCTCAATGAGTTTTAATGCACAACAGAGTGGGAAACTGAAGTGGTAAAGGAAGGGACAAGTACTATCAAGGGAATGTTTTTTAAGGTAACAGAAATAAGAGTATGTTTGCGGGCTGATAGGAAAAGTTCAGTATGGAAGGAAGCAAGGGAGGGACGGGGAGGAAGAGGACGCAGAAAAGGCATATCCTTAACTAGGCAAATGGGGATGGGATCTGGGACACCAAGTGTTCAGATCGGCCGTTGTTAGCAGCATGGATGGTTTACCCACCACAACTGGAGAGAAGTCAGAGTGCATGAACTAGATGCATGTATATGGGAAATATGGACGTTTTCTTCTGAGAACTTTTATTTTCTCAATGAAATAAAAAGTGGGAGGTTTGATCAGAGAAAAGAAAGAAAATATTCATCGGAGAGAGTGGATGGACAAGGAAAATATAGAATGACTGCTGAGCAGTACAGTGGCCCATTTGAGGACAGTGACCAATAATTCAAAATGAGCGCAGTCAGTTGCACAGGTGGTATTAACTTTGGTTAAGGTTTAGCCAAGAGAGCACTAGAGAGAGGAAGGAAGAAATTGAGGGACTGGTTATAATGATTGGCCAAGGCATTTAAGCTGATCACAAGGAGAAGGAAGGCAAGTGAGGTAAGTGAAAAGGTGATAGCAATAAGGGCTTGTAGGTCCCAGCAGAGCTGAAGAATTACAGAGTTGAGTATTCTAGAGGAAGTGAGGAATAAAAAATAAAATAAAAACATAGGTGTGAATCTTAGAAGGTAAAATGCTCCAAACAGAGATTATGGGGGAATTGCATGTACTGTAATGACAAGACTTTGATGCCCTCTAACCTGTACATATGCACAAAAAAGCTGCTCTGGACACCACACCCAGTTTGTCATTAGTTTCCATGATGATAACCATAGCGCTTTGTCCTGATTCCCAAAAAGCATCTAGAACTCACTACCGATGACACAGACTGCCTGTACGAAAGCCATTCTCATTGCAGTGAAGGCCATTTTCACTGCAAATAATTTGATATCCTAAAGACAAAAGAATAAAGAATAGGAGGGTATTAAAACAGAAGTGACTTGAAGCAAACAGCCCACCAAAAATAAAACAGAAGCAAATATCCTTGAGGTTAAGTGCTTTAGTTGAAGATACAACAACTAGCTACAAGAATAAGCAGGAACCACACATGGGTATGGTAGGCATCACAATGGCTCCCGAGATATGTCATGTCCAGTGTCTGGGAAAAAGATGTGTTCCAAATGTATTAAATTCAGGGTTTTTAGATGAGATGACCCTGAATTGTCCAGTTGTGTCCTAAATGCCATCGCAAGAGAGAGGTGGAGTGGTTTGACACACACAGTGGAGAAGGTAACCTGAAGAGAGAGGCAGAGATTGGAGTGACATTGCCAGAGGTCCAAGGAATACCAAAGAATGCTGGACACCACAAGAAACCAGAAGAGGCAACAAACTCTCCCTCTGAGCCTCTGGAGGGAAGATGGCCCCGCTGACACCCTGAGTTTGGATATCTGACCTGTAGAATAGTGAGACCATAAATTTTTCTCATTTTAAGCCACCTGGTTTGTGGTAATGTATTACAGCAGCCAAAAAAAAAAAAAAAAAAAAAAAAAACCCATAGAACTTAACCTAAGGAGCGTCTACTATGCATGAAAACTTGGGATGACCCCAGCAAGATGTTCAGGGCTTAGTTCTTTCCTTGAAGGTTTAACTATCCTGTTTAATTGATCTGAAAGACAGTGGTCAATCAAATACAGAAAATAAAAAGTCAAACCACTGTAATGTGTCCTAAAATGCGGGGAAGAGGTCACGTATCAAGTCACAATACAAAAGAAATTACCAAATTATGGATTCCTGAATAAACTCCAAAGAGCTTGCACTTACATTTAAAAAAAAAAAAAAAGTGTTGTAATAATCTGATTACTTAGATCACTGTATTCAAAATGAAAACATTTTCTGGGACAGCCTGAACTAAAGGGAATATATTTTTCCCCACCCAACAGAGAAAAGGCTTACAAAATGAATGAAATAAATTTAGTGGAAGGGCTTCCTGTCATCAGTTCCAAAGTCCTAGCTTCAGAAATCACCCAAAAACTTAATGACTATAGGAGGAGCCTTTAAAGAGAGAACTCTACAGTACTTTCAACTAAAATTGAGTTTATGACTAGAAAGCCTTCTAACTGAAAGAAAAACAACCGGGGCACAAAAAGCATAAGAGGTATAAACTGTAACCGGCAAGTCAATGTCAAAATCATTTCCCACTTTCCCTCAAAAACAACCTCAGAGACCCACCCACCCAACATTCAGCTTTATCTGTTCTACATCCTGGTCCCACTTTGTAGCAACTGATGGCAAGGTGGCAGACCGCCCTGGAAGTGACAGGCCCACTCTCCAGATGCTGCTTTTTGACTCATTAACAGTGGCAGCTAAAAACATAATCGGCTCCAGCTGCAAGGAAGGAGAACTGCTTGAGCTCATGGTTGGCTGACAGGCTCCCAAATTCCCATTGAATAAGCATTCCTCCGAACAGCCATCTTCCACTTGGGAGAAGACCTAGAACAAAATCCAGCTGGAAATGGCATGCTGCCAAGAACAGGGACACCGGAAGCTCTTCATAGGAGGAAAGCAAAATGTAACTCAGATACTCCTGCTGTAGCAGGGGTCCCACAGAGCCGTTTCCACCCAGCTTCTACATTGCTGTCTCCCTCTAAATAAGACCACTTTTCATAATATGCAGAAGATGATTATCCACCAATTTGCTGCAACTCAGCAAAACTGTGAAGTTTTTCCAAGTTGCAGATCCTTGGATTGGGGAGGTCCCTTGTCTGCTCTGGCCCTGGCTGGCACTTCAGCATAAATTTCTTAATTAATCCTACAAAGCCACCGAGAAGGATGCCAGTGTGACCTCACCAACCTGCTTTGGGGTTATGTTCACAACTGCTACAACTTCCGGATAATGTCAGTCAAACACTTTTCAGCTTCGCCAGAAGCCAAGAAAGGAGAGGACAACACTGATCTGAAACTGTACCTTATGCAAAAGGAAAAGCAAAACAGCTGAAAGATGCAGGAGGCAGAAAATGTTTACACTTGCTGAAAAGCATCCAATTAGCCAATTCACTTGTTTGAAATTTTAGAATTTAAAATGTACAACATTTTTCTATTTGAAGGTTATATTTCATCTCCGAATTATTTTTCTTCTAACTTTTCTAAAGGAATAGCTATGTTAGAGTTAGATGGATGATAGGAAAACAGCGAACAAGTCTCAAAAGCTCCTCAATACAATGACATACAAGTAAAACAGCAGTTCCTCCTAACATGCCAGAAATTTTTTTCTTTCTGCTGAGGAGTAGAGAAGGTTCACAAACTGTGCACAAAAGAAATGCCCAGGCTCGTATTTCCACTCCCACCCCATGGCATAGGGAAGAATGGCAAACCAGAAGGATGGCCAGGTAAGCTTTGGCCCAGATAAAAGCACAGTATCAGGATTTCACAGATCAATTACAATTGCCTTGTGGTATTATTAACCAGACATGCAATAGGCTTTTTTTTTTTTAATAAAGAAACTATTTGATTAACAGCCCCATGGGATGGATAACTAGTTTTTATTTGTAGTTCATCAAAAGAATAGGGCTTATCAGGTGATTTGGGAACTGAAAACAGTCCATGGGTAAAAGGCTCCATTTTACTCATGACAATGCTGCCAGCAGCCCAACCAGAACTCCACCTGGGCTTACATTCAGCTGACAAGATGCTAATCTGCACTCTGAACACAGCTACGCAAGAAGAGCCTGGGAAGATCAGTTGTTTCATGGCATTTAATTGTTTTGTTCAGTTAGGTGTATATAGTGTATTTCTAACACACAGCCTATTTACCCCAACTTCAGTCCACTTTCTCCTTTTAATTTCAAAAATGATGAACTAGACAAAAACCTCTCCTAAAATAAAACTCACATTCTCTTATTTTTAGTGGTTCCCATTCTCTAGGTCTTGGACTCCACAGGAGCCCCTAAGTTACTGAAAGTAATTTGTAAATACATATACATGTAGACATCAACTTGCGTGTCTATGTGTGACTCTTCAAGTGTTTTATGGAAGAGGCCAGCTTGCCTCCTGAATTCCCAGCTGTCTTCCCAGCCTCTCTGGCTAGGAGGCGTGGCCATGTGACTGAGTTCTTGTGGTGGGATCATAGGGATTGGGACCCTGCTGTAGATTTGAGTCTGGATAGGAATGCAGAAAACGGACGTGGGCAGAAGTGATGCATTCCATTCCCAAGACTACCCCCAGGAAAACCTCCCATGCAATTCCCAGCATTCTCTTCCTCCTCTGTCATCCAGACACGGTACCACGGTCACCTTGGAAGCCATGCATTAAGGACAGCGTAGGTTTCACTGAATAAGTCTCTGGATATTTGCTCATGGCAGATCCTCTAGGCCCAAGTAGGTTCTGCAAATTGAATTTTTACATGAAGAAACAAATTATTTTGTCAAAACACTGAAATTTCAGGATTACTGCTTTGGCAGCTAATGTTTCCTTGCCTAATAAATACATACAACATAGGTGCTGTTGTGATTAGTGGTGTACAAATTTATTTTATTTTGTTAAGAATACAACACGAGTGTATACGTTCATTTAAAAAGCAATACCAAGTTCAGAGCAGTTTTTGTCACTGCCTATTTTCTTAAAAACACTTCATTAGCTCTTTTTTTCAACAATTTCAGGCACTAAGCTAAATGGGACATACAGAGAGAAATAAGTCAGTCTTTGGCTTCAAGCTTACAATATACTGGAGATGGCAGACATAATAAAAATACAAATAAGTATCATTACAGATTACAAGTGTTTGAAGGACACTGGGCACTGTGAGAGAATAACAGATCTAATGTAGACTGGGGCAGAGGGGTGGAGGGACTGGTTCTTCCGGGGAACTGATATGTAAGCTGGAGAACAGATGGATGAGCATGAACTAGTTAATTAAAAATCCACGAAGAGCCCTCCAGCAAAAAGAACTTGTACAAAGAGCCTGAAGTAGAAACAAGCTTGATGCTCTTGAGGACCCAACAGGAGGCCTGTGGACTGGACAGCAGTGAGCAAGATGGGGAGAGAAGGGGAATGTGGAGAGCTAAGCAGTGGGTGGATGATACTGGGCCACATATTTCCTCCTATCTTGGGCCCTTAAGACTAGTAAGGATTTTCAATCTTAGTCTAAAACATATATTCTCAGTGGGGGTGACCATGCCCCCAAGGGGGAGAAAAATTAGTTCTTGGGAGTGAGAGAGGAGAGGACTTAGAAAATACAATGGTTTGAGGCCCTTCAAAGAGCTACATCACATGTAAACAGATAGTTTATTTATGGTGTTTAAATTTCATGGAGGTGGGACTGGCTTAGGAAGAAATGTCTTAAACATTTTAAATGTCTAAAAAGGGAGGTGATAATGAAAAAAGGCCTCAGAAATTTTGGTCTAAAGGCAACAAGAAGCTACTTTAGGTGTAAAGCAGGGGATTTGCCACACTGATTTCATTACTAAAAAATCTATCAAACAGACCTATTAGTATTTTTGTGTTTTTTAAAAAAGGTTGGAAATCCCTGTTCATTTTAGAAGTTATGATTAAGTGTTATTAATCCACTAAAATCATGTAATCCAAGCTCTTCACTCCAGAGGTTGATGGGGGGAATGCAACTCAGAAGGGCTATGTAACTAATTTGTCCCAAATCATGCAATTAGCAAGTAGTAAGCAGAGTTTGGATCCTGGTCTACTTCCTTTCCTTTCAGCACTGTTCCCAAAATTCCCCTCAACCCCTCCACACATCTGTGCTATGCATGCAATTAATTTACATGCCTACATTTTACATATTGATTCATATTTGACCTCCCTTCACACGGCATTTGAGTCAGATGTATGAAAAAGAAGAAAATAATTTATTTTTTTCCATGCTTCTGGGTCTTTAGAGGAAAATAATGTTCTAGCCACATATTTCCTCCTATCTTGGAAAATGTCAAGATTTGCAGGTTACATATAAGACCAAACACAAGAGTCCATCGGCTCTGTTGAATGTTCAGGAGATGGGTAGAGTATTGCTCAACTTTTGCTATAACTATTGGCAGAAGATCCCTAAAGTGTGCCTGTTAGTTTATCATTTAAATAACTGTTCCTCGGGCCTCCCAAATAGTAAACTAGATGTCTGAAGAAGGTATTGCTTCTCTTTTATGCAGAAAAAGCAGCACACATGAAACAAAATGGAACACTAATGTTCATCACAGCATTACTCACAATGACCAAAAGGTAGAAGCAACCCAGATGTCCATGGACAGATGAATGGATAAAAATAAAACACAGTAGAGTATTAATCAGCCGTAAAAAGGAAGGAAGTTCTGATACATGCTATACCATAAATGAATCTTGTGGACATTATGTTGAGAGAAATAAGCCAGTCACAAAGACAGATGCTATATGAAGTACCTGGAATGGTCAAGTTCACAGGGACAGAAAGTAGAAAGGCTGTTGCAGGGCAGGAGGAGTAGGGAGTTGCTATTTAATGGCTATGGAGTTTCGGTCTTGCAAGTTGATAAGAGTTCTGGAGAGTCATTGCCTAAAGATGTGAATGCACTTAACGCTACTGAACTGTACACTGAAAAATGGCTAAGATGGTAAATATTTTGTCATGTATATTTTATCAATTATAAATTTTTAAATTGGTAAGTCTAAGATAATTTTAAGTGGTTTTACACTAAGGTTAGAGAACCTCAGTTCACATACACACACACACACACACACACACACAAATGTTAAACATCAAGGCCACATCTTTGATGTCTGAAAGTTTGGAAAAGCTAATAAGGTTTTCTAAGAGAAAATATATTTTGGGTTCGTGATAACATTATCTGATCAACCCTCTAGAATTTGATTTGGCCAAAAAAATGTGAGAAGTGATATCTGCCACTGAGCAGAAGCATTTATTTGCCAGTGGAAAACAAATCGGCATTCTCCTAGCCCTGCCCTGGCAGCTATGGAAGCACACGGGCTGAGACGGAGCTGCTGTCGACATGGATTCCTCCGTGCACACAGCGAGCCATGCTCTCCTGACATGGCCCTGATGACGAAATGAACCTTTGTTAAGCCACTGTGATTCGAATGTTGTTTGTTACCACAGCTTAATCTAACCCATCCAGACTAATACAGTCTTAAAAGGAACATTAGAATATGAGAATTCGAATTTCAGCTTACATCAATAAATAGATACTCTGTAATAGTCAAAAGCCTTTATTGCTCTGCAACTGATTCTGAAAGAAAATTCACAACTTCTTTATAAAATGTATGCGATGTTTAACAATGGCTATTAGCAGTAAAGAAAACTTCTTTCCACTTGCAGTACCTACATCGTAGGCTATGCATGACTCAGAGGACAGCATGTGTTTTGTATGACTGGTTTGTGATGGAGATGGGGAGACCATTCTAAATCATAGGCACATGAAACATTTTCTCTCTTTCCTCCAAGAACGTAGCAACAGTTGCTACATCGCACTTGAGGAGAGGAGGTGTTTAGCAGCACGTACTCTCCCTTTCAACAAGTGTCAAGTTCCTGGATGCCTTGGACGATTTTCTAAATAAGTATCTGTTAATCTTCCAAGGGGCATGATGACTCGAGGAGAAAATACACAGAAGCCAGTTTCCAGCAGGTTATGTGAGGCGGGGTAAGGACAGAGAGGGTTTTCCTTTCCCCTACTGCCCCCATCATTCCTCTGTTGCAGGCAGAGTAACTGAGAGCTGAAGCCTTTCCCAAACATCTGAAAACCATTTATAAAAAAACTGAAGTTACTACAAATAAAGACTCTTTAAGCTGGTGGTTCATATCTTTAGTTCATGATGTAACTAGACACTAAAATAACAGTGTATGTTCTGGTGGGAAAAGTCACCGAACACAGTTATGAGACGTGTGGTCCACTCCCAGTTCTCCCACTAACAAACTAGGGCACGTCTCTCAACGTCCTAGGATGTTATCTCTCACGTCTGTAAATAAGACAGTTCAGATCAGTGTTTCCCTAAATGTGCTCTTTGATCCAACTGTATCTAAATCCTCTGTGGGCGTGTGGGTGAGGGGAAGGGCTATCTGTCAAGGGCAGATTCCTAGGACCCATCTTTTCCCAATTGAATCAGAAACTCTAAGAACGAGGCCCAGGAATCTGCATTTAAAAGCTTCTCAGCTTTTAGTGGGACAGCTCTATTCTTTGATGACCCTTGGAATTGTACGATATGGCCAAACTGACCTATGCACAAAGGAGTTTGTGAACCATAAGACTAAAGAATCTCTAAGGTTCCTTCCAGCTATAAATTCTATAGTCATAAGCAGAGCTGAAAAGAAATATGTAGTTCTTGTACCACCCACTCCATCCCCTCAAAATGCATAATTCTCTACTAAGAGATCATCCCAGTGAAAAAGAAAATATTAAAACTGATACGGAATTAATAACTATTCAAAACTATATCCTCACTCATTTCACCTCATCTCCATTCCCCACACTAAAAAAAAAAAAAAAAGAAAGAAAGCAAAAAAAAAAAAAAAGCCTAAACCTCAATCACACCTTAGAGAATAAATGTTAATACCACATATGATATTTTGAGGCCAGATCTTTACCTCATGTTAGCTCCACGTTCTCTCATAAAACTCTTCCCAAATATTAACATCAAAATTTGTATTAAACAGTGTTTCTGTGCTGTATTTGTGAGCAAATAGGTTAGTCTATATTTACCCAAGCAGGGAATGAGAAGTAAACAGTTACTGAAAGATTTCAAACTAAAACACAAAAATGGGGATGAAGAAAGTACCTATTATTATATCTGGCAACTAACAGGTAGTCAGTAAGCACTGATTCCCTTCCCTAAAAAAAGTATGACTCTTTTAGTTGCACAGGTCGGTAAATCCAGAACTAGAATCAGTGTCTTTAGACTTCAAGTCTAGTGTCATTTTTGTAAAACTAACTGAAGTTGTATTTACACTGGGAAACAAAAAGTATGAATATCTGAAAAGTGTGCATAATAACCAGAAGGATCCTTAATGGGAATTGGAGATGGATCGGGACAAAGAAACAGAAATAATGAAAGAAAATAAATAGTGCTAACTTCCAGTTAAACATGGCAGGTTGAACCCCAGATTTTCTCCATTCTCTCCCAAATATCCACTAAAATAACAGTAAGTAAATAAAGATGACAAGAAAACTGAAAAGGCAACAACAGCAGACAAAAGATGCCAACAAAATTTTGGAATATGGAAAACTGGTAGAGGAACTGTAACTGATTTAACAGAATTGTGCCTGCAAAGAAATATAACAATGAGAAACAAGATCGTTTAGCCTGTAAAACTTCAGAAAGGCTTCAGATCGGGAGGCACCTGATGTTGCAAAAGGGACGTGTGACAGGGGATGTGAAGTTTTGACCACAACTAGGAATACTGGTTGAAAATCTATCTAAAGAACACTTGAAAATAAAATTGACAAAGTCTTTTAGAAAGTATGACAAAAAGATAATAAAAACAAGAGAAAAGTTTTTAAACAATAGATGGTTGATTCGGAAGGCTTAATAGCTGACTACCAGTAGTTTCGCAAAAAGCAAATACATAAAATGCTGGCAAGGAAATTATGAAAGACATCTGAAAATAAATATTCCCTGAACTGAAGGACATAGATCTATTGAAAGTCCATAAAGAACTCACCATACTGAATTTAATTTACTCACACCAAGTCACAGCATCATAAAACTTTAGAGGTTAGCGAAATATGGCAAGGAGGCCAAAATCTGGCCCCCTACTCGTTTCTGTAAATAGTTTATCAGAACAAGGCCATATTGTCTATAGCTGCCTTTGTGCCACAACAACAGGGTTGAGTAGCTGCAAGAGACAGTACTGTAGCCTACAAAGCCTAAAATATTTACTCAAAAGAAATAAAAACATATGTCCACACAAAAACTTGCACATGAATGTTTATGGCAGCATTACTCATAACAGTTAAAGGCAGAAAACAACCAAATGTCCATCCATGGACAAATGAATAAACAAAATGTGGTATATCCATACAATGAAGTATTATTCAGCCATGAAAGGAATAAAGTACTGATAGATGCTACAGCTTGGATGAACCTCGAAAACATGCTAGGTGAAAGAAGCCAATCCCAAAATTTCACGTATTGTATGCTTCTATTCATACGAAAACCCAGAGCACGAAGAGCTGCAGAGAAAGAAAGATCAGTGCTTGCTTGGGTGGGGGAGGGATGCAGAGTAGGAGCATGATAGATGAAGGGTCAATGTCTCTTTTAGAGGTGACAAAAATTTCTAAAATTGACCGAGATGATGGTTGCACATATCTGTAAATATAATAAACCACTTAATTGTGCACTTTGAATGGGCAAATTGTACAATATATGAATTATATCTCAATAAAGCTGTTTTTTAATATACTAGAAAAAAATAGAATACACTGCTTGGCACAATGTAGCCATTACAACATTTACTAAGATAGAACATATTCTGGGCCATAAAACAAGTATCATTAAATTTAAAAGGATTCCAGTTATATAAAATGTTCTCTGATCACATGAGAATTAAATTAGAAATCAATAAGATATGAGAAAAATCCCCCAAATTGCAGAAATTAAACAATTCATTTCAAAATACCCATGGGTCAAAGAGGAAGTCAAAGGGAAATAAAGTATTTCGAAAGAAAAATGAAAACACATTTATAGTACGCCACTAAAACAACACTGAGAAAAAAATTATATCATTAAACAACAATATTTGAAAACACTATGTTGACTTCGTGTCAAAAAAAAAAAATCTTAGGAAAAAAAAAAGTTAAAGGTCTCATAGCAATGACCTAAGCATCCACCTTAAGGAACTATAAAAATAAGACTAAATAAAACATCGCATAGAATAAAATAAGAAAAAAATAATGAAATATAAAACCAAATAGAGAAAATCCATGAAACCAATAGCTGCTTCTTCAAGAAGATCTATAAAACTGATAAGCTTCTAAGCAGATTGATCAGGAAAAAAGAAAAAATAATCAATAGCAGGAATGACTGATCTGATATAACTACACATCTTAATAGTATTTAAAAGATAATAAAGAAGCATTATGAACTATTTTATGACAATAAATTCAACAACTTAAATGGACACGTTCATGAAAGATGCAAACAATCAAAGCTAACTCAAGACACAATAGATAACCTGAATAGCCCTATATTTATTCAGAAATTTAAATTTGTTATTAAAAATCTTCACACCTAGCCAGCTCCAGATCTGGATGGCCTCACTGGTGAATTTTACCAAATATTTAATGAAGAAATTATACACAAACTCTCCCAGAAAACTGAAAGGAACTATATCCCAACTCATTCTTTGAGGCAAGAATTACCCTGATCCTAAAACCAAAGATACTGCAAGAAAATGAAAGTCCAATATGCTTCATAGACATAGATATAAAATTCTAATCAAAATTTAGTACCTCCAACCCAATAGTGTAAAAAAAGAGATAATATATTATCATCGAATTGAGTTTATCCCAAGAATGCAAGATGGAATTAACATTTCAAAATCAATCAATGTAATTCGCCATATTAACAAACTAAGCAAAAAAAAAAAAAAAGTGATAATTGGATGCTGAAAGAAGCATTTGACCTAATCTGATATCCATTTCTGATTTTAAAAAAATTAGCAAATGAAAGAGAACTTCTTTAACCTGATAAAGGGCATCTACAGAAAACCAATAATAACATACTTAATGGTGAAACATCAAATTATTTTTCTCTAATATCAGGAACAATGCAAGGATATCTGTTCACATCTCTTCTATTTAAACTTGTACTGTAGATTCTAGACAGTGCTATTAAACAAGAAAAGCATCCAGACTGGTGAAAAAGTATCTTTATTTGCATATAACATAATCCTATGTGTAGAAAATATGGTGAGATAGTAAGTTCAGTAAGGTTGCAAAAAATAAGAACATACAAAAATAAATTGTTTTTAAATACTAACAAGGAACAATCAGGAACAAGTTTTAACATAATAGTGATGTTTAGTAGAGCATCAAAAATATGAAATACTTAGTACAAATCTGACAAAATATTTTAAGACATGTACATTGAAAATTACCAAATATTGCTTAGAGAAATTAAAGAACACCCAGATATATGATGTTCAGGGATAATGAAACTCAGTATTAAGAGACTAATTCTTTCAAAATAGATCTATAGATTAAAACTCGCCCAATCAAAATCCCTGCACACATCTTTTAATTGGCAAACTAATTCTAAAACATATGGAGTAGCCAAATCAATGTCCTTGAAAATGACAAAGTTGGAGGAATCACACCTCTTGAGTTCAAGGCTTACTGTGAAGCTACAGCATTAAAGACATAGCAAGTTACATAGTTAACTACAATAGAGGATCCAAAAATAGACCCATATATGTATGGACAACTGATTATCACAAAGGTGCAATGGCAGTTCGGCAGAGAAAAGTCTTTTCAAAAAATTGTGCAAGAACAATTAAATATCCATAAGGGGAGGAAAAAAAGAGCTTTGATCCAGAGTTGCTCTTTCCTCATAAACTCCTAGTAGTATTTTTAACCATAAAGAATTATCATGGAAAAAAATAAAATAAAACAAGAGCAAGAACATACAAGAGGATAACAAAGAGACAAGCAAATTTTCTTTTCTTCAAAGTCTTTAGCTTAAAATCAGGTTTCCATAAAGGCACAAATTCTTTCTGGCCATACTGGAACTATTTACTTCATCACTGAATTCCTAATAAGATACAATTTAGAATACACAGTAAATGAAAATAGTCAATCTTAATGTTTGAATGACTTATCACTGATATACCACCAAAGAACATGAATTGCTACTAAGTGACATTTTTAAGCAATTGCATTAGATTTGTGATCTAGCCACAATCCTCTCCTACCACCTTGTTTATTTTTTCAGGGAATTACTACAGATAGGTTGTAGAAATCATTAAGTGATAACCCCTAGTGGTTAAAACCATTAATTGTTAATTATAGACTTCCATACCTGGGAGCAATTTGGGCAATGGGTTGAATTTGGGTTCAGCTGATGAAGTGAAATTGATAGCAGTAAAATAATCAGCTTCATAAGAACCCTAAGAATCTAAGGAGTGAGCTACCTTTGAGTTGCACAAGAATCTTGCTGTCAGGATGGTAAATCAGCCAGACAAAAGAAGAGGGAAATAACCCAGAAAGCAGAAATTCAATGAAGAGAAATTCTGGGATTTCCAAATAATTTTCATTTGCATTTAAATGGTTCTTTGGACTCTTGAGAATAAAGCTCAGGTGTATTTCAGTTTAGGGAGTCCAAAACTCTTGGACACAGACCCTCCTTTTAACATGGCTACAATACATATAAAGGTCTGATAACTTTGTCAAGTCATGCCTTCATGTACCTAGTGCTTTGATTTAAAAATTGTTTAAAGAATGTATGCATTCCAAAGAATGTTCAAATCATTTGTCATGGCTATTGGTGAAAGAATGATTTCTTCTTGATTTGATATTAAGTATCTTCAAGTTTCTTGTCTGTTTAATTCACTAATTACATATAAGCTAGGACATTAATCAGTGTTGCAAGATCAGCTGCTTATATCCAACACCTGACTAAGTTAACTGTAAAGTATTGCATTTAGGAGATGGAACTCATCCACCACTTTAAGATCTTTTCTATTCCTTCCCTGACAAGTTTAGTCAGGCTCCTCACATGTGGAGAGCAGCCCTGCAGTGGAAGAAAAAGTCATTTGGAATTAAACAATAAACCACTTCCAACACACAAGGCTCAACATTGCTTTCATCATCTTTATCCAGAAGAAAGCTGGTTGAGAAGCAGAGGAAGGAAGAACAGGTGTGTAATGCTAGGAAAATCAGTTTGTCCCAAACCAAAATGACTTAAAGTAGGTCTGAAAAAGCAGAGTGGTAAAGTATTATATAAAACAACAGCAACAACAAACCCAGAGGTCTAAGAAACTACATTATGCATCTTTGCTGTATTCAAATATTACCAGATATTTTACCAAAATCTCAGGGATATGGTAGAATTTCTACTCCTGTGGATAATTAAGGAGACAAAGCATTCTGTCTCAATTTGGGTTCGATGTCAACCTGTCTGGTGTTCTTGGAGCTGGCAGTACCTTCAAAACCATAGACCAACATTCTCATTTTACTTATGAGGAAATGGAAGGTTAAAGGCCTTGAGCAAAATGAAAAAGCTTGAAAGGGACAGAGCCAGAACTGGAAGCTCCATGTTAAGATGCTCTCTTGAACCTATTAGGCCCTCTTTACTGTTCTCCTTTGGCTTTCCTTTAGGGGTCATGATTCTGTAAGAACAGATTTTTGCAGGTTTTCAGCACAGCTGCGCACTGGAATCACCTGGGAGTTTTCTAAGTTCTGATGCCCGAGCCTCGCCCCGCCCTGCCCCGCCCCCAAGGATTCAGATGCAATCCAGCTGGGGTGTGGTTCTAGCACAAGGAGTTTCAAGAGCTCCCATAGGCAATTCTAATGTGCAGCCACCTCTGAGAAGCCCTGCCATGGAGCAAAGCCTACTCGGAATAAAACTGGCTGATAATTAAAACAAGCTTTTGCAATGGTTTTTCATACTCAAATCTAAGCAGGTGTTCCCTGTTGAAAATTTCTATCACTTATTAGGGTAGTCTGCTCTAGGCCCTTCTTAGCCATCATTCTCGGTCCTTGCTTGGCCTCTAAAAGTGGACCACTTCAATCAAAATGACCATTAAAATAAAGATCTGAAAACAAGTTTCAAATTTTAAGTAAAAGCAAGAGAAGGAAATCCCCCGGATCTGAACAAGTCTCCATAAGCAAAACAGAGGAAAGGGAGGCTATCTGGCGATAATTCCGGCCAAGAGTATTTGGGCATTTTCCCAGCATTACCCAAGTAATACTGTGAACAGCAAATTTACGTAGGCTAAATTATGTACAAACTGCCTAAATCGTGAGTTTTAATCAAAAGTTACCTGGCTCTGAAAGGTGTAAATGGCAAAGACACTGCCTGCATTATAGATTTGGCCGACCCCCGCCCTCTTCTCTAAGTAGCTCCCTTCAGAGTCTTTCATTTATAAACCGAAGCCAAGGAGACTGTGAATTAGATACTTTCAGGTCCCTGCTGCACCGCCTTGAGACCTGAGCCACCCACTCAGGAGAACTCCCCAATTCCTACACCCCTTCCAGCTCAGAAGAAATCTCTAGGAGCCTTCAGAGGGGGCGTGGTGAGGACGAATCCTCGTGCACCGGCCAGAATCACCTTTTCACAAGTGCAGACCGCACCACCTGGTCTGGCGTCTATACATCTTACAGAGCTCCGAAACAAGGACACGGGTGGCCCTAGGGTGACGATGTCAGAAGTTCACCAGTCAGGGGAAGGACAGAGGTAAGGACCCGAGCCTCCGCCACGAAGAAGGGGTTCCGAGGACCATCCCGAAGTGGTGCGGATCGCAGGCTCTCAGGGAGAAGGCCGCACCCCGACTCAGGCGCCGCCTTCTTGCCGGGACCCTGCCCAGCTGGAGGCAGGACCCGGGCGCGGGCAGGAAGCCGGGACAGGGCCCCAGGAGGCTGAGCCGAGGCTCAGCGATTTGACCCCGCCAGCCCGGAGCTCGCCGCGAGAGGCCGCCTTAACCCCAACCCTGCGCCACCTGTCCAAGCTCGGGTGGCAGCGCAGTCCCAGGACAGACCTTCAGTGGAGAGAGCGCGCCCCACGCTGTAGCGCCGTAGCACAGACTAGAAAAGTGCCAGGAGACGAAGGGACTCAAGATGTGCTGACTGCCCTACCTGTCCGGCGACAAATAACAGGCACCAGGTGCTGCCGAAGATGCGGACCAAGAGCTCCGAATGCCAGGGCGCAGCCAGCCGCGCCATGGTCTTCCAGCCGGGAAGGGGAGCAGTCCCGGGTGAGACCCCTCCTTGGCAGCTGCAGCCACCTCCCGCGCGGGCTGCGAGGACTCGGCGGCGGCCGGCGGCGGGACTCCCAGCGTGCGCGTGCGGAGCGTGCGCCTGCGGGGCAGGGCTGCGCTGA
>CM053509.1:106814338-106843951 GCA_028627145.1 Eidolon dupreanum
CCCCCCCCCCCCCCCCCCGCCCCAGCTCCTGCTCCTCCCCTCCTGTGTCAGCTCAGGGAAGGAGGGGAGCGCAGACACCCAGCTTCCCGGGCAGCAACCGCGGTGCGCGTTTCGGGAGCGGGGCTACCTGCTGCCTTCTATGTATTCTTTTTAAAGGGAGGCTCCGGTTCTACACACTTTGCTCGCGTTTGGCATGCCATCGTGCCTGCCCTGCCTGCGTACCGGATGAGAAGGAAAAGCTCTTCCAGCACTCTGGCGCTTTCTCTGGAACTTGGAGCCCAGGGAGCTAAGCAAGGCCCTTCAGGGACTGGGGAAGAGTTTGTGCATGTGCAGCGGGACCGATTACGAAACTCGCGACCCTATGCAATGGGGCAGAACTGAACATTATAGTGTGTTAGTTTGTCCGTGGGGACCTGTCCTCTGGGTACATAGATTCTTCTATGGAGTTAATTTGTTTTGTAACCCAGGTCTAGGGCAAAGGGACTTTGCTCAAGAGCAGCAGGGACTCGCGACAGCTAAGTAGAGATGCAGTGAACCAGGAGCCGGCGTCACGCCTAGAGTCCAAGACATGGGTTCAGTGAGACTGACTTCATTTGTCTTCTTGTGCCAATGGGTTTTCGGGGGCAAGCCACGAAACCCCCCTTCTCTGGTGTGGGCCGCGCTCTTATTACTTACGTTTGAGCTTTCAAGCTTTCTCTGGTAACAAAGTTTCATGCTTTTTTTTTTTTTTGCCTTTGGGACCAAGCTCATTTCTTCCTGAAAACCTGGCGCTCCAGAGCCAGTCTCCCAAAGCATCTTTATAAGAAAGCAAATCCCCCACCCTTCTTCCAACGGTCTTCCAGGCCACTCCACCCCTCTGGAACCTTGGCAGGGAAGCTAGCAGAGGCGGGGAGCTGGCCCCACTTCAGTAAACTCTCTACGATAAGAGGATTCAGCGCAGCGCTGGTGAAATAACTTTTGTGAAGTTCCCACGTGCAAGTATTGGAGTGAGCCCAGCATAAAATGAAGACGCGCGATACTCCCTAGCAACCATTCATTCAGACCACATATTCCAAAAGCCAAAGGCTGTGTTTAAACGTTGTAGCCCATCAGTGACCTAGACAGAGGTGGATCTTGCCCATTTTAATTGCGTAAACGGATCAAATACAAACTGCTGACAGTGAGAAGTACAATCAGGGCAGAAGTGCCTATAAGAAATGAACGTTATATGTGCCAGCGTCAGCTGTTGTGTCCAGAACTGGGAGATTTGTTCTTGTATATGGTAAAGGAACTGCTTCCCAAAATTTATTTATTTACTCGTTGTATGTATTTACTGAGTTCCCAAGGTGTGAATTAAAAAAAGTAAACAAACAAATGTCTTCTTTGATTTTAGAATCTCAGAAAAGTCAAGTTGAAAAGTCAAACATTTTTAGATGTCTAAAAGGGGTTTTAGATCAGTTTTCAACTTGAATTAAGATGTTAAACACCAAACAAAAAATCAAACACAGAAAAATAAGAACAAAGACCACAGAGACTGGAAACAGGGAAGCATTCCTAGGAAAGATTACAAATGGCTTGTCTTGCTAGGACATTTGAGCCACAACACTGAGCAACAAAAAACAAGGCTGGGCTTGGTGGGATGGTGGTCCTAAATGGTGAGGTAGAGGAATAAAAAGTACCAGGCTGGAATAAATAAAGGCTGTGCCAGGTGGCAGTACTAGGCAACATTAACCAAATTAAATCTTCAAACAACCTTCAAGATAGGTACAGGTCACCCCAACTTGACGTAAGTATCCTGAAGTGCAAGGGCTATTCTATCAGGATGGGAACCAGGCCCTGGAGGAGAACACCATAACATCATTTCAGAATCGGAAGAGAACTCTAGCACAATCACATACTCCAAAACCTAAAGAACTTGGCCATCTAGTTCAATATCACATTATTGTTTCTAAATGGGTGAAGAAACTAAGCCCAAGGAAAATTATGTGACTTTTCCAATGTCTAACACTTAAGAAGAGGCAGATGAATTTATTCCTACCTCAATGCAGTGAAGAGTGAGCTATTCCTTGAACAATGAGGTAACAGAAGGAAACAAGAATTTAAAACTTAATGAGCAGTTAATTGTAGGGCAAAAAGGGGGTAGAAGGGCCAATAGGAGGGAGAACGGCTAAGAAGATGCTGCTGTAAACCAGCCACGTAATGAAGATTTCCATTACAGGAGATGCGCTCCTGCTACTGGAGAACGAAGTGGGTGCTGGGAAAGCCAGAAAGGAGAGGGAGAGCATTATTTGTTCTATATATTATGGGAAGACAGCACAACCTTAGAGCATCTTCCTATCAGAGATCCATATCCAGATCCTTGTGTCTGACACCAGACTCAAATGTTAGCAAATACTCTGGTTGTGTTGGTCGTTCATTGTTTGCTTAAAAATCTATAGATTCTTAAACTACTTTCCAAGTAATATACATCACTGAGAGTTTAAGAAATAACTGAATGAGGAGGAAGAATTCATTCTCATTGTCCACTGATGATTGAGTTTTCTTGATACTGCACAAAAGAGAGGGAGGCTGCTTTAAAACAGATGTCTTAACACCTTAATGAACTCCCTGTGACACAAGGACTAAGAAATGTCATATTCCTCAGGTACTGGAATCCACATGGAACATCAGAAGACCCCAGCCACCACTGATAGCTCTTTACCTCACCTAAATCCCAGTCCTACCAGAGCCTCTGCTCTGAGCCATAAGCCTTTTCATCTGAGACTGACATCAGGAGATGTGTTTTGGCATCACAAGCCACCTCTGAAAGAATCTTTTCATTGGAACATTAGAATACATGATTCTGAGGCTAACTCCGCATCTACCTGTTGATTTCAGTAGCACTTCTACTCTACTGACTGCTCACACTGTCCCAGTCCTTTCTTCAGCCCTCTCTTTTCTTCCTGTACCTTTTATCAAGACCACTTTCCCTCCCCCCCCCCCACCAGAACCCATCATCTCAATAACTCTCCAATACCCTACACTCCCTTACACCTTGGTCTTCACACTTCAACTCAAAACAAACTGCTTTCTCAGTGCTTTCCCTACAGGAACTAAGCACTTCAGGGGGAGCCACAGAATGGGACAGATAAATGTCACAATAGCATCATTTTTACCAGCCTCGAATAGGTTCTCAGCACTGCCCATCAATCCTCCTGGTCCTTTTGCTCGTCACACTATTGACTGTCTACAATAATTATTTTACCTTCTCCACTTTCTCCTAAACTCCAGCTTCTCCTTCATCCCCTTCCCTTTCAACAGATATGCAGAGCTCTCACTTTTCAGAGAAAACATAGTTGAATGGAAACAACTACTACTTTACCTTTTTGACCAAATCTATTTATATTCACAACCATCTTCCCCTTTGTTTTCTAAAGCCAGTCCCTACACAGTGCTCTGAATCTAGTATCCACTTGCCTTCAACTATTAAGAAAACTTAATAAAACTTTTCCCTTTGCTGCATAGTCTGCAACTCCCTGTAAACTCTATTCTATCTTTTAATATTCAATATGCTGCAGCCTCTCCCACGTATTAACAAAAAAGTTAATAACTCTGCTTCAACTACTCCACATCTTGCCTTCACAACCATAATTCTTATAGGTTTTATTTATACTCCCTATTGCCTTCTTCTCTTCCTATTTAATCCTCAACCCATTCCAGTCAGAATTCGGCCACCAAACACTCACTCTGCAGAAATAGAATCTGTTCCAGCCACCAGTTACCTCCACGATGTCATATCCAATGAACTTGTCTTCCTACTTGTCCTAGCAAAACCATGTGGCATCGTCAATCCTTCCTTCCTTCTTGGCCGTTCCTTATATATTGGTAAGCTACTCCTAGAAACACTACTGTGCGTGCTGTCCCCTTCCCTCCCAATCCCCTTAACTATTCATCTACTGAAGGCCTCCCATTTGGGGGTTGGATTCTTTATATGTACTCATATATCTGTATTATTTTCCCTCAGAGAATTGATTCTAATTCGCAATTATACTTTTTTAATGTGATTAATTGATCAAAATGTCTTTCCCTCTCCCACTAGGTTGTAAATTTTATAGGAGCAGTTTACCATTATGGTTCTAATGCCTACCCAGTCCAAATGCCTAGCACATGTTTGATAAAATAAAAAATTATTGAATTAATGTATGAATTTATACCATACTTCCCATCTTTTAGTGAGCTGACCTGGACACTTAACCATCAAGTAAGACACAAACTGCAAGCTTCTTGAGGACAGATGTTATATGCTATTGACCTTTATTCTAGTACCTACAAAAGTCCTAGGAGCATAGTAGGCACTCAAAAAAAAAAAAGGACTGGCCTACTGATTAAATAAATGAACAGAATCCACTAATAAAACGGGAAACTATCTAATCATGTAAATTCCTAGGCAAACTCCATTAAAAATCCATAAGCCATATAATTCTTGAACAGATAATAAAACATTCCAATATCCTTTCTTTTTTCTAAAAAAAATAATGAATTTTGATACAGAGCCAATTATGTTCCCCATTATCACCTCAAAGTTTCCCCAATAAGGACAAATCAAGAAGTAAATAATGTAAATAATACATACAGAACATCCACCACAATACAAATTATACTTTTCATAAAATATTTAGAAACAAGAGGAAGGGGGAGGCACACATTCTGTTACCCAGAGTTAAGATTTATCTAAATTATTTCCAGTTAGTATATTATGCACATTATAAAATGTACATCAAGAAAGGAACTTTCTGATAACTACCTCAAATCCTGCTTTATTCTCCTCTTGGTCTTTAACGAGATGGAAATGCCCTTCTTGTCAGCCTTTATTTGCCTCAGTAGACAAGTAAAACAGAGCGAAGTTGTTCAGTCAAGCAAAATATTCATTTTTGACAAGCTGAATGTCACACACTTTGTTCAAAGAAAATATACATACCTGAACTATACAGTTAAAAGTTTCCTCGCTTGAGTGAAGCTGTTTCGACAATATTCCAGTCCACAGAGAGATGTGGATACAACTCTTACAAACTGTTAAATTATGTGCATAATAAAGGTAGAAAACAAAGTATGTTTATACCTCACAGAAGTGACTCAAAACCTATTTCAAGAAAGTAAACATTGGAAACCAGCAGTTTTACTTACTCTCTGCCCCAATTTAATCTGTCTTTTATATGAACATACAGATCTTTCTTTAGTTTTAGCTACTGTATTTCTGGATTTTTAAATTATATGTATTAAGATTAGCTGAAACTGGATAAACATAGTTATATATTAACATTCAGATCAAAATATTTAAAATTACTTCTACTTCCTTCTAAGGGGAAAACTCAATGTCTCGTAAGAGTTACAACTTATCAGCAGACTTATCTTTCCATTCTATAACACTGGGTTACTGAGGAGTGTTTGAGGCCACACTGATTTCCTGGCATATGTCTAACTGCATTCATGATAGTGTGTTAGTAATGTGCATACTTAATCTCTTGATGTTGGCTTGCGGGAGTCTCAAATATAAAATGTGACAGCATTTGTTTTTCTTACCACATAAAAAATGACATCACAAACTGTTAAGAGGTTAAACCATATATTATGGCTTCATTTCAGAGTCACCGTTTGCGTCATATGACTGCCCAACAGGGACCGAATCTAACACACTTAACATTCCTGAGTCTAATAACATATATAAGCTCCTCTGGGTGAGGCCCATTGGGTGTGGTTTTATCACACAGAAAATCTTATATAATAATAACCTTTTCAAAAAATTGTCATTCTTTCTTCATGTGTTGAGGGATTTGTCCAAATAATACAGCAAAGGACAACAGGGGTTATAAAGGAATAAAAAAAATTACACTTAGAAACAGGCATATTAATTCCATTCATCGTCTCTGGAGACCTCAGCAACTGTTTACCTGAACTCAGCAACAATTTTTCCATAAGTCAGTTTGTCTGTCAACAATAATATTCAGTTTCCATTTTGTATTAGCCATTATGAAAATGTATAAAAGAAGTAAAAGATATGATTCCTGTTCTTTCAAAATGCACAATAAGTTTTGAAAAATGAATTTATAAAGTTATGCCTCCAAAATATTTATTCTCCATTATTTCATAAGCCCTTTGAAAGCATGGTATCTTATTGCAGACATTTTTCTTTCTCAAACACCTGACACACAGTAGGCTCTCAAATGTTTCAGGAACTGCATTGAACACTTATTCTTATGCAAACCATATCAATGACACTGTGAGAAGAAAACACTGATTCTGTATTTATAACTAGCCTCCTAATGCCCCTATTAGAGTATTTCAATGATCAGAATCCTTATTTCTCTACCCTGCTGATATGGTGGGCTCTGAGATGTAACTTAAACTATTATACAGGAAGTACTAGTGGTTTGGTAGGTAGTTCTCAGTCAGCTAATTCAACATTTTATTATAGGAGTTTGTTCTCATATAAAAGAATGCCATTCTGAAATCCAAGTATTTTGTGTGTTTGGGTGTGTTTTGCTTCAATGCATCATCACCCAGCAGTCAAGCTCTCTCTGCTCTCAGGCACACTAGGCATACCAGAAAGCTGGTGGATGAAGTATAGTACTTATTCCATACTCAGTATCTCAAGTTCCCCATCCATGTCACAAAACTCCGAAATAAGTCCTGGGATCTGGGTTTCCATGTCTTATAAGATTGCTTTAGCAAACATAACAAAAGCAAAGTACTGTCACTGATGTACTGAGCAACATTCTACTTTTCAGTTGTTGCCTATGACTGGATATTAAGAGGTTTTGTTTATAATAACCACCTTTTATTTTTTATTTGAAGTCAGAGTCCAAACAAAAGGAAAACAGACCTCTTTCTTTGGAACTAAGTTATCACCCTCAGTAGCCCCAGAGACATCTATAGAAGGCAGTGGTATAAGTTATACTTCCATTTGGTTCGCTCTGAAAGAAATATCAGTGTGTATGTGGACAAAATTACCTTCAGTTTTACTAGAAAAACTAGGAAATAAACTCTGAATCTCTGGATAGCTCTGGAAAATCATCCATCGAGAACAAACACATGGAAACACAGGATTCTGTTTGCTTCTCATTGACGACTTAGTAAAACAATTCCTTATAGAAGCAGAATTAAAACAAATTGTGATATGAAACATAATTTAAAAGCAATTGTTGCTTTTGACCCCCAAATAACGACATGTATTTTTACCTGTTCTACTACTCTATGAATTCATATATGTTGTCCTTCTTACTGTAAGATACAACTGCCAATGACTTCACTATCCACTGGGAAGAATGTAAACAAAGTTTGAAGCATAACTTATAGTTTTATTTCTGGACTGGATACACTGGCAAAAAAGAAAATACACTGACAAAAAAAAAAAAAGAAAGAAAGAAATTCAACCAAATCAAGAATTTTGGCAACAATATAATGAACATGTTTTAGAAGATACTGCTGATTTTTGCTTATAAAATTAAATGAGTTAAAGCATGTGAATGTGTTTTATAAAACGTAAAGCACTACTAAAAACACTTTTATTCATTATTTAGTGGTACACTGCTATGTTCCAGAAGAGTTTAAGGTAGCTTATTAATATACATGTTTAAATAATACATCAAGATTTCTAATTAAAGGTATGTGAGAATATTAACAACCTCTAGGAGTAAGGGTCAAGGAGGGATTATTGGGATAGTTCAGCTTTTACTTTGCTTTTTGATATTGTTTGATTGTTGTTACTTAGAGCATGAATTGAGTTCATAATTGAATTAAACAATGAAGAGATTTCCATTTGGAAAAAAAATTGGTTGAGAAAGGAAAACAAAAATATGGCCTTAAAATGGAGCCAGGGATGAAGTTAATACAAATTTACATTCCATAAAGAGTTAACAACCATAGATTTAGCTCTCAACTTTCAAGCAGTCATGAAACCTGATAAATTACAGTACCCATACCGAGGAAGAAAAGATCAGACTAGTTGCATTGACGAAGTACTATAGGCTTTGACAAAATCACATACATTCTTAGGTTTATTAGCACATAGTTATTAGCATAAAATGATACAGTAATATCATTGATAAAGGAAACTATTGATTCTTTGCACCTACCCCTTGTAGCAAAATTTCTTAAAATTTGCTACAGATTCAAGAATTTTGCTACATGTGTTTTACTCTTTAAATTGCATGTTTACTACGGCCATGCCACCCTGAAATCACCTGATCTCAGAAGCTAAGCAGGGTCGGGATTGGTTAGTACTTGGATGGGAGACCACCTGGGACTACTTAGTGCTGTAAGCGTTTAAAAAAATTATTTATTTAAATAAATAAATAAATTGCATGTTTAAATTTTTCAAAGGTAGGACAAGACATAAAAAGGGATAAAGGAAGAAATCCAGAATTGAAGTTTGGAGAAGGTAAGTTAAATAAGAAATGCAAATTATTACCCTGATGGAGAGAAGGGAGAAGTATGTCTTCTGGCTTCATCCAGGATTTTCACCGTGTTCCTTATTAAAGGGGTATTATGGGAATCCCACAGCTGGCCTGAGTCAGGATCAAGAGATGGGTAATAGTAACTGCTGTAACAGATCAAGCCCCAAACCTTATCAGTATGACACAATAGCTATTTAGGATAAACAGGTAAACTTAGGCCAAAGCATGGTGGCTGGAATATGTGAAAAAAAAAAAGCCAAGGGAATTTTCAGAAAACTAGACATTATTAAAAAGAGCATGGAGTGCCATTCAAAATTAAAAGATTAAAATAGTCCTAAATTAACAACAGCCTAAGGGAGATTCTCCAGGAAAATTTATTTGACTTTTCCTGACCCTGAGACTAGGTTAGGCGTCTTCACAGTTGCTCCCACTCAACTTATACTTCCCCTCCTGTGCCGTCTGGGTTATAGTGCCCATCACACACTGTATTGTAATTGTTCGTTTTCTTCTTTTACCCCAACTCAGCTGTAAGCCCCCAAGAGAGCAAGAATCACATCTTCTCATATTAGCATCCCCAGATCTCAGAACAGTGTCTGGCACATAGTAGATGCCTATTCATATTCACTGAAGCAGAGATGGAGGAAAAGAGAAAAGGAGAGATAGAAAAAGCAGGTGAACTCAGAAAGTTGTTAAACCTTAGATAAAGATAAAGACTAGCAATACTCTTTTAGTTGTATAAGAAAGTGAATTTATTAAAAATAAATTACAAAAATGTGATGTCTGAGTTTTTCATTTAATTTAAGTGCCTTTATTCTAAGAGGGGAAAAAAAGACAGAATAGATTTCATTTTTGCTTTTAAGCTTTTATGTTATGTGCCATTATGTGCAAGTAACTTTAAAATATCAGGGAAGGAACATTTAGAATTAAACTGCCAATCTTTATTTAACTATAATGTAAAAACTTTGCTTTGGGAGTAAATGCTATTTGTGCCTGATTCCGTCCTCTTTCAAAGGATAGAAAAAGAAATTTGCGAGCAAATATACAGAGCAAACAGCACCTCCCAAAACCTTTGTGCCTCAGATACTGCTATTAGGAGTGCATGAATGTATTCATCAAGCTACATGTGCAAATTATGGTGTTGGCTGTGCAAACAAGGGCACATTACTTTAGTCATTGATGGAGCCATTTTTGGAATCTTTTCCAAGTCTAAACAGTCTTATCAGAGATTATAAAGCTCCTTACTAACAGTCATCTTAAGTGAATTCTAGACTTATTTGAAAAAAATAAGGTATGAGGCTTATAGAGATACTTAAAACAGGGTAAAAGTTGTAAATTATTTCAGGAATTTGTTCATTTATGCAACATATGCACTTTCCTAAATATTTCCACATACATTTAAACAGGAGTCGATTTTCCTCTGTAACTCAGTCCTTAAGACCTCAAACAAAATTAATATACAAACAGCAAAATCTCCAAAGAAATTACTATTAATTATAATCTATACCATATTAATAACACACATATTCAAAATTTCCACTTGTATTGACCTTGATAAGGGCAATGTTTATATTATTTTAATATACATACATTTAGGGTGCAGCTTTATTTAGCATGAACTGATACAAGTTTTACAGAAGTGTAAATACATTTGGCAACTGTATATTTACATTTCTGTAAGTGATTTTACTTAATCCACTGTATCCCTCAAATTTCATTAGAGGGAATCTATTTATTACTGTTGTCCTCCAAATTTTATAATGAATAAGCCCAATTACTCTCTTGTGTTCTTCCATTGGTGAAATCCTCAATTAAGTCACATTTCAATGAACGATTTTTCTTTCTGTGAATTTTCATGTTCTTGAAACTACTAACACTCAGAAAGAACTCTATCTCAGTAGTAAACTTGGATTGATTATGCAGTTGATGAATGAAGATCAATGACACTCACTTCTTGTCCTTGTTCAAGGGAAGAACTCTTTCTGTCTGAATGGAGATTTGAGAAAATGATGGAAACAATGTCTAAAATGAGAGTTCTGAATTATTAGATTTATATTATCCAGTTCCCTCATTATCAGGGATCATTGAAAGTTCACAATGGAAAGTCTGCAGATACCTTTCAGGTGTAAATAAAGTCTTCATGCTCCTCAAATTGTGGTCTGTGGACTATCTGCATCAGGATCACCTGAGGTGCCTATTAAAAATGCATATTTCCAAGTCCTACCTAATACTACAAAATCCAATCTGTGTGTGTTTTAACAATGTCTCAGAATATCCTTTCTCTTTTAATATTTTTGAAACAAAAGGGATTAATAATTTAGATTAAAATGGATTATTTGGTCAATATAGAATATAGATTCTTCTATACCTCCCAAATATTTCAATCTAATACAAATTCTACCAAAAGAGACCAGACGATTCACTGTTTGGAATTCGTCTGCATGATGGTTCAGGTCTTCCCTGATGTCATCTGTATTCTCCTAGGCTATTAGAAAAGAATCTGAAATGGACTTTCCAGGAAGAGGGTGTGGAATCTGAAATCTTGTTTCTTTCCAAAGTCAGGGTAGCTGCCCAGAGGAAATCCTTCACTTTCTGGGATTACATTCCAGTTTCTGAAAGTTTGGAAAACATCAGAGTTGACTAGCAAGATGGAGAGTTAGAGAGAAAATGAAGAGGATCTGAACCATGAAGGATTCAGCTAGTTGATTTGGGCCCAGTGCCTAGCTTGAAATGTTTTATGACTTGGCAAAATTCCCATTACAAGTCACTCTTTAAAGCTTACATTTCCTAGTTCTTTCATACATTGATTCTGTAAGCCTCACATTCCTTTCTCCCATTCAAGTACTAAAGACAGACTTTACAGGTACTAAATGAGTTCCCTCCCTGTATCTAGGAATGAATGAAAAATGCTATGATCCATTAAAAGCTCTTTGTCTGAATTTATTGTTGGTTCCCACCAATTTCTAAGTTGGAAATATTAGAAATCCCCGATAATAGTGTAATACCTGTCCAGGTTTTTGTTTTGTTTTTTTGGTGTTTTTTTTCCCCCACGAATTTCTATTAGGCCTATAAAACACAGATGAAATGGCAAAAACTGATAACTTCAATGGCCAGGAAGGTAATTTAAATAAATGAATAAGTCATTTTAAGGTAGTAAGAAATTATGACAAAGTAGAGAATGAATGTCCACCCTAAAGGAATTTTTAAAAGTTGTACAAACCAAATAAAACAGCAAGCTTTAAATATTGCTGGCATGGGTTCCTGAAAGAGCTTTTCTAAACTTCCCTTTAAATACCTACAATGATTCAGAAGGGGAAAAAAAAATGAAATCCAACAACCGTGGTCAAAAAACAGTACTATCAGTCAAGCTATTGCCAGAATTTGAAAAGAATTTCCACTTACTAGAAGATTGATCAAGCTGGATGGAAGAAAAATCATGCTATACCTACTTAGGAGTCCATAAGAGACCCTTTTCTATTTTCCACTGTCAGTCCACTCTAAAGCACGTTCTAAACACAAAATTAAAGAAGTACCCCTGTTCCAAGTGATTGTTATATTTGTGAGAGAGAGAATAATGCATATCTGATTCCCCAGAAGTACCTCTCTACCAGCCAAAGACTACAACTTCCGAAAAGCTCATGGACAAGAAGGTGGAAGTAGGGGCATTATGAAAGGCTCTGTCATACCAGTAACAGTGCCCACAGAAATCCATCCTCAGACATTCCACACATTGAACCATAGTCGTAGAAGATTTCATCTCACTCCTAGAGAAGCTGTAAAGATATTAGGAAACATACATTTCAAATTGCCTAATATTCCAATCTAGAAATGTATCATACTTATTTAAACTATTTCCCATCCTAAGATAATTGTTTACAACTCTTTTTTGATTCCTTTCTTTGATAAACTGCCTGCAGTGTGTAGCCCTATACTTAAATCATTTTCTCAATCCTTTTTCCCTTCAGTATTATAAATTCCATTATATCCCCAATGCATTATTTCACTTGTTTACATTGTGAAATAATTTTTAATCTCTTTTTACTAATGTATGAGTTCCTCAGGGGATAAAAGATGATAGTTTACATGACATTGGAGGGGGCTAACACAGTACCTCTTATACATAGATGGCCAGTGAATATTCATTCAATGAATGGATGAATGAATGGAAGTGAAGGGTGGTGAAGTGGAGAGTCCTGATGGTCAAATTTATCAGTTAAGACATGATATTTTGCAATAAAGCATCTATGAAAGGTCTTGAGCTCAGAAATTATTTAAAAGGTATTATTGGAGGAGCTGTGAGTGCTCTGTGTGCTGAGGTCAGTGGAACTGGTTACCAGGTGTGAGGATGAAAGCCTAGATATAGTGGCACTTTAACAATTGAAATGGCCTGCTAAGTTGCTCAACTGTGCAAATTTTAATTCTAAAAACGAATATTTTACATAATTAAAAAGGCAAATTCGATAAAGAAGGCTTTCAGGTACCCTGTAAAAAACATGAAAAAAAAAGTTTCTTCTCATAAAAGAGACCAACATAAGCCCAGAGTGCCTGTTCTGTTTCTACTCCAATAGATAATTTACTTTTAAGCATGAAAGTTCAAAGAATGGTGCCATTATGGACTTAACTATATGCAGGGAGTCTTTAAATCTGGATTCTGCTGCCATTTTCCTATCTGGACTTTCGTATGTGTGAAACACTTAGAAAATTTTCAGCTTTCTCCTTTCATCAGTGTCTTTTTTTATCAAATAGGGATCACGGCTTCTACCCCCTCACAGGAGTAGTAAAAAGATTAATGAAAAAATAATAGGGAAACACTGGGTTGTGAGGCAATTTGATTCAACAATTCCATTGAACACTATGGATTACTATCGTTGTATCTCGTCCTATCTGAACATATTTTAATATGGCTATTAATCTGCAGAATAACCTGTGACCTAAATAGGGCATATTTTATTGCAAACAGCAAGATACAATGAAGAATAGCTCTTTATTCATCAAGGAAATGTGTGGATGTGGGAATGTGATGAGGAAGAATTACTGGTAATCTTCACTGGTCTATGTGTGAATATTTCTCAGCCAGATAGTTCTTGGAAATCTGTATCATTTTCACCTCTCCTAAAGCAACTGCTGTTGTGTACTGTGAGTGTCATTTAGAAAGTTTTTAGACACCCCTAGTCCTTTAACCACTTTGTTGACTGAAGCTAGATTTTTTTGAACTGAGCTTATTTTGGTCACCATGATTTTTTTTTTTTTAATTTAAAAATATTGCCCTGTCTCTGCGCTTAAATAAAATTTAGATTTTTTTGGGGGGGGGACATGGGCACAATACTGACATTTCCTTAAAAGAAATAATTATTTTATAATGTTCATTCCATTAGAACTAAACCCACCTTCACATGAAATAGACCATGATTTTTATCCAAGTGCACAATGGAAGAAGCCAGAATTCAGAGTGAAGACATGCATATAACAGTCATACAGCTATGACATTATAAAAGGGATAAAAATCATACGTATTAAGTAATTCCATCAGGATTAGCATTAACAGTAATCTGGGCAGAAGTTTTTAATACCCAAATAGTTGGCTCTCTGAAGTTGTCGAGCGAGAGAGGTCTCCGTATTACAGGCAGATTTACAGCCATCTTCTGGGCATTAGGACCAAAATTCCTGTCGAAATATTTATGTGTCATTTTATCAGATCAGATTTTTAATTCACAGCATATTTCTATACTTGACTAGAGTTCAAAAAAAGGCTCTTTTTAGTAAACAGTATTTTTATATCTCTCTTAAATCTTAAAGAAATTATTATGTTTTTTTTTAAAGATAATTTAAAAGGAAGTTGAATTTCATTTGCTTGGTTAAATCATTCTAAATTACAATAAACATTTATTTTATAAATTAAGAAATACTTACATTGTTTAAAAAGTTTCAAGTTGGCAAGGAGATGACCTGTTAAAGAAAAAGAAATATGTGCATTATTTGAGCAGATACATAGTTTTGAAAGAGTAGAAACCTAAAATATCAGATGGAAAAGAGTACACCATATTGCACTGACTTTCTTCATTATCAATATGCCATATTTTACATTGCAGAGAACTCATTATTAGCTTAGTGAACACTATTTACCAACATTTTTAAAATAAATTCCATTATGAAAAGGAAAATGGGGGAAGCATATATTTCTGCATGTGAGCTGATAATTGTGAACCTTGAAAATTGGCCTTAAAAATTGATACATCTTGGATCACTTAAGTCCTTCTTATACCATGAAAAACTTTCCAACATCTCAAACTTCATTGTAATGGCATCTATTTGTTGTGCTGAAACTTTGAACTTGTGATCCATCCAGATATTTAAAATATGAGATGAGCTCTAAACAACTCCATGTTCCATGTCACATATATTTTGAATAGTTTCTAGCTCTGTTTGCCATTGATTAGTAAGGTGGTTTGTATTTGACCTAGGACATGGTCTCATTACAGCCTCATTATCATGTCTGTCTTGATCAGGGCTAGATTTTAGATTTTAGCATTTGGATTACTGAAATCACCTACTCCTTGCCAAAGGGGGTGGGAATTGGGGGAGAGAGGACATCATGAGTACAACCTTGCCTTGGAGTTCAATCCCCATAAACTATATCAGCAAAAATGGCATCATCAATACCATTAGTAATGTTTTAATAGTATTAAATTTCTCTAAAACACCATGTAATTTGATAGCACAAATATTTCTCAATTCAATGAAGTATGTTTTCTCAATTCCTTTTTTTAACAGGTGTCACGATCAGGACTTTCTTGGAAAAGATACAAGTTTCGATTCTGCTTTTAATACAAACTTATCAAATACTTCTCTTTGCTCCTAACTCAATAAAAATTATAAAAGTGCCTACTTATGTATGCCAGATAGTATTATAAGGCATGAGGACTGAGTGATGACCAAGTAAAAGTCCTTGTCCTGATGTAATATATTCTAACAATAGAGACAGGAGCTACACAAATAAGAAGGAAAAAAAGAAAAGAAAACAAATATAGAGAGAACAGAGCACATATAACGATGCCAGGAGTGCTACATTCAATGAAGACACATAGGCAGTGATGGGAGAAGGAAGGGGCTGGGTATTTTAGATAGGGCAATTAGGGAACTCTGACAGAGGAGGTAACATTGGACAGAAATCTTAATGAAATAAGCAAAGCAGTCATGGAAGATATGAAGCAGAATGTTCCAGGCAAAGAGAAAAACAAGTATAAAGGTCCGGGATTGCAACCTTGCTTGGCATCCTAATGGAAAAGCCAGTGTAGCTGGAACACAATGAGGAAAGAGGATGCTGGTGGGAAATGAGATCAGTGAGATAACCAGAGACCAAATCATGTGGGGCCCTGAGGTCATTCTGAGGAGTCTGGACTTTATTTCCAGTATCATGAGAAGTCTTTGGTAGATCCCACAGAGGGGCATGGCCTGATTTACATTAAAACACTCACTGTGACTACAGTGAGAGAGTTAACTGTATGGGATGGGGAGAGCAGCTAGAAGCCATTGCTGGGGTCCAGGCAAATGGTGGAGGTGCCTTGGACCAGGGTAGCTGCATGGGAGGGGTAGAGGTAAATAGTTGAATGCAGGATATATTTTGATGACAGGACCCATAGGATTTGCTGATGAATTGTATGTAGGGTCTGAGAGAAAGAAAGGCTCATTCTAGGGTCATTCTAGTTTTTAGGCCTAAGCAACTTACTAAGAGGAGGAAAGGAAAATGCAGGATGGTGGAAAGAAATCAAGAGTTCTTTTTGGATGTATAAAGTGTGAGATTCTTCTTCCATATTGATGTACAGAAGTGAACTTGGCAGTTGGTGTATGCGTTTTCTACTGCTGTGTAACAACCTGCCACAACTTAACAACTTAAAATAACACTCATTTATTATCTCTCAGTTCCTATAAGCTGGAATTCCAGGTACAGGTTAGCTGGGTCATTTGCTCAGGGTCTCACCAGGAAAAAAAATCAAAGTGTTGGCCAAGGCTGGGATTCTCATCTGAGGGTTGGGATCCTCTTCCAAACTCACTGGTTGTTGGCAGAATTCACTTCCTTGCAGCTGTATAACTGAGGTCCTCGTTTTCTTGCTGGCTGTCAGACAGGGATTGCTCTCAGCTCCTAGCGGCTGCTCTCAGTTCCTTGCCATGTAGCTCCCATGGGCAGTTCACACCATAACTGTTTTCTTTCTTCCAGGCCAGCAGGAGCAAATCTCTGATGCTTTGCCTTCTTTTAAAGCTTCATCTGATTAGGTTAGGCCCACTCAAAATAAGCTTGATTATCTCAAAGTCAACTGATTAGTATACTAAGAACAGGAGTGATATCACATCATATTCATGGGATCCACTCATACTCAGGAGGAGGAGATTATACAGGATGTGTAAACCAGGGGTCAGGAATCTTGGGGACATTCTTAGAATCCTGCCTACCACAGTTGGATATATGATGGTTATATGAGGTTGGAGCTGAGTGGCATTTCAGAGCTATTAAAGCCATGGAACTGGATAAAATCACCCAGAGAGAGATAGATTATAGATGACAAAAAAAATGATATTAATTTTTAAATAATAATATATAATACCTGCTAAGTTCATTCTATGTACCAGGTGTCAGTCTAAGTACTTTACATATGTTACTCTTTTAACTCTCACAACAATGCTTTTGAGGTACCCACAATCCCCAATTCAGTATCCCCTCAGGTTACTGAGGCACAGAGAGGTTAATATACTTGCCCAAACTCATGCTACTATTTAAGTGGTGGAGCCAGAGTTGGGACCCAGGCAATCTAGTTCAAGAATCTGTACTTTTAATCACTATTCAATATTATAAACTTCGTATGGAGTTTACATTAGAGAAGGGGAAAGGAGACTGCCAATAAACATGTAAATAAATGCTTACATAATCTCATTTAATACAGCGCTAAAACAAAAATTAAACTGACTTCAACATGAGAGATGATTAGGATTGAGCCTAACACATTTACTTCATTCTTTATACTAATCTGCTGGGGCTGTCACAGCAAAATACCACAGATTGAGTGCTTTCAACAACAGAAATTTATTTTCTCGCAGTTCTGGAATATGGAAGTCCATGAAGAAAGTTCCATCAGGGTTAGTTTCTGGTGAGATCTTTCTTCTCTTCCTGATTTGCAGACAACTATCTTCCTGCTGTATCTTCACATGGTCTCTCCTCCGTGTGTGCACAGGAAAAGAGGGAGCTTTGGTGTCTCTTCCTTTTCTAATAAGGACATTAGTCTATCGGATTGGGGCCCTGATCAAATGACCTCATTTAACCTTACTCACCTTCCTAAAGGCTCTATCTCTAAATACAATCACATGGAAATTTGATCTTCAACAAAAGAATGTGGGGGGCACAATTCAGCCCCTAATATTCTTTGGACCCTAAAAGAACTAAGATATGAGGAAAAGAAGAAAAGTGAGCCCTTATATAAAAACACTGGAGAAAAAAAGCAAAACAGAGAGTCCCCGTTCTCTCATAATATTACAAAACAAAGTTCTTAAAGACATAAAAATATTATAAGTAGTACTTACTGAAGATTTTGTGAAATATTTAAATGAGTGGACCTGAATGAGCAAATTACTGATTTTTTTTTTATTTTAAAAGAACTGAATGTATCTACATTTACTTATGTATACCTACCCAGAAGTGAAACATATTTTTCCCCATCTATAGTAGACAATTTGTAGATTTGAAAATCATAGGGCTTTCCATGTTTGCAGGTTCTTCTAGGTGGCTAACCCTCCCCTTTGGCCTTCAGATGGCCAACTATAAATCACATGAGTCTAAGACCTAGCCATATTAGTGTAAGATAAAGAGACCAAAAAAAAAAAATCTCAAAGATGGTCAGATACACAAAGGGAGGTCTAAAAGGCTGAGCTGCTCTTGAAGGAACTGAAAATAAGCCATTGGAACTGAAGTTGAAAGAAAGCATAGGAACTATGAAGTAGAGTGAAAGCTGATGGGTGGTATGTCAAGCTGTTGAGAAATTAATAACCATAAGTATGCAAAATGCATGAGTTAGAGAAATCACACTGAGAAGCAGGTGAGGAGACAAAGTCAGAAGTAAGAAGAAAATGAAGCAGTTTAGTGAGAATTAGATGTGGAAGTTATCAAGTTATCAAGTTATCCCCAGATATCTTGGTGTGATCCAGGCAGAGTGCCCCTTAACTCAGAGACAAGGGGTATGGAGGGCAGGAAGAACAGAGAACAGTTAGGGGGGAAAAGCCTGGCTAATTGGTTGGACGATGATCGTTTTGGCATACCCCACTGATGTAGGTTAAGCATCCAAACTGATCAGACAGGGAAGGTGCAGCACCACCCACCATACTGGTCCCCTACCACATCCCTGTATACATTTAAAAATCAGGTCAGGCAGACACACACAAAACCCCCAAAAGTGTACCAGTGATTTCTTACAATAGCATCACAAAATAAAGCTGAAACCATATAAAGTTAGGAAAGTGAGGAGAAGTCAGGTCTGGTGCTCTATCTTTTCTATAACCTGGGTCCTTAGTTCCAGCCATTCAGTGTCCCACATGGCCATTCCCCAAGCAGGTACGAAGCTTCTTCCTTGGCACTTCTCCAGAGTCCATGGTCTTTTTCATCACTTATCTGTTCTATGAAAGACACACTTTGTAAGCTGTAAGCCCTGTTTACCCTCTGTGTCCCATTTTCCCTGCTAGAATAAGAATGCTTTTATTCCTGAGGATGGAGAGAAAAGTAAAGGCATTAAAAGTGAAAGTATTATCCTGGTCTCAGGATAAGCTATCTAAGGAAAAATAGGGCATTCTACCATGGGGAGCTAATCTCCTTTTTACACAGCTTTTATATCCTATTGTACCAACAGACCTCCCTTCTTTCTCAAACTCAAAGTAAGTAACAAAGAGCCCTCTCAAGGATATGGGCATCTGACTTGGATTCTGATAGCTTTGCAGATACATTCCAATAAACTTTTTTTGTTAAGGCCAATGATGAACATATCTCTTCTTTGCAACTCAAAGAGCCCAACTAAATAAAAGAGGTCAACATTTTTTAAAACAAATTAATATAAATATTATAAATGACACTTTAAGGTGAATGGATGCAGTTAACGAATTTTCAGAATTTCCTAACTATACTAAATTCCCGTGTAAAATTCTTATTTAAATAAACATAATAATATTTTTCTTAGTAAAACCTTTCTTTATTACTAACAAAAAAAGTCAATATCCAAATTATCATTAGTTTTGAGTATAGTGTGAATTACTGAGATTTTTATTATAGTTCTCAAATACCGCTCAACTTCTGCTGATATATATTCATTATATGTTAAAAGTATACTTAGACAATTGGATAACCATATGCATAAGAATGAATTTAGACCCCTACCTCACACCAAATACAAAAATTAATTCAAAATGGATTAAAGACCTAAGTCTAAGAGATAAAACTTAACAACTCAAAAAAGAAAACATAGATTTAAACCTTTGCAACCTTGAATTAGGCAACAGTTGCTTAGCTATGACAACTAAAGCATAAGCAATCAAAGGAAAATCTAAATATACTGAATTTCTTCAACATTAAAAACTTCTGTGCTTCAAAGTACACCATCAAGAAAGTGAAAAAGAAACCCACAAATCGGGAGAAAAATTTTTAAGTAATATCTGATAAGAAACATATCCAGAATACATAAAGAACTCTAAACAATAAAAGGACAATTAACCCAATTTAAAAATCGACAAATAATTTAAATAGACATTTCTCCAAAGATATACAAATGGACAGTAAATACATGAAAAGAGGCTCAACATCATGTCAACAGGGAAATACAAATTAAAACCACAATGAGATATCACATCACATACACTAATATGGCTAAAATAAAAAAGATAGATAATAAGTGTTAGTAAGAATGTGGAAAAATTTGAACCTTCATACATCGTGGGAACGTAAAATGGTGCAGCTCCTTTAGAAAGCAGTTTGGAAGTTCCTCAAAAAGCTGAATATAGAATTACCATTTGACCTAGTAATTCTACTCCTAGGTATATACCCACAGGAACTTAAAACATACATCTACACAAAAACTTATACACAAAGGTTTATAGCAGCATTATGAAAAATGATCACAAAGTTAAAACAACTGAAGTGTCCATAAAGTGATGAATGGATACACACTGTGGTACAGCCATAGAATGGTATATTATTCAGCCATAAAAAGGCATGAAGCGTTGATCCACAGTACAACACAGATGAACTTTGAAAATTATGCTAATTGAAAGAAACTGGACACAAAGGACCACATATTGCATGGTTCCAATTATATAAAATGTCCAGAATAGACAAATCGATGGGGACAGAAAATAAATTAGTGGTTGCTAGGGCCTGGGGGGAGAAAGGTATGAAAAATGAGTGCTAATGCCTATTTTTTTAAGATGATGAAAATATTATAAAATTAAAGAGTGATAATGGTTGCACAACATTATGAATATACTAAAAACCACTGATTTGCACATTTTGAAAAAATAAATTTTATGATATGTGAATTATATCTCAATGAAGCTGTGTGTATTTTTAAGCATACTTAAACATAATAATGAGTTAACATAATTACTTGGCCATATTTTAATCAGTATACTTATTTTTTATTATTCAGTTATTCAAAAATTATTAATGAATCTTCTATTTACAGGCAATCTTCTAGGTACTGAGAATAGAGTTAAATATGATATGGTGCCATTAAGGAACTAATAGACTAATGAGGCTAACAGCAACATTAACATATAGTTTTAGAGTATATGATGTGTGCCATAAGTCATAATAATGATATACACAGAGGACTGGCTAAGAATCTAACCTATAACTAAAAGTTATCTTGAAATTGATTTCTTTGCCTTTCCTGCCTTACTTTTTGGAGATTAAGCAGAAATGTGTCAGAAAATTACAAAGACAGAAGAGAAACAAGAAAACAAGATAGCTAGTTTTCCCAGATCTACATTATCAATAGTCGGTGATCATGACGATACACATACTAACTGCCGTTTTTATGTCAAATAAACATGTGGGCTACTTCCACCTTAGAGAATAGTACAGATTTTCAAGCATTTTCAGCCAATGAGCTTCATTTTCTGCCTTGATTTAAATTCATATTTTGTCATCGAAACCAATATCCCATGATTTCCTTGCAGTCTATATCTTAACAGTTGACGAATTAGGTGTAACATTTCCTTCAAAGCAGCTTAGACATGTGTCTATTTGCTTATTGAAGGTAGCAATAGATGTTAACCAAAAACCCCCAAAATCTCACCTGCTTATCATCATCTATCAAGAAATCCCGTCACACTCTCAGATCAGTTAGATGTATCTCATTTACTGAAGCTTCCCAGAAGGCTGCCTAAATCTGAGTTGAGTCTCAGAGACATCAATGAACTGACCATGGCCTCTTTAAAAAGCATATCATGAACCTATGGAGCAAGCATACCAGTGTACCGTGGTTGTGTATGTTTTTCAGAGGAACACTGACAATTAGTAAATATCTGTCAGTAACAATTACTCTGAAGTGGTTGGCAGCTTTAACTGTAGCCGTTTCCCCATTTATTTAACCTTAAAACCATTAACAAAGATTTAAACTATTTCCTTTGCTTCATGGTATGGCTTCCCACACCCAAACGACTTTACATCATCGAACGAGAATGCACAATGGGGAATGGTCAGAATCTAACGAAGAACAGTTTTATTTCAGCACAGTTGTATGGGTGGCTATTTTTTTCCTCCCTTCTCTCTTTACTTATGTGCCAAAAGAGCAGCCCTTAAATGGCCATGTTCCAAGCAGATATGTTCCTGGCAGAGCAGTGAGGCATCTAGTTAAGGCAAATGCCTTCTCCGACATTCCCAGTAGTTCACATTGGGTTGTATTGTTACAAGACCATCCTCTTCCTTTCAGGCCGACTGCATTCCAGCAGCAAAAGCTGTGTACATCTGATTCAAAAACAAACATTGGGACACATCTAGACTAAAGGCTATTAAGATTGTGTATAATTGCCTCTTTGTTTATAAAAGTTTTGCTAATCTTTTATGACCTACTTGCTTTGGCTTGAATGATTTTACTAGAGCTGTATTGCTGAAGTTGTCTTTTCTAAAATAATTTTGTGGTCCATTTTTATCTTTAAGTTTCCTTTCCTCAGTTTTGATGGAAAGGAAAAGAGCTGCCCCAGCTAACAATCCTTAGTATGACTCATAACAAAGGATCCTTTTAAGAAAGAAAATAGGACTGTCACCCATTTCCTGAAACCTCATTCAAAGACAAGCTCCTCAGCCCAAAGGGAATGCCTGCAATATCTACTCCAGCACCAAAAAGCACATTAAAATCATTTCATGCACATGATATTAGAAATACAAAAGGAAAAGAAGCCTTCCCCGTACAACTTGCCAGAGCACCTGTAAGCCAGCTGCCGTGTGCCAAGTCACTGCAGCACATGTGGTCTTATAATAATGTAACATACATTCCATATTCATTCCGTCCTCATGAGAAAACAAACAAGAATAATTCCACCAAGACCTTATCCTACAACATTACCCTTCGTTACAGAGTTATATGGTACCATCTGTATTGTGAGGACACTCTGGGATTTTTATTGTTTTTTTTTTTTTTGGTTGTTATACCATGTTATTTTGTGTACATAAACGGTTCGTGATCAGAATAGAAAATGACCTAAGTAAATGTTTAAAAATTATATTCAAGTGCTATCCTCATCTTTTTCGTTAATTTGCAGATTCCATAGACAACAGAATTATAAATGTTTTTAACTCCAAGGTTTTATCTTATAATCTGTTTCCTTATTAAACATGACATCATATTCAAGTATCTATAGGTAATTAATAAAACAATTCCATTCAGCTATATTTTACAACCAGCTTGAGTCATTCTCCCAGGTTTTCATTTATAGTTAAAAAGAATTTCCTCCAAACTTGTATGTTCTGTCTTTATTAAATGTTCATCCCATTCTCACTATTGATTTATTAGCCCCATAGACATGAAGCTCAAGTTCTTAGTCTGCTCACATGTCAGGGGAGGTAGAGCCTCCCATGTTAGGTCAGCTCTCTCTTCTTTCTGAGTGGATGCCTCAGAATAAACCACAGATGCCCTAGAGCAGTCACTGAGATTTTGTTAATTTTGTCCTAAAGCAGTAAAAAGATTGGTATTCTTCACACTATTAACCCAAAGAAAAGAATGGCTTTAGAATCCAAATTACAGTACTTCCCAAGAGAGGTTAAGCTAAAGCAAGTACTTTGAAAGAAAATAGTAAAGTACTTTGAAAGAAAATAGTAAAATTTGAAAGAAAATAGTAAACTCCTAAGAATAAGCTACCGACTTCTTAATATTTTCATTCCCCAAAAGTTTCTAAGGGATGTCTTCCAGAATGTTCTTTTAGTGTATAATTTCCTTTAAACTCAAATTACCAGCCAGAACTTACGACCAATTACAGAAATAGGATCTATAACCTCCACCAATACTTCTGTCTGCTGCTCACGTATACAAAGATTGACTATATACTTAACGTTTTTACCTTAGTCTTTTCTTTCTATGTGTGGTGATTAAATTGATCATTTAGCTAATCATTCGTTGAATAGTTAATTTGAACTTAGAAATAAATATTATAAGGAAATTGTGGATTCCAAGAGTTTTGGCCCTGTGACATGACCTCTGCATGCATTAGCTGGAAGGAATTGTGTGTTGCTACCCCCAAGAATGGAGAGATTATATTTGTCGTTTTATTTGAGGAGGTTGGCTCACATTAGGCAGAGTCATCAATGAATGGAAGGGATATAAACAAAATTGGGTGCAATAGTTATCCTTGGAGAAGGAGAAGCAGTTTAGCATTATAAAAGGAGATCAAAGGAGGACTTTTACTTTCTTTGAATGTATTAATTGCTTTACAGAGGAATTTATTTTATGTGTTACTTATATAAAAAAGATTAACTAATTAATTAGAGGCTAAATCTGTTATCTGTCCTAGGGAAGTCTAATGATAGGCCCAGGTCTGTCTTTAGAGATTGCAATGTTTACAGCTGAACAGCTAAGCACAGAGTCCCTTGAGCCAGACTGACGGGGCTCATGCCCCAGCTCTGTCACTGATATGTTCCCCAGCCCCTCAATACCTCAATTTCCTCAGCTATAGAATGGAGGATACAACTGTCACCTGCCTCATGAGGTTATTATAAGGATTAAATAAGTTAATATGCAAATACTAATATGCAAGACTCTTGGAACAGTGTCTGGTGCATGTTATACTAATTTATATTATTATGAGTCTTAACAATTATTTAATTCATATTATTATGAGTGTTATCGTCAATTATTTTTAACAAGTTCGTGTAAGTGTTCCCTTCAGCAAGTAGTATAGAAGTTGGAAAGCCCCTACTGTCTGTCAACAGACTCAGAGGGATTCCATTCAAGCCAGTGGGTGAGGGCAAGAGGAAGGTATTTCCAGAAATGTCAGTCGTAATCAAAGGTTGAGTTGCTGACATAGGTAGAAAAGTCAGCATGAGATGACAGCTCTCTTGGATTATGGGAACAGCCACGTGTTCACCCGGCAGTCCGTTTCAGAAAACAGAGGCAGGGTTTACACTGTCCAAACCAAAAAATACTAAGGCCTAACCATGTGCCAGGTTCTATGCTAGATGCTGAGGGTTCTGAGAAAGAATAAAATATAGCTCTGTTTCCTAGAGGACCACATCCTCCTGAACAGAAGCCCGCCACAGCCTTATGACCCTAAACAAAGCACCAACGTGGTTTTGCCAGAATGAATGCCTATTTCCTTCAGCTTTACTCTTTAGGTCTGAAGAGGAAATAATTCCTGCCCTCATGGAGCTTATATTTTACTGACAACAGACATTAAACTGGCCATCAAATTCACATGCAGATTAATTACAGTTTCTGATCAGTGATATGAAGGAAGTGTAAAAGCTACTGTGATAAGGAGTTGTGAAGCGAGATCCCTTTAGATGAAGCAGTTGGGAAAAGGGCTTTGACAGGGTGAGATTTATGCTCAGTCCTGTGCAGGAGCAAGCAGACAGCTGTTCAGGAAGAAGAAAGTTCTAGTCAAAGCAAGCATAAACTGTGAAGGCTATGAAATGGAAATGAACCTAGTATGTTCAGAGAAATATCAGAAGCCACTGTGGCTAAAAAGATATAAGCCAAAGGCAAATAAAGTTATATAGGTAAGCTGTGGCCAAACGACAATGATTCAAAGTGAAAATATGAAACTACTTAAAACTACTGACCAGTTAAACATGGGAACAACAGGATCTGGTGACATTTCTCCACTCTTCTCTACATTTGGGAGAGTAAAGGAATGGCTCATTAGGATATTTGTCTAAAGTGCTGCCAGGGGAAAATGTGTTTCAAGGTAAAAATGGAGCAAAGAGAAGCACTTTACAGTTTACAAATAGCTTCCACATAAATTTGTCTTTTGTTCATAGTATAATTTTATTTGAATGACTAACGTATTAAGATATCATCACTACCATTTTATAGATAAGCAAAAAGAGACAAAAAAGTCTGGGATCTTGCTTAAACTGACATAGTGGGTATGTGGCTGAGCTAGGCATGTAATCCGGATTACACCGCTCTTGTCTTCTTGCTGCTAATCCATATCAAGAGGGACAGGAAGGGGACACATGGTGTCTTCCTCACTATGGTCTAAGGGAGAAGAGAGGCCTGAAGGAGAAGAGAAACTTGTGTTTCTGAGGTGAAAAAATAAGTGCGGCATATGCGATTGAGAGACTGTCCAAGAATATCTTACTCCGAGGGGAGGGGAAAAAATTAATAAAACCACAGCCCTCAAAACCATGCCAAATTCAGTTAGTCCTGGTCTGATCAGCTGTGCAATTGCTGAAGCTGCACTCTGCAGCCTCCTGCATGCAGTTCCGACTTACTCTTATAACTGCAGGAAACTTGGAGAGCATTTATGCCATGTGTTCAACGGGGCTATGTTTTTCCCAGTCTCTAGCTTCTTATTTTATTTAGGACATGCAAGAATTGGGCAAGTTTATGTAAATCAACACCAAATTCCAGGAGTCTGAATGCTGACATAAGATCTCTTAAAAAAAAAAAAAATTTTTTTTTTATGTCCTTCATTCAAGAAAAGAATTAGCAAGGGATGACTAAGCAGGGCTACCCATGTGAGGGAGTGTTCAAAACAGTTCATGGCACTATGCTCTTTTTCCAAATTACACACATATACAAACTCTCAGGAGAGTTTATTAAAGACTGATGCCTAATAACATCATAGATCAGCAAGGAACCAAGTTCCTGGCGTCTTTCCACCACTGCTGCTATGCTTGTTAGTAGTCACTCTGGTGAACCCATGCCTTATGGAAGCAGGCCACAGTCCCCAACATAAAATCTCCAAGGTATGAAAATCCTGCTAAATGCTGGATGGAGTATGGCTAGGTGTCCCAAAATACTGATGGGCATCAGTGATCATTTGTAAAGTAATTTGCAGGGCAGGGGTTAGAGGTGGAGGAGGTCGAAGAATAATTTTAGTGGATGTGGATGTATCCTAATGCATATTCAAAAATAATATAATTAGTTTATCAGACTTGTGATTTTTACAAACTGATTTGCTTAGGGAGAGACTGAAGCCAGTAGCAACCTGGTATTCACTTTATGCTCACCCCAAAAATTATAGGTGTGTTTCAGGTGATATGAGATTATAGTCAAAAGTCATGATGGTGAAATACCAATGCCTAACAATTGGGAAATATTAATGTAGCATAAAGCACTGAATTAAGATTGATTTATTAGTAATAATAGTGACCTTAAAGATAGGGGCTGTGTCTTCTTTTAAGTTATATTAGTTTTATATTGTTAGTGTACCAAATTATCACAAACTTAATGGCTTAAAGAAACATAAATACATTACCTTACAATTCTGGAGGTCAGAAATGGGTATTACAGGGCTAAAAACATGGTGTCAGCAAAGCTGTGTTCCTCCTGGAGGCTCTTGGAGAGAATCTTTCTTGCCTTTTCCAGCTTCTATAAGCTGTCCACATTCCTTTGCTCATGACCACATCGCTCCCATCTCTGCTTCTAAAATCACATTTCCCTCTCTTACTCTGGCTCTCCTACCTGTTAAGGATACCTGTGCTTACATTGGGTCCACCTGGATAATCCAGGAGACTCACGTCATCTGAAAGTCCTGAACCTAATCACTACTGCGAGGTCTCTTTTGCCTTGTAAGGTAACATATTCACAGGTTATGTGGACATCTTTGGGAGACTATTATTCTGCCTCCCTCAAAAATTGTATCTCTAATATTTAGTATAGTGACTGGCACAGCACAAACACTCTATAAATGTCTGTTAAATATATTTTAAATATAGTTGACCCTTGAACAATACAAATTTAAACTTCATGGGTCTACTTATATATGAATTTTTTAAGAAATACTGTAAATGTATTTTTTCTTCCTTATGATTTTCTTAAAATTTTCTTTTCTTTAGCTTACTTTATTGTAAGACTATAATATGTAATACACAGAATATACAGAATATGCATTAATCAACTTTATAAATTATTGATAAGGCTTCCAGTCAATAGCAGGCTATTAGCTGAATTCAGGGAAAGTCAAAATTATATGTGGATTTTTGACAGGGGTGGGGTCAGCACCCCAACTCCTGCATTAAGGGTCAACTATAATAACTTTGTTGTCTAAGATGGTATTTCTAGACTGTATTAGATGTTTTTCATGCCTTATTCTATTTAGTCTTCATTTAACCTAAATGAGGAAGCTAAAGACATAAGAATTTAAATAACTAAAGTCGCACAGGTAGTTAATTCTGAAGTCAAGAAACAAACGTAGATCTGTAATGATCTTAGAGTCTTTGCTTTTGCCACTATTTTATTCTACTTCATTTAACATCACCAAGTTTCACTTCCCCACCAGTAAAAATGGGAGGAATGAACAGGTGAACTCTGAAGTCCCTTCCAGTTTAAGGAACCATTATTTTATCAACATTTAAATGGTTTTTAAAACATGAAACTTCCAGAGTCGTCCTTAGAATTACTAGAATTATTACTGGTGACAGCAAGAAGAAATGAAAAAAAAAAAAAGATTTCTTTTGAATATGCCTGCTCCAGTCCATTCTGATTACTAAAATATCATTAAAACTCAAATAATGGTTTAGTTTACATAACACCATGTAGGTCATTTTCTACAAACCCCACTCTCAAATTCCAACTCGATGCTCTTTAAAATGGTAGAATAACAGTTTAGAAATTTTGTTGAGAAGCACCTAATACAGAGTTCTAGCTAATTAAAACATTACAATTTACAATCTTAATGAAATAATGTTAAATATAATGAATAAATGCCAAACTATTAGTTAAAAGGGAGATTTTGGATTGTTGAAATTCATAATGGGGATTGGAGTCGTCATACCTGAACTCAATGATTAATCTTAGCATTACTAAAAGTTGAGAAGACAGACATTATTTGTCTCATGATGTAATGCATTAGGAGTATACACAGATCCTGTGAAATATTATTGCTATTTATGAAATATTATTGCTATTTATCTTTCAGTAAATATTATTACTAAAAGAGTTCACCTGTATCACTGAATTTCTAATATCCAACTACAGTTCTCTGGAAACAAAGGGACAAGTTAAATGACAGCACAAGGAAGAAATCAGGCAAATCTAGAATTTTAAGTACATTATCAAATTTATCAAAGAAATCAATGGCATGGGATTAAAAAAAAAGGAGAGGGGATAAGTTATAGAACAAAAGAAATTTTTAGAGAAAAACCTCCAAATGTTATATGTGTAAGTTCTTTAGATCCTGATTCAAAAATACTTACTGTAAAAAGACTTATTTGAGAAGGACTACTTCTAGTCTTGAAGAAGTAGCAAAGATTTACCTATTCCAAACAAAGAACTAGTGTTGGGGAATGAAACAACTGTTTTCAGTCACTGACAAATAATGCATGAAAGGATTCTGATCCCTGAGAGAAAGGAAACAAAAGAGGTGATTCCTAAATCATGCTTGTTTTCTGACTAAAGGCATATTGCAGACCAAAGAGGAGGGTAGCGTCCCAAGCAGAGCACAGAAGACTTGCTAAATTAAGGAGACAGGCATCAGACTTCTGGGAGACAAAGGTAACTAGAAGTTGCAGGGCAAAGTT
>CM053509.1:106844451-107011486 GCA_028627145.1 Eidolon dupreanum
AGCCATAACACACACGGGTATTCCCTTGGCATATCTCTTCCTTTATGGGATGACTTTCTAATTGGCTTAAATAAAGAATAATTGTGTCACAAAGAAAAATGCCCATTACCATTAAACCTGTACTCTGGACTACTAACAGGGAGGGAGGAGGGGCTAAAAATGACTGACTCCTCTAAACACCTAACCTAAGATTAAATGTGTACTAATCTATCATTGTATCAGTCTATAAAAGTGTTCTGCTGCTGCCCCAGCCTTCACACTGCACAGAATCAGTTCATATATATTTCCCATTTGGGGTTTTGGGCAAAGTTCCATCGAGGTCTGGTCCAAAAATCTCCCCCAGGGCTTTCAGGGTCGTAAGTCCCACAGGTTTATGATGGTTTAGTTTTAACTTCTGACTACACTGGGCAAGATTTTACATACCTGATGATAGCAAACCTTATTGTGGGCCAAAAAGCTCTGCAGTCCAATTGGTGGTAAGTCTTGCTAATTCCCTAAAGTCTAGCAAGGAAGTTGAGAAGAAGGATAAAACACAAAAAATAGAATTGTTGCTAGGCATACAGAATCTGGCCCTCTAAAGTGTTAGAGGATTGACTTGTGAAAAGGTATGCTTGAGAATTTTTATACAGAGAGTGTGTTTTATGAATGCTATGCCATGCTGCACTTGACAATGATGTCTCTTAAAGCCATTTTCAAATCTTGGGGAGTCAAAGACTTGAATCTTGGGAGTCATAATGTAAGAAAAAAAAACAGAGGACCAGCAAGAGCTCTTTGCCTTTTGACAACATGCTTACGTCTCTCATGAAGAGTTTTTGACCAGTCTTTCTCCTCCAAATTTATCTGGTATTTCCAATGAGCTAAGAGTTCTAAAACATTTAGAAATTCACTTTCTAAAAAATACTGGGTGGTGTTTATGGTTCTAGTTAATGATCTCAGCCCCATTACTTGTTTTGCTTCTTAGGCAAAGAAGGAAAACCATAAACAAGTTTATTTATCTTTATTTCTTCTTCCTTTCTTTTCAGATTAAATTTGACTCAAATACTAACGCACAGATTAGGAGAGCCCCTTTTGTAGAGAGAACTAAGAGTTCTCTGACAGGACTGTGTTACAAACTGGGTAACTGGACCCTCATGATATACCACCTTATATGCTGGGTATTGCTTCATGCTATTAGCTCTCTTTCCCCATCTTAATTATCCACTTCATGAGGTGAACAGACTGTCAAAGTGTCACTTCATCTACAGACCCCCTCTCCCCAGCTCTAACCTGTAGCTGAGCTCATGATCACTGAAATAGTCCATATTTCTTTTAGGACAGCAGTCCCCAACCTTTTTGGCACCAAGGATCGTTGCTTCTAATGAGAATCTAAAGCCTGATGATTTAAGGTGAAACTGAGGCAGAGATGCTAGAGCTGGGGAGTGGCTGCAAATACAGATGAAGCTTGGCTTGCTCCCCTGCTGCTCATCTTCTGCTGTGAAGATCACAACCTAACAGGCTACAGACTGGTACCAGTCCACGGCCCAGGGGTTGGGGAACCCTGTTTTGGGAAATGAAGTTAGATGAATTTTAATCACATTTGATGCAGTGTTCTACATGACAGAATGAATCCACCGACTAACTCTGCTACCACCAGTTTTTAATGTTTGTTTGTTTGTTTGTTTGTTTGTTTGTTTGTTTTTAGGTGAGGCAACCCTTGGTTGACCTCACAGATTGCAAGGACCTTGTCAGCTTACAATCTTCTATTTTTTATTTTTTACGCCTATAGCACCTTGTCTTCCTAGGTGGTCTCCCATCCAAGTACTAACCAGGTCCGACCCTGCTTAGCTTTGGAGATCAGACAGGATCGGGCTTGTTCAAGATGCATGGCCATAGACAATTTGTTTTTGTTTTCAATGATTTTTTTTGCTCTACATGCTTGAACCTTTCTCTACATGCTTGAACTTTCGGATTCACCCCGCTGGTTGTGGTAGTATTCTTTAAACCCTTCCCTGGGTAATTAATCAACAAATATTTCTTGAATTCTCACCAAGTGTTCAACCTGTGCCACAAGTTATAGAAGATACATATGCCATGGGAGATATGTCTGTTCACCTCATGAAGTGCATAATTAAGATGGGGAAAGAGAGCTAATAGCATGAAGCAATACCAAGCATATAAGGTGGTATATCATGAGGGTCCAGTTACCCAGTTCATCTAGCATCAATGGTTCAGAACTTCTGTGTCCAGCAGCACTTTAAAGTTCAGGCAAAGGCTCTGTAGTCTTCCCCCTCCCTTGAAATATGCACGGTTAATACACAGAAAATTTCACATTGATTCCAAAGGGAAGGGAGATGGCCCATGAATTTCCTGAAATTCATTCATGAATTCAAGAGCAGTTTATGGATCTCTCTCCTAAGAAATACAGAAGTTCAGAGGAGAAGGAGTGTATTTAGTTCAAGAGGAAGTTAAAGGTAGTTTAGAGAAGGCATTGGGATTTGAAATTTACCTTGGATGATGGATGAGATTTAGGAGAAGGGAAAGGAAATAAATCTTTATGAGAAATATAGTACATAATTTACATGTCATCTCATTTAATCTACAGAGCAATTTAGTGAAGAAGGTACCGTGTCCCCCACACGAGAGAAACAGAGATGGAGGAAGCTTAATAAATTGCCCAAGATTACTCTCAGCTATTTAGTTCCTGAGTTAGATTGAGACCCATGTCTGTATGGAAACAGATTCTGAGCTTTTTCCACTATACACTCTAATGAGAAGGGAGACAATAAATCTTCCGTCATCTAATTAATATGTCCTCCAATGTGCACACATGATCTGATGGAGAGATTAGGGGCATGAAGTAGTATAACTCTCTCTAGTTCTCTAGGAAAATTAAGTTAAATGAGTCCATGATTGAGATAGGTACTCTACCGTTATCATATTACCCACAAAGTGAGGATAACTAGTAAAAATAGGTATGATTATGGTGAATCCTTTTTTTTTTAGGCCATTATATGGTTGCTGTGGTAGGACAGGATTATTGTTTTTAACTTTTTGTATTCTCCCTATAAGAGGATAATACTTTTTTTCATGTGACTTGCCCACAGTTTCTAGTAGGCAGAACATATATCTCCATACCACTGACCTTGGCCATGGCCTTGTGAATTAATTGCTTTGACCAATAGACTATGAATAGAAGTATCAGGGAGCCAAGTCAGAGCAGAAATAACAAGGAATGGTGTTTTCTCACACTCTTGATAACCTTCTGCCCTCAGTTAGGACAACATGCTGCAGATGGTGGCTGCCCCTTCAGCCTGGGTCACAGAATGAGAAGATACATGGAGCAGACATAAACCAAACCTGTAGCCTGCAGGAAATTTCAGCTAAGCCCAATCAAACCTGCAGGATTAGAGCTGACTTGTAGAATTGTGAGTGAGAACCATGTGTTTACCATGTGTTTATTGTGTTAAGTGATTTAGATTTTGAGGGTGTTTTGTTTGTTTGTTTGTTTGTTTTACCACAGAAAACCCTGACTTTTGGTAATGGATCAAACATGGCCTCACGATTTTGAGGCCAACAAGACTCTAAGTGTCACCAACTTAAATGACATCAAGGAAAATTCCAAAACCAACCTGAAGTAACCTGGTTGATACAAGTCAGGGATGATGCAGATAAGAAAGGATTCCTGACTTATTCTTTTCCATCCTGTCAGCACAGGCTTGACCTCCAGGGAGATGGTGGGAGGCTAAATGCCATTTGAGAACTATGTTCTTGGTAAGATGGTCATTACTAAATTAGACTCGAGAATCTGATTTGATTGTAGTTTTTCTCTTATTCATTCTCTTATTCATGAAGGAGAGAAATAAGATGAATATAAGACAGAAAAAGATAGGAAAGTGAAAAACTCTTAGGCAGCTCACAAAAGTGATAACCAGATTCTGAATAACTAAGAGAATGTTGTAGTTTTAGAACACTCACACACGCAGAAAGAAGCATTCACATTCTTGCTTCTACAAATGATTTCTGTGAGAACGTTGTTTCAGTTATTGGCCACACAATCTCAATGCCAACCCTGACAAGCTCTAATTAGCATCCTCTCGTATGTAATTCTCTACTGAGAGTTGTGTAGATGATGAAGTACCAGTGAGCAGACAGATGACCACCAACTTCTCATTAGCACAACCCCAACACCTAATTACTTTAATGCATTTAAAAATCAGTCTGTGGCCTCAGGAAAAAAAAAAACCTTTTAAAGATATTTTATACTTTTTATTTGATCCTGCCTTTCAGCCATGCTCTTCTACTAAACTACAGAGGACCAGAGTTTTGGTGACAGAGAAGTGGGACGACAGGAGAAAACACACTCACACATATCTTTTTATCCCACCCAACAGAACTTGTCCTGAGGCCCTTACATGAAACCACCAATGTGCAGGGCAGTCCATCAAATGGAGCCTAGACTGACACTTGTTAAATTCGGGTTTTGTAAAGCAAGCTGTTAGGACTCTGCGGTTTTGGCTGCAGGACTTTGCTGGGCTTCAGCAGCTCAAATGTTGGAGCCCAAGACCCATTCCTGTGCCAAATATTTGTCCACACGCTGTTTCCATGCAGCGAAGACTCAGTTCTGTCAACATCCCTGTGACTGGAGGAAGGTACTCCTCCTCCCATCCCACATGTGGGAAGTATCCCCTGGTGATGAAGTCATAGAGCGCTGAACACACACACTTGAAATGAGCTGCAGTGCCGATCTCAGGAGAGATGGGGAAATTGGTCCACATCCCACAGTAACTGACCCCTGAGCAGGGAGAACACAATCTGCTCTCAGGGCTGTGTGCCTTTTTCATTCAGGTGTTTCTAAGCTCTGCTATTAGATCATTATAATTTACAGAATCTCTCCACATAGGTGAATGGGTTAAAAGATCAGATGGTTTCATCAATGTAGTCTTTCTGTCAATGCACTCTCCCCAGACAATGAGGAACTTTGTTACAGGAAACCTAGTCCTCAATTAGAAGTCTCTCTGCCTTAAAGAACTAGTCCCAGCTGAATAGACCTTTCTTTCCTGTCAGGTACATGATGCGTTATCTACAAGGATATCAACATAAGCATATTTTGGACTAAAGGGCTTTTTACTTTTAAGAAATGAAGAGTGGGAGAAAGCAAGTTTAAAATATCATCTGGCTTAGAGGCCCTGATTCGATCTCTCCCAGCAATTCAACAAAATACCTATGAAGACACAGGAAAAAAAATGCAAACATGCCATTACCAAAACTGGAACTAAAAAACCTATTTTCAGAATCTAGGGTCAATTTCCATTAACTGCAAGATGGGCAAAATGGTATTAAAGACACAATCCCTATTTCCTGTGCTATAACCACTGGAAATAGAGCTGGCTCCCCCTCCTCTGACCCCAAAAGTAGATAGAGATCGGTAAGACGTCCCTGCCCCTTCTCAGTATCAGATTCCTGGCTCAGAAATGCAAGATATTTACTGACTAGATAACCCACCCCATCTCCCTATGTAGGCAATGCTCTATGCATGCAAGGCTTGGTGCCATCCTCTATCCACTTTTTATTCTGGCCCATAACTCTCTTTTTTATACCCAGTTATAGATGGAAACTCCCAGAAAATGCATGGAAGGTGCAAGCCTCCCAAGTAAATCAGTACACACTTCCCAGAAGCAGTCCCAGGAACAACACATATTAGAGATTATAACCCTTTAGGATTCCATCAGGGTCAGGAGGCAGGAGTGAGGTGTGATGAAATGTCATCCTAACAGAAGCATTTAAGATTTTTCAGCTAGAGTCTGAGAGTGGGTCTAGAAGCAATGCATGTTAATGTGATATTCGGTTGCCCATTTGAAGAATGAGATCCAAGACAAACTACAAACTCTGTCCTTAGAAAATGTCATCTCTCTTTCTTTAAAAATAAAGAAAAGAGAGGGAAAAATTACTAACATAAGGCCTATAAAAATGCCAGACAAAGAAAAGGGAACCTAACTCTAAAGATATACAGGAGGAACCAAAATTTGAAAATGATTTAATATAATAACCAGAAGGAAAACCATCTCCATCCTCAGTAAGAATATACAAAACACTCACTGAAAATTGGCAAAAGTGATAAGCCAATAAATGGGAGGAAATGAACGATGAGTAGGTAAGATGGAGACTGTCAAGAAAGTGAACACTGAACAGCAAAACTTCAATCTGTATTAGAAATAAAGAAAAAATTAACAATAACCAAAAACTAAAATAGTTTAAGACAGTATCATGAAATAAGTTTTCAATAGATATCTATTGAATACACAATAGAAAGGTCTAAAAGATTGCTGACATAGCTATAGTGTCTCCAAAAATGCTAGGTCATTCTGTGAAACTGACTGGAGAAAAAAATGAACTCTTCAATAGCTGCTAAGTTTACCATTTCCCTTTGGTGAATGTTGTAAAAAAATCTCATGGTAGGGGAGGGAGAATGTAAAGAAACAATTTGGAGTCTAAACAGAATGACTAGCATAGACACACACCTAACTAGTGGGTCTCAGGTCTGTGTGTTTCCCCAGGCCCAGGTGGAAATAAGGGTATGCTCAAATAAGGGACTTATTTTGCATTGAGGCAACACATTTTTATCAAGGAACAGCCAGCAGCACCTTACACCAATTCTCTTAGTAAATGGTGGTGGTGGAGAGAAGGGGTGGGTGCGGGGGGGACTCAAATGGTGATTCCCACTTCATGGTTCAACAGGACAAAAACTTTCGGAATATCAATGAACATCTGCAGAGTCAGCCAGCCAGCACAAGTAGCCTGTAAGAATTTGCAGATAGCTGTGTTCCTGGGTGGGCAACTACACATTCCATGTTGCTACACATCTATGTTTAGTCCCTGGTTTTATGTTATAAACATGATTTATTCTGAGCTCCTTATTATGCCTCTCCAACAAATCAAATCATGCTACAGTACACACTTAATTGGGATTGAAATCATTCCAAACATGTTTGGTGTTGGTTAACTTCCTCCTTATTTGAGGTTAACCAAAGACAATGATGAAAACCTTCACCACCAGCCATCTGAATAAAAATAGATGAAGTGCTAAAATAATAACATCCAGTGTTAGAACCATAGTAAATATTATCAGTCAGAGCACTGTAGGCCAGCCACACCTCCAGCTGTGAGTCCGTCAGGCCTCATAATTTCAGAAGGGCTAGGCTGGAGCAGAGGGCCAAAGGCAGGCTTCCCAAGAGAGCCAAGCCACTGACTCACTGGTTGGTCTTCTTCTCCTTCACTTAGACTCCGGCACATGCAAACCAGGAGGCTGGGCTGATGGAGTGGCCTTGCCCTGGTAGCTGCCCTACTGCCTGCACAGGAGAGAGTTTTCTAAGTTGGTGAGTGAGTGATGGTTGTGTGGGCCTCGGTGTGGTGAAGTGGAAAGAAGATGAAGGACTTTACAGTGAGACTCATGTTCAACTTTGGTCTGTCACTTAAGGGTTGTGTGATTTCGTCTCCCAGAGATTCTGATTCCTCAACTGTAAAATGCAAATATAAGTACTTACGTTGCAGAGTTGTTAAGAGGAATAAATAAAACAAAGAAAAACAAACACTTAAGGTTATAGTCAACATCAAAGCCCCTTGGAAGGATGGAGAGCTTGTGAGTGGTAGCCTGGGGAGTAGCCCACCAACAAATAAATAGCTAATGAGAGAAACAGTGGTGCCTAGAGAATTAGAATACTGGTTTTGGACATGCTTGGGTTAAAATTCTGGCTTGTCTAATTAGTAGCTCTGTGAGCATAGAGAAAATACTTAAGGCATCACACACACACACACACACACACACACATACAGAGTCTATTGCCTCATTTATAAAGCAGGAATACTAGTAGCACCTACTGTTGATATAGGATTAAATGAAATCACATCTATGCAGTGTTTTGTGTAATACCTGGCAGATAGACAAAGCTCCATAAACCAACTGTAACATTTAAAATGATTAGTAAATGCAGCCTGTTTTCATTTATATATGCTAATATATATTTTATTCAGCACATGAATGTATAATTCTAATACATGTTATAATATGTAATATATATATAAAATATATATATAAAAATATAAAATAATATATATTTTAATTCATATGTATTATATTTATATCCTGTGAATTGTTAAAAGATACAAACCTATATAGTTGGTTTAGGAAAATTTCCACACGTGTTTGATGTTGGTTAACTTGTTCAAGTGGTTAAAATAACTAATAAATATATGTAGGTATACAGAACACATGCATTTATTACAGTGACTTTCCAAGATTCCCTGTTTATTTTTATTATTGAACACTTACCATATGTCAGAAGCTATGGTATGTGCTTTGCATATATTATTTTAAATTAATCCCCATGCAACCCTACTCACTGGGTTATTTTATTACAAAAATAATTATTATTAGAATCATAGGGAAAATAGGTCCAGATTTTAGGCCCTGACCTTATCCCACTTCCATCCTCTCAGAGTAATACATTTGCTTGAAAATATTACTCATAGGCTGATAAGTTACTTACTGATGACACAAGAGGGTATGGAAATTTTTTCAGGAACCACTAATGCAGAATCAGCATCCTATTAATGGTACTTGGCAGGACATAAATCTACCTTTTAAGAGAAAGAAGCCTCAGATACAAAAGAATGTTGTATGACTGGGTAATCCATTAAAATGTGACCAAGCCACCAGATCTGCCTGAGAGAATTCTCAGAAAGCACAGAGGACAGGTGAGTGGCTAAATGCCAAAGGCCCTTCTCCTTATTGGCCTTGAGGACCAATTCAAGTCCTTTAGGCCCCTATCACAGAGGGGTAAGAATGCCATTGAAATTCAAGTTCTTGGCAGAATCAACCTTCAGGGGGAAAAACTAACACAATATTGCCTGTGCAGTCACCCAGGTCATCCAGGGGAAAGTCTCAAACTGCAGTCAAGTGACTGAAGTGATGAAGGGAACTCTGAAAGGCAATCCCAAAAGGCCAGATCTGATGGGCACAAATTCGGCAAGCTCCAGCCAGCGCCAGTGGAGCAAGCCATGTGGGATCTTGGATTGTTCTCTTTCCCAGGGTCTCTGTGAATTTTAAGAACTTTGAATTTCTATTACCATGTTCAGAATTTATTTATGACACCCAAAACTGTAGATGATTCTAACAGGGTAGGTCACCCAGGAATAGTATGATTTTTCTCACATATCAGATTTGATTTTTTTACACTTCTTTCTGGATTGATGTGAAAATTTTGGTGCTATTTGGCATTGGTGATATTGTAAATGAACTCTTCTGTGATTCAAAAGCACTACCTTATTTTCTTGTTTATAAGACATGCATATCCAAACATCATGAATCATTTGAGAGACTAAGATAGGACTTGTCAACTAGTTAAACTAACTGATACAAATGGGTATATGTTCACATACAAATGAAATGATGCAATGATGTTCAAAAGAGATCTATTCTATTTCTGCAGCATACACTACTATGTTAAAACTTCTTGTGGAATTGGACTCAGACTGAGGCAGAACTGGAATACAGGAATGGGGGCAAAGGCAGCAGAGCTAGATGTGAGAAGAAGAGAAAGCAAGTGAGTGAGTGAAACAGAACATGGGCCAGCAGAGAATCTAGCTTGTCCCCATTTCCTCACCCACTGGCGCCCACTGCATTCCACCTTACAGCTCCTTTCCTGCTGACCAGCCTCCGGGGGCATAGCCACCCCACTCTTCAGCCAGGGAAATAATTGTAACTATTTCAGCTCCTTAGGCTAAATTTCTTCCTGTCCTCACCTTCAGTTCAACTCTCCCCCTCAGTAGAGGTCAAGAGAAAATTTGGATGTCGGTTAACAGCGAGAGAAAAAAGCCTTCTCAAAATCCATATCAAGTTCAAGAGGTTAGCATTTGAAATAAAAAGATAGGCCCTCCTCACAATCACTGATGGAGAGGATGGAGGGTTCTCTGAAATTCACACTAAGTCGAAAATGTGAGGCCAGCATAGCTAACACAAATTCTAACAAACATCCCTTCAATGGCAAAGAACTACAAGTTTGCTTCTTTCTCTTTAGAAGGCAGGTGAGGATCTTCATAGCCACAGAACAAAAATTCAGATAACATATTGGATTTCAAGAAAAGACAGCAGAATAAATCTTTATTAGAAAATGTTCTTCTTTTGTTATCTGACAAAATGCATTAAAAATCAGTAAGCAAATAAAACATAACCAAGAAAGAAAAAAGAAAATAAGCTACATGACATAAATGTCAGTCAAAGAAAGACAATGAAAGATTCCTCTGTGGCTTGATTTCTAACCCAGTCTTCCAGAAATTATACTACAGAAAGAGGAATTGACAAAATTCTGTACTTTGTAGAAATACTTCCAAATTTGAATAGAGGCAGAATGTATGAGAGAGTAGGAAGCTCAGGGAAAAGTCAAGGAAAAGTCTTAAAAGGTAGAAGCTCCTACATGCCTGAAAGATCTAGATCTCAGGCTAACAGTGCTATTTGGGATCTGAGCTGATTAAGGGAACAACCCAAAGTAATGGGAGTGGGGTGCATTCCTGAAGAAATGAGCCCTATAACATGGCATTTAATGGGTTCTTAAATCAGAATTCAGGTCCTTTGACAAAGAATGCATCCAGCACCCAGGTAATTTCTCCTTCCCTCCCCACCACAATTCCTTCAGGCTATAGAAAAATGGACAGAAATCTACATTTATCTCTCAAACTGCAGCTAAGAAAGAAATTTAGGCTTAGAAAAAGAAGAAAGGGTGGCAAGGAGTATGTACTCAATCCCTCAGAGCAAAGAGAAGACTGGTTAGAGATACCTACATTATATATCAAACATAAACAAGAGCAGAAGTGGCATGGCAACTACACAAACATACCAGAAGGAAAAAAGAAAAAAGAAACAAAGGAACGTAGCAGGCAAAGACAGATGATAAGCTCAGTCTCGAAGGCAATCTGTCTCAAGAAAGCTTTGAGATATAACATTTTTAAAATGTCTGAATTCAATAAAGGAAGATCATAAAACTACAGAATGATTTGAAAATATAAGCTGCAAAGCTAACAAACAAAGCTAATGGATTACCAAAACAAGAGCATAACATATTTAATAAGTAGAATAAAAATTACCACATGATTCAGCAATTCCACTTCTGTGTGTATCCCAAAAGAATTGAAAGCAGGGACTTGAACAGATATCTGTATACCTATGTTCATAGCAGTATTATTCACAATAACTAAAAGGTAGAAGCAATTGAAGTGTTCATTGAAAGATGGATGAACAAAATGTGGTTTATACATAAAATGGAATATTATTTAGCCTTATAAAGGAAGAAAAGTCTAACACATACTACAGCATGGATTAACCTTGAAAACATTATGCTAATGAAATAAACCAATCACAAAAGGACAAATATTTCATGATTCCACTTGTATGAGGTACCTAAGGTAGTCAAATTCATAGAAACAGAAAGTAGAATGCTAGTGGCTAGTGGTCGGTGGAGCAGGGAATGAGAAACTATTATTTAATGGGTACAGAGTTTCAGTTTTGCAAGATGAAAAATGTTTTGGAGATGGATAGTGATGATGTTTGTACAACAATGTAAATGTACTTAATGCCACTGAACTTTACACTTGAAAATTAAGAAAACAGCAAATTTTGTTATGTATTTAGTTTAAAAAATAAATTTTTAAAAAAAGAAAAAGTCCACTTAAATAATGTGGTGTCCTTAGAGAATTCAACAAATGAAACAGAAAAAAATATTAAAGTTATAATAAAGGAAAGTTTCCATTAAATGAAAAACCTAGAGATAGGAAAAAAATATGAAAAGGTTTGTTATATAATAATCCACATAGAAGTTTCTTTATTGAACTTCAAACAAAGAATGCATCAAATATTCAGGCAAAAGGGAAAGTTACTTATAAGGAACAAATATCTGTCTTGCCTCTGAATTTTTCTATAACATTATTTAGTGTACTGTTCTAATTCTTTTGACATCATTGTCAAAACTTGAAGGTAAAGAAATTATAATACAAGAATATTATACCCAACTAAGTTGGTATTCAAATATAGAAGGACTGCAACAAGGTATTATTCATAAACTTGAAAAAATTCACCAATACAGTGACCCTGAGCTCTTCTAGAAAAACCTACTTGATGACAAAATTTAATTAATCAAGAGATGAATCAAAGTAAATCACTCAGAGATGAAGACGTCTTAGTAAAAGAATTGGTGCTAAACATGAAAGCATTTAAATATAAAACTCAGACTAAACTATTGGAGAAACTGTATTTATAAGACAGAATATAAATATATAAAGTGTTTAAAAATTAGTTACTGCTTTTGATACCATAACAAACAAACTCAATATCCTACTTGCTTACAATAACAAACGTTAATATCTTGCTCACATTAGATAAGGGCTGTGAATCAGCTGGGGCTCTGCTGTGTTCATCTGCACATGTTTTCTCCTTGCTGAGACCAGACTGAAAGGGTCGCCCCTCTTTAGAACATGCTGTTTTCATTGTGGAGACGAAAGCAAGATATCTTAAGCAAAAGCACACGCTAGTATTAAAACCTTTTCTTAGAATAAGCAAATGTAATTTCCAATCACAATTCATTGGCCGAAGTATGTCACATGGCCAAACCCAAAGTCACTGAAGAGGGACTTTAATTAAATTTGGGACTTGGGGGAGATAGAGTGGGAAGAAGCGCAAAAATACTAATCTCATCTTTTCTATCAATGAATCATTGACACTCTATAAAATCAAAGATGTTGTTATAAATAAAACAATGATTTTAGCCTCTTTATTTTCTTCCCATTAAATTTTAAGGAATCTTATATGAACTAATATCTCTAACTGTAAAAAAAAAAAAAATTATGTGAAGTACAGCAATTCCTTGAGTTTTGCACCAATATTGTTTTCCTGTATTAAATTCAAATAAAATTAAGTATAATCCTTCTTTTAAATATAGTATACATAGTATGATCCCATTTTAATAAAATGATATCTACCTATCTATTTATCATCTATCTACCTACCTATCTTTTCATCCTTTTATCTGTGAATACCCATAGAGATATATCTAGAACAATGTTCACCAACTGTTAATATAGTCAATCTCTAAGGAATGGTGTTTGGTATGGTTTATTGCTTTCTTTTCTGTTCATTATTATTTTTATAATATGGATTTATTACTTTTATTTAAAAAATAAGTTATTGTTGTAAAATTACAACAAAATGCCAGACATTTCAATGTAATAAATCCATATCTTGTCTTCTACTCAGAAATTCTGAAATATTTTTTTAACTTTTTTATAACAAATTTAATTTTCCTCTCCCATAATTTTAAGAACATGTGCCAACATAATAGGCAAAGTCTTTGTATTAGGGGGAGAGTGGGAACATTTGACCCCAACTCATCTCTCTATGCTGGTTGTCCTTCCACAGCCTATTTTCGTGGCCACATGGCCCCTGCTGTCTGGTGACTTTCTCCCCTTTGTCCACTACACATTCTGAGGCAACAGAGATCTCATTGAGGTTGACCATGGCATCATCTGCCTAAATATAGCAAGGAACAGTTCTCTCTCTGGTGTCCTGACAACTCGCTGATACTCTCCTCCAGACATAGGGAATCAGGTGAAGTCAGCCTATAGAGAACCCCAGCAAGCTCTGATAGAGACATGTAGCCAAACATAGGCAAACAATAGTGTAAGGCCTGAATCCCCTCTTGTTCCCACCCCTGACCACAGATCGGGTATCTCCAGAGCTCTGGCAATAGCATCCCTTTGTCTCCAGCCACATTCTAATTCTTGGGAATACTTTCAACTCTAGGGACCCATGAAAAAAAGAAGCCACTTTTGTTTCTTAAAGCAGTTATCATTTGAGACTCCTGCATGATGCTCCTTCTCTGTCTTGGAGGCTCCTACCATACGTAATCTTGTTAATGTGCTTGGGTGTTTGGAATACATAGCCGGGAAAGCTCGCAGTTTAGTGTATCCCTCCTCTGAGGCTATCTGCTTGTTGAATGAAAGCAAGGGAAGGGGTGGGGAGAACCTACAGAAAGGTAAGGGAAAAATGTTGGTTAACAACTCAAAAGTATTCTTTGGTCATATTAACACTGAATTCAAAACTCTGTGATCTCAACCTAGAAGGCAGTGCACCTGCCAGGTTGCAGACTGTGTTTTTGGAAAGGAGATGCTCGCTGTTGATGATAAAGAGGTTGAGAGTAAGAGTGATTTGCTTGAAGACTGTTTTCAGTTTATCTCCAAAACAAAGAGAAGCACACTGTGTCTTTCTCTCCAATAAGCCCAGTGCTCTGCAGAGCAAGAGAATGCTGGGGAAGGGTCTGAAATATTGGTGAGGTGAGTGAGCAGGATATTTGAGCAGGCCAACAAGAGGATTTATGGCTAATGGGATACTACAGCCAGACAGATTCTCATTTAGAGAGAAGGCAAAAGCACAAAATGAAAAGCAACAACATAGCAAAAGGAACAACAACAAATAATAAAGAAGAAAGAAGAAAAAAAAAGGCATTTATACATCCAAACTTGAGGAAATCCTTCTGGGCTAAGAAGTATACATAATGCAGGATAAATCAAATAATTTCTAGGTCTTTCCTGAAACTGAAAAGTATATAATGCATGATGCATGCAGTATAATTCATCTGATGTGTATAAAATTTTGAAAACACCTTTGCTTTCTAATGGCACATTAATCATAGGACCATTTAAAATGAAGAGAACATCTGCTCAAATACATGAGTATCCAAAATTGTTCCATGGAGAGCTTCTATACCCCAGATGACACATCTTTCAGCTTAACTGTTGGGGACATTTTCTGTATTCCTATAGGGAATCATTATAGCATATCACATTTCCCAAACAAGTAATATTGTTGTTTTTAATTCAGCTAAAATAGGAACGGTTGTAAGAAAAAAAAATCTCGTAAGTAAACAAAGCTTACAAATAAGTAGAAATCTAGAAACATTATACGAATGTTTTCTGAAAACCAATTTTATGTGTTTGAAACAAAAATCTTTGCTCAATTATATTTGAGTATTTTATTAAATCATGTCTATGTTCGACCTCATTCCAAAAGAATCTGACACATGTGATATGCACAGTGTCAGCCGTTGTGACAAAAACACTGGAGACATTCCATAATATAGGTCTCACTCTTCCTTGATATTTCTAACTAGAGCGTCAAGTTCCCCAAATCATTAACTCCTGTTATTTAAAATGAAGGACTTCTGTTGTTGTCAGAGGGAAGATTGTTGAAATTTATTTGTTCTTTTCTGAACATCAATTATTAAAAGATTAGTGGCTAAATTAAGTATAAAGAGTGCAATACATTGTAGTTAAAGTTTCAAATACCTTTGAAAAAAACTTAGGGCATGGCAACTGTCTCATTATTTCTGATTCTTTTCTTTCCAGCATTTCTTATGAGTTCAGAGCTACATCGATAATCTGTTGGATCACTTAGAACTACCTTATCATTTAAAAATTGAAAAGAACCAAATGCTAAATTTCTAAGATAAATTTAGTCTTGAAGCAGGAGCTCATATATTTTATTTAGCAAATTATCACCAGCATAATCGGCTACCTTTAAGTACTGGTGTGTTTTGTTCGTTTGTTTGTTTTTTAATTTGCTGGGGCTCTTTTCTTTCACAAATATTGCCATACTGTTTTATGCATTATGTTATCCTCTATTCTAAAAGTTAGGAGTTATTTTATTCGAAGCATGTTCATACAATGATCTTCGGGAATTTTAGAAAATTTGATGCCCAGAATAAATACCCTGGACAGAATTTAAGAATGTGGTTTAACAGTTTCATTGTTACTTATTGGTACTATGGAAGTATTCCAGTTTTACTAGGGCTCCAATAAGGATATGGTCTTTGGAATTTATCTCTACATTTACAAAAGATTGGTACCTAGTTTATAATTGTGATCTTTACGGAGCAGAAAATATGCACTTTCCAGATTCTGCTCTTAAATATGTCTCAGTTTTAAGTTAGACTCTAGTGCTACAAATAAGGTGCTTCCTTTTTTCTTTCTTTCTTTTTTTTTTTTCCATTTGAAGAGTTTACATCCTTTGGTATAGAATGTAATCTATACCATAGGATGTAATCTTAATCAACCCTAAGTTGTTCACTAGTTTTATATACTACATAAGAATGAGAGAATATTTCTTGATACATAGTTATCCAATCCCTTGAACACATTTCCTAATCAAATCCTCATGTTCTTCTCATAGATGCTCTTTATATCTGGGTAGGGACAATCTCCCCAAAGTTCAAGTTTGAGGTCACAGGCCTATGTTTAAACCAAAGGGACTGAAGGACTAGCAGGAGCTGAGGGAATGAACAGAGTGAGCCACAGGCATTTAGGGAGTTGGGAATACCTTCTTGCCCCTATGAATTTTGTGTTACATTTGACACTATTGGTTTTTTTTTTTCTTTCAAGAATGAACAATGTTAGTTCCCACATATACTCAGCTGCTGAGCATTTGCCATGATTCTTAGTTGAGAATGAAAACATGAATCTATAAGTATGTACAACTAATAGTAAAATTGGGTTTCCCAAGGGTTAGAAAAAGGAATACTGTAATTGGGAACACTGCAGGGGTGTATAAGATAAGCATTCTACACTGAAAAGCATTAAACGAGGGGTTTTACAGTATGTGAAATTCAGTGCAGTTTTTACTTTATGCTCCTTTACAGAGAGAGAAACTATTACATCATCTCCCTGGGCACAAATCACCCATTTGGGCAAAAAGAGCCACACCATGAATGAAGGGCAAGAACAGATTTATCAACACAGATGTCTTTTTTTACTTTTTAACCAGTTAAAGGGAAATACTTTTTTAAAATAAAAAAAAACAGTGTTTCGAGATCTAATCTTTCAGAGGGTCATATCTTGCTTGTAAGTTGTATGACCTAAATAGCACTGAATTCTCATATTACGAAAGGAACATTACCAAATGTATACTTATTTTCAAGGAGATATGGGACACTGACTTTAAAATAAAACAAGTGAAGAGAATTCCCCTTCTAGTCAATAAGCAAGAGAGAGGCTTGGTAATGGTGTTGGTGCCATTTGCAGGCAAGTGTGAGCCAACTTCCCAATGGGGAAGTTCCACATCAGAGACCCCAACATCACACCTGGAACTAATTGGCCTCCTTTTTGGCAAATTCAATAACTAGGCCAAAGATTAAGTAGACCTTGGAGACTGCACAACAACTTCCGTTTCCAAGTGCTGTCAACCCCAGGGCAGGAAGGAGGGATGCTGGGGAGGTGGCCCAGAAAAAAAGGGCTGCCCCACTGGCCCCACACCTGCACCAAGAATACGCTGAACATACTTCAGTTTTCAATGCTCAAAAATTAAATGCTTGTTCATTATGTTGATGATTTCTTTCAGGATGGAGTTATATTTTCCTGTACTCTGCACTAGAAACATTCATTTGTAAGGACAGGTAGTTATACAAATAGAAAACAATGCTTTCAATAACACCACATACCCTAGAGAAAGTGCGTGTGAAATGTGAAACTTTAATTAGCAAGATAGGTTTATTTTTATATAACTTAGTTTTTTTTCCATATTTTAAAAGATTATTGTATATTCCTTTCAATTTATATGAATGAAATGAATGTGATTATTGAAATTACAGTCATTCATCATATTTTCAACCAACATGCCCTCTGTGCCCACCATGAGCTAGGCTCCCTTTGAGACTGAGCATACAAACAATATGTAAAAAGACCCTGTCCTCAGGAACTGGGACTGATGAGTAAGAAAGGTTAATAAGCACTAAAAATGAAGTGTTACAATTACATAATTGGCCAAGGGAAACACAGGGCCCTCTTTAAATTCAGAAGGGGGATGGGGTAGGAAGAAGCAGAAGCTGCATGTTTTGTTTGTTTATATGTTTGTTTTGGAGTCTGTGAGGACTCAGGTCAGAATGGCCCCACCCAGTCCCTTGTCCCCTCCCTGTCTGGAATGTTCTGGTTAAGGAACCAGGTGAAGGGGCTTGGGTGGGTGTGGAGAACTGAGGAGTGAGTGGGTGGAGCCCTGAGTCCAGGGAGAAATCTATTAGAGATAAGGCTGTGGAGTTAAGTGGAAGCCAGATCTGAAACGATAGCCAAAAGAGGTTGGGTTTACCCTGGAGGAAATGAGAAGACTTTGAAGTTTTTTAATCCAGGGAGTGCCATTAGCAGCTTTGTATGCTGGCAACAGGCTCGGGCTATAGTGAAAAGGATGATTTGAGGGTGAGAAACTAAAATCAGAGTGGGGTGGAGGAACAGACATGAGGCTGCCTGTAACTTGGTGAAATATGATGTTGCTGGGGCCTGGGAATGAGAGTAGAGAGACAGGGACTAAGTTTAGAGACTTCCAATAGGCAGACCAAACTGAGGGATCCTGAATGTTGGAAAGAGTAAAGAGACGAGGGTTCATCCCAGGTTTCTGGCTTGAGTTATCTAGGGCAGTTTAAAATCTGCCCTAAATTACCTGTTTTCATGGGAAGAGACATCATCATTCATTCATTCATATGTTCATTCATTCATTCATCTATTCGACAAACAGGTATTGAGTATGCCAGGCCCTGTCTGAGACACTGGGGATACAGCACATAATGAAGCTGTAAAAATTTCTACCTCATGGAGATTACATTCCCATAGAGAGAGAAGGATGATAGATAAATATATTAAAATGTGGCAGATGGTAATAACTTCCAAAAAAAAAAAGAGGGGGTGTCCAGATAAGGAGATGGAGAGGTGCTACGTAACACAGGGTGGTCAGATGGGTGAATCCTTGAAGAGAAACCTACCAAAAGTGGGGGGGGGTTAAAGAAAAGGGTGTTTCCAGCAGATGAAACTGCTAGTACAAAACTTTGGAAGCTAGAGCTAGCGTTGTTGGAAAGAATCCTCACCCCACACAGAGGCTGTCATCACCCAAATGCAGCCAGTCTCCCTCAGAAGGCAGTGCTATGTTCCAGGGACAGGGCCTAATTGAGGCAGTATTCTGCCCCACCCTTATCTCTCTAGGTGAATACTGCAATTCCCTCTGAAAGAAATGCCTGAGATCTCAGAGAGCAAAACATCTTTGGCTTTTTGGACTGGAGAATTCTCAAGTTGTTGGAAAAAGCAAAGTTGTTACTATTAGGGAATGGGCAATGAAAGAGGCTCTATATTTACTCCAGTAAGAAACTGTAGGGTGGAAGAGGCAAGGTCAAAGGTGTGCTCAGGACGAGAGGCCTCCCAGAGCACAGAGAACACCCATGCTAGCAGATCCTACCAGCATTTAAGAGCAAATGGAAGGTGTGGCACTGCGCAAAGGGTGAGCACCCTCCCCACAACCTGCCTTCAATCAGTAGGCTAAGGAGGTAAGTATCTAAGGGGTCAATTCCCAGAGGAGCACAGAAGAAATTCTAAAGAGTTAGCAGGCAGATACAAAGAGCACATCTGGTGATCTCGAAGTCTTTGGGGAAGGACATACGTAGAAAAGAAAGCCACTGGCAGACTCAGGCAATAGCAACCTCAAAGGCATGTCCAGAGGTGGAGGAGTTCAGTAGGGAGGCTAAGAAATGGTCAGAAAAATGGAAGGAAACCCAGGGGAGCGGAGGCCAGGGGAGGAGAGTTTTAAAAAGCAGAAGCAAGTGGTCACTGAGAGCAAAGCCAACAGAGAGGTCAAGGGAGACGAGGCTGACACATGCTGACAGGATTAGGAAGCCAAATTGGAAAGAGTTGGGAGTAAGTAATGGATGATGAGTATGTTCTTCTTTCAAGAAACTCTTAGAGGAAAGAGAGAGAAGTGTACATGCAATTAGGCAGGAACTTTTGTTGAGTTTTTGTTTGTAAGTTTGTTTTGATGGGGATGTTAAGAGATAAACTGAGGCATAGTAAAGACTTTAAGAGTTTATTTAAGCAAAAATCTGTTTGAATTGGGCAGCACCAAACTGTAAGTGGTTATGAGAACTCCACTGATAAGAACTGGGCCAAGGCTTATTTGATTGGCTATAGCTTAAGCAGTTGCCTTATTTAGGAAAGCCTCATTGGCTGTTTGTGATTGGTCATCTTTAGGTTTCAATTTCTTAACCCTGAGGCATTACAAGTTTAGATTTTGGTTTGCTTATAGGCTGCCTAAGCCCTAAGGTATTAGAAGCACCTCAAGCTAATGGTCTCCTGGTTTAATAAATTTAACAGGGAAGACAAAGATAGTCAGATGTTGAGGGCACAGAACCAGTAAAAAGGAAGAGACTGCAGATATAGGAAGAGAATGAGAGGCAGAGTGAGGCCTGTACCATAGCTCTGAACACAGGAAAGGAGGCAGGGCCAGGTGTGGGTGTGCAGATGTAGGGGCAGAAGGTTACAATGTTGAACGCTGGTTAATTTTTAAATGTCTTTTTATTTCTCTGCTTTCCCTGCTAGGCAGGAGAGACAGCTGTCTATAGTCACTGTTCTCAAAGGAAAAACTCAGCTTTTAGTTTCAAAATAGGGTGCCTCAAATCTCCAGCTAAGGCAAGTCTGAAGGTCGAGTGCTTTGTTTTGCAAGAGTTAGGGCTTATTGGAAGAAAAAAGCTTGGGCTGGAAGATGTAAGGCAGGTCTAGAAGACAAGAGTATGATCCTAGAAAATTTGCCGTAGGGTAGCGTCAGGAGGAAACCATAGAAACGAGGCAGGACATGATGTCAAAGTAAGTTTTCCCAGCACACAGGAAGGAGGTGAAAATTATTCTTTGTGTTGACATAAGAAACGTCTAAATTTGTAGAGAATTTTTATGAGTTTATTTCAGCCAAACTGACAATAATTGCTGGAAAACAAAATCTCAACGGATTGAGAAAATGCTCTAAAGAATGACAGTGTTGTAGCTTATTTTAAACATTGGAATTAAAGGAGGAGACTTACGGAAGGTTACATGAAATCCATTGGGAGTAGATTAAGAGAGCAGAAGGAAAGCAAAGCAGGAAAATCTCTGGGACTGGATAAAAAGTAATAAGAAGAGATCTGTATTTCTTTTACATTGGTGGGTATAGGATAGTTAACACATACGGCACAGAGAGATGGTATACGGGAGACAAGATAACAATGAAGGGTTCTTTTGTCTCCTGCTCTGCCGTGGTTGTGCCTTTAGGATCTGGAAAAGAAGACTGACATTTCAAAGGTATGTTATCTTAGATGCAAAAGGACAATAGACAGGCTCACTTAAGGTAAAGACCGACCTTTGTCAAGGAAGCTACAGGACTAGGATGCAACTACCCGCCATGACCTGCTTTTAGTTAGGAACCTTTCTGTTCAGACCATCCTGGTTTCTTTTGGTATGAGTTTGTAGCGCTGCCATGCTGGCCTCCCCTGAGCTTGTCAGGTTTAGTATGTGGCCCCTTTTTTTGTCCACACTTGGCTGAGAAGAAACCCTGAAGACTATTAAGAGAGGAGAGCCCCAAGTTGGGCCTACTCTGCACTTCACTCCTCAAGGTCAAAACCAATGGGGAATGGAGTCAGGAAGGAAATATCCAGAAAGGCTTAGGGAACAGAAGTGCCTCTCAGGGTGCCTCAGTCCCATGAGGCAGCCAGAATAGAGAAAATATGAAGACAACAACAGTATATTATCAGGAACAGCCTGAAATAGCTCTGGTCACCCACTCTATAAGTTTTCCAAGGGGCATGGGAAAAAATGTGAGGCAAAATTCCTATAACGAAATGCCCTGAAATCTAACACACTCACAAACTTTTATTTTTTTGCACAGACTACACGACCATCACTAGTTGGCAGGGGAGTTCAGGTCATCTTTGACACTGGGAACCTAGAATGGTGGAACAATCTTGGACATAGCTGGCTCACTTTGGCAGAGGAAAGAAGATTTGTGAGAATCCTGCCCAGACAATTAAAATTTATTTACTTTGATTCACCTACATTTTGCTTATCATTCAAATGAATCACATGACCCTCAACCACCCATAGGTGGCCCAGAAAGTGTAATTCAGAGATATCTGGTGATCAGAATTAACAATTACCAAATTTCCCCTAGTAAAAGGGAGCACTGTACTTGCCAGAGCACTGGGCAGCCCAAGGAGATTGGACAATCACAAGAGGCTAATGAGAACAGAGTTGAGTCTCTGGGTTACTCAACGTTATTGAGCTGAGGTGGAGCTAGTCTGCAGGGGTGGGGTGGAGTCCAGGAGGAGATAGATCCACACACTACAGCAGCCACGGATATTGCTTCAAAAGAGGCCGTGGCCACAGCCTGGGGCATGAGACAGCAGAGCCACAGTCAGTAAAACGCAAAGGACCTCAAATGGACAGGAGCATCTGCCCTGGGCCACAAAAGCTACAGGGAATTTAGATTGACAATTAAATTCAGAAATGGATGTATAAACTTACAAACTATTTACTTATAAACTATAAATGACTGAGTTATCTTGACATAGCAAATGAAGGGTATACCACCATCAGAGGAAAAGCAGAGTGGGTGGGGTTGTGAGAAATTCTAGCCCAGTTATGGAGTAATAAATAATGAGGTACCTGACTGTACCTCTAAGCTATGACTGGACTTTTCTGCTATGATAAGTAAGAGTGGTGGGGTGGCAGGACACAGAAATTAGTAGCACTGTAAAGACCAGGATATTTATGTGCAAAGGACTCTGTTTTCTCTGTGAATGAAGAGACAAGGTCATCTAGTACTCTGCTCTGAACAACCAAAACCCTAGAAATACCCAATAGCGAGTAACCTGGAGTCATGTCCACCCCATGGAGCACTAACACTAGCAAGTGCCCATGTCCACCCAGGACAGGATACACAGGAGAACAGAGTGTAGCATAAGCTCTTATCCATTTGGTCCAGTGATGGCTATGTACTCCTAGAGAGAAGTCAAAGAATGGCCCCCGACTCAGAGAGGGACAGAAGGAGACAGCAGAGATCTGTAAATCTGTAAATCTGACACTAATGAGTGAAAGGAGAATAGATGTTAGAATCAGACTGAGGTTCAAGTTCTGGCTCTTCCAACTATCCCAAAATTACAACCTCTCTGAGTCAGTTTTCCCACCTATAAAATGGAGAGAAAACTCCCTTGACTGTTTGAATGGGGATCAAATAAGATAATTCATGGGTAGTCTCTAGCACCTCTTCTATGAAGCATTCGTGAAATATGATTTCCCACTCCGTTTGTTGTCCACTGATGACCTGTCTCATCATTCAGAGACTTTACACCCTGCCTTCCTTCCTGAGGTGAAGTACTTTTTAACAGTCCTGGTAAATCATTTCGAAAATCGAATTCGAAGGCACGTTAGACATGTCAGAAGTGTAAATGTCTCGTAATGGGCTACACAAATGGTAACTGAGCTTTGACAATCCTTTCTGCTCCCTCCCTGTCAAGACCTGTTCTGTTGCACTATGTAACAACATAAGAATAAAAGGCTGATATAGAATTTTTTACAGCTCCAATCACAGCCCTTCAGCTCAATGACAACAAAATTTAATTGAGTGGCCAGTAGTCCTCTGTGGTTTTGGAAACTTTCTCATTTTTGTGTTTGTATGGGTAGTGAGAGATATTGCTGCAATGGTCATGAGATATAGAGTGAATTAAAGAGAATAAGAATTCACTAAATGTAGTGTTCTGGTTGTCTTTCACTCCTAACAAGCTTTCCAACACTTTGCAGCTTAAAATACAATTTAGTTTTGTCTCATGGTTCTAGGGATAATGGACTCAGATGGGCAGTTCTCAGTTTGGGTTTGTCCATGCAGTTGTAGTCAGATGGCAGGCAGGGGCTGGGGTCATCTGAAGGTTGGGCAGGTAGCTGGGTAGGTACAGCTAGTTACTAGGTGAGCATCCCTACCCTGATTGGGCCTCTCCTTTCTTAAAGAATATGGTAGGATTTTTTTAAAGCTCAAGAATTTATTTTCCTGGAGGTAGCATTAGGTGATTTGGGAAAACTATAACACTAAATTTGAATGGAAGTGGGGGCAGAGCAGGGATAAGGCAGAGGCCTGAGAAGTATCAACGGGGGCCATAGGGTATAGTGGTTAAGGACACAAGTCTTAGAGATGGAGACCATAAGCTACTTTGCCACTTTGTTGATTCCGCCATGCACTAGCTGTGTGGTTTTGGAGCAGATTTTTACCCTCTCTGAGTTTCATTTATCTCATCTCTAAAAGGGGATAATAGTGCCTACCTTTCAGGGTATTCGTGAAGACTGAATAAGATAATAAAATGCAATGCCCTATGCTTACAGGATTTTTGTTACATGTTCGATGATGACAGCAGGAAGTATTTCAGGAGCCAAGTCTAGATGTAGCCTAACAGATGAGAAATCCCAGTGCTAAGAAATTCAGTTGGTTCTAGATCTCTGACAATGTCTAGAATCAAAAATTCCCTGTACTATTTTAATCCAAGAAGGAAAAAAATGTACTTTTGATGAGCAAACTTGCTTCTGGATACGTGTTTCTACCTGCATCATTGTCCTTGTAAGGTGTTCCCAAAAGAAAACCATGGTCGTGGCTTATTCTGGTATCTTGTAAATGGGATTGTTTTTCATTACAGCAGTTGTTTTGGGCTCTGGGGAGGAGGGGAGGCTCAGATCACAGAGTGATCTATGTGGGTGTGTGCTGGGAATGCCCACTGCTGGTCCTTTGTACACAGCACCTCTCCCATAAACTGTCAGATTTCTCGGTGACAGCTAAATACATGCTTTAGACATGTGTTAAAAATCAGGCACGCCAGGCCCAGCTCAAATTTCATCTCACTGAATCACCTTCTGCATTGGTCCTTAAGGAAGAAGGCAACAACCTCAAACACAGATTAAGTTGCTTTCAGGTAGAATTACAGGACAGGGGCCTAGCTGGGGAAATGTTCCTATAATTTAAGGGCATCAGAGAGGACCCTACTGCTTGAGTGCTTCAAGAACTATAGAAATTGGCAAGCATTTTACTTTGTTTAAAAAAAAAATCTTTATGGGCCTTTATAACTCAACATTAAGCACTGGTTAAAACCGGATAGGCAGCAACAATTTTTATCTCCATCAGTATTAATTCTGGGACGAGCCCTCCACCCAAGTGACAGGAAGGCATCCAGAACTAATTTGAGTCCCCAGGCAGATTTAGAAAATTATTATGCCTCAACAGGGGGTAGAGTTGAATCTGCTTTTGGCCCACTTTGGAAGATGATCTCTTCTCGCTACAAATAAACAGATAATAAATTTTTAAAAAAAATGTAGGCCAGGGGTGGAGAGAGCCTGACTAGGTAATTTTAGCCATTGACACAGAGACATTTTTGCTGCTTAACAAGATCAAGCCTAAACTTGGAGTGGGCAGAGTTCTTCAGCATCTTCTGTGGTCAAATATGCAGCTTGGCCATCAGTATCATTCGAGATAGAAATGAGCACAGAGGCTGTTTCCCCTTCAGCTCAGCACTTGGCTCAGCCAGACTCTTTAAAATAAGAAAAGTTTGTTTGGTTCTTATTCTTCCTCTAAGGGAAAGGGCATTTTAAAAAAAGACCAGCAAAAATCCTTAGCCAAATTTGAATTATGAAATCAAGAAATGAAATCATCAGCAAGCTTAGGTGGAAATAGACAAGCAATCATTTAATCTAAAATTACACATGGTGAATATTTTAGATCATTTAACCAGTATTTCTTGAAGCAAGAATTGTGTAGTTAATAGTGATTTCTAAATGTATTTTATTTGAACCATATAGAGAAGAAAATTGATTTTTCAAGGTAATTAACCACAATAATGTGACCACCAAAAACTAAGCAAGATGTAGACAGCATTAAGAGAAATATAGGAAATAGAAAGAGTGAGTTAGTGATAAGCTAGAGCATGTTCAAAGGAGAGAAACCAGGGTGGTAGAGAGATACAAAACCCTGTTACATTGAGACAGTTCCCTCTTAAGGGGGGCAAGAAAAGGGGGTCTCAAGGGACAAAGGGATATGATGCATTTTGTTTTTCTGTTTGTTTGTTTGTTTTTTTTTTCATTTGAAAGGTAGTCATGTGGTTTTATTTTGTTTGTATAGAAGTTCCAGGACAAATGCTAAGTATAAGCTGCAGAAAGTCACTCAATTATGGAATGGGGTGCCCTGGTGGTAGTGAATTCCCTATCATAGTAAGAATGGATGGTCCCTCAACAGTGGTATGGTAAAAGGATCTGAGCACTGGATGGAACTGGATTTGGATGAAATAAATTTAGAGACAGAGTGATGCCATGGTTACATGAAGAGCTCAGATCTGAAAACAGACATATTTGGAGGCCTCACTCATTTAATATGACCCTGAACACTCTGCTTAACTTCTCTAAGCTTCAGGTGCTTCATCAGGAAATGCAGGTAACTGCCTGCCCCATGAGGTTTTTTTGAGAAGTAAACTCATTAATGCATGTAGAGAGTTTCACATTCTGCTTGAATATGCTTAATAAATAGTAGCTATTTTTCCCATTAGTCATGAGTATTAGGGTTTTTATTACCCTTATAGTCAAATGTAATTTTCCCAATTATCTAGATTAAAAAAACTTAACCTGCAACACTTATGTTTCCTACCACGAGGTGACAGACAAGACAGATTGGCACCCTATTTCACACTCTGGGATCTACCTTGGGGTGAGAAGCAGTAAGAAAACAGTAAACAATGAAAGGGGAAAGAGAAATGAACCTGGACCCACACACACTCACAGCCAGAAACAAAGCAGGGTAGGCCCACAAAATCAGATCATGAATTACAGGGAGTTACTATACTTAGACTTTTTATGATTACTTTTTTGTTTGGCATTTGTAGAAATAAAATATCTGTTGAATAATGAACAGGGGTTTTCCTAAAAGCTCATGCATATGGTGATTTTACTCAGTGATAGAGAGACAAGTGGAAAAGATGGTTAGAAAAGGGAAGTATGTGTTTACAGTTATATAAAGAAGATACTGAACATTTAGCAATGCCCTTTCTACCCACCCTCAGACCTAGGCTCAAACGCAGTCTCACACCTATCTGCATAAAGATATACCCCACATAAGCAGGCACCTAAGAGTCCTTTCTTGTCTACTTTTCCTCCAAGCTTCCCCTCCACCCATTCCTAGTAAAAGATATATAAAAGGACAAATTTACCCTGGGAGAAGACATTGCCTTTCTCCTGTGTAAGGACATTGACTTGAGGGCCAGGTAAGTGAATTCTCGTCCTGCTGGGCTACTTGAGTAGTTGATTTGGTTTGGAGAAGTCAATCTGTGAGTGTTCTCACTCACATGGTGAAGAGGGTAACCTAGCCCTAATTGATCTCCAAGAGGTTGTCCCATTCTAGTAGTCTCTTACTCTCTAAAGCAGAAAGTAACACCTTTCTCTGAAGCTAGCATTTAAACCTTAGTTACCTGGTCCACGAATTACAATTCACATAAAAACACCAGTGTACATATGATGTTAGAAGAATTGGAGGAAACTTTGGCAATTAAGTGGTCTTATCCCTTCAGTTTAAAGATGAAGAAACAGACTTAGGATGATAAAGTAATTTTATCAAGGATAGACAGCTAATTAGGTATCAATCCAGGACTAGGGCTTAAGCCCTCAGAAATTCTAATGATCATTCCCACACATATGTATACACGTATACACCACCCCACATGGTGATACTGTATGAGTTTTGTTGGATATAACTCAGATATCATAAAATCCACCTATATTAATTGTATAGTTCAATACTTTTTAGTAAATTTACAGAGTTGTAAAATCATCACCACAATCCAATTTTGGAACATTTTCATCACCTCATGAAGATTCCTGTGCCCATTTGCAGTTATTCCCCATTCCCACTACAGGCAAATATTAATCCACTTTGTGTCTCTATAGATTTACTATTCTAGGTATTTAATATAAGTAGGATCATACAATATGTGGTAGTTTCCCCAATTTTAAAAGGAAAAGCAGTCTATCTTTCATCAATAAGTATGATGCTAGCTGTAGATTTTTTATAGAATCCTTTTATCAGGTTGAGGAAATTTCTAGCTTATTGAAATTTTTTATCATGAATGGGTGTTAGATTTTATTAAATACTTTTTGTACATCTATTAAGATGATTATGTGGGTTTTGTTCTTTACTTGTATTATTCTATTAATATTATATTACATTAGTTTTGAGATATTAACCCAAATGTGTATTTCTGGAAGAAAACTTATTTGGTCATGGTGTATAATCCTTTTTATACGTAGATCAATTCATTTTGCTAATATTTTATTGAAGATTTTTGCATCTAGACTCATTAGGAACATTGGTCTGTAGTTGTCCTGTGATGTCTTTGTCTGGTTTTGGTGTTAGGGTAATACTAACCTCATGAAATTAGTTAGAAAGTATTCTTATAATTTGTGGAAGAGTTTTTGAAGAATTGATACTATTTTTCCTTTGATTGTTTTATATAATTCAACAGTGAATATATCTGGGCCTAGGCTTTTATTCTCTGAAGAAATATTTTCAATTGCTAACCAAATTCTTTATTTATTATGGGTCTATTTAGATTTTCTATTTCTTTTTAAGTCAGTTCCATTAATTTGTATTTGTATGTATGTGTATATGTATATACACACACATATATATCTTCCTATTTTATCTAAATTGTCTAATTTGTTAACATAAAATTGTTCATAATATGCTCTTATCCTTTTAATTTCTGTAAGTTTGGAAGTGATGTCTCCTCTTTTATTTCTGATTTTGGTAATTTGTATCTTCGTTCTTTTTTGTTGGTCAGACTAAATCATATTTTGCAATCTTGGCACTATTGATATTTGGGCTCAGTAATTTTTATTATGGAAGGGGCTGTCATAAACTGTAGTATGTTTAGCAGTATCTCTGGCCTCCATCCACTGAATACCAGTAGTGAGCACGCACACATGCACCCACATGTGTGCACACACATGTATGAGTGTGCATGTGCACAAGTGCATGTACACACAGACACACACACCATGGTATGACAATTAGAAATTTCTCCAGACTTTGAAAAGTATACCAAAGGTGGGATGGGGTGGGGGTGAAGGGGAGAGGCAAAATCATCTCTGGTTGAGAACCACTATTCTAGGTAAAGTTTTAATTTTGTTGATCTTTTTGAAGAATCAACTTTGTTTTCATCGATTTTATGTATTTTTTGGTTTTTTATTTCATTTGTGTCTGCTCTAAACTTTAACTGCCTACTTTCTACTTTCTTTGAGTTTAATTCACTAATTTTTTCTACTTTCTTAAAGTGAAAGCTTAGGTTATTAGTTTGGAGTACACAAAGTTATTAAGAAAATTGTATTTTGGACAACTTGGATTTTAGTAAATATAGCCTCTTAGCCGGAAGTACTGTTTAATAATCGTTAATAAACAGAAAATAGTAAAAGAAAAGCATTTCTTTAGCCCTCAATCTTGCATTCCCTAAGCAAAATATTTTGTAAAAGAAACTTAACTGTGGTTAACTTCTAGCCAGCTCTTAGCTAATATCTCTGGATTTCTCAAATGACATGAATTGTCATCCTTTTCTTGGAACTTCTTTTTACCTCCCATCTACATTCTGACCTCTTTTCATTCGCTCACACTGATAGATTAGCTAATCTGATTGAACAATTGCTGCTGATTATATGAGATAATATTATTCTTCTAAGTGCTGTAAATAATGAATGGTATGTGTAAGTGATCAATAAACAGTAGCTGCTAATATAATCACTATCATAATATTGGTGATGCAGACAATGAAGGAAGTGCCATTTGGAAAAATTAGACTTTAAAACAAGGACATTTTCAAAGCATGGAAGGACAGAGGAGATATAATCAGGCAGACTAGAAAAGAAGGCTTAGTTTAGTGGCCAGAATGATTCTCAAACTCCATTTGAAGAGCAGGTGCTAAGCTGGGATGGAGTTACTGCCAGGAGCTAAAGGGAGAGATGACTTTAAGCCTCCTTAGCAAGTGTTAGAACCAAGCCATGGAAACCGAATTCAGTTAATGAACACCAGGGTCAGGAGTAGAGCTAACAACAAGAAAGTAGATGAAAATTAGGAGCAGGGCAGAATATGAATATTTGGAATAAAGTAAAAAGGACCCTGGATAAAAGATACTTCTAATTAGTTTGCAGGTTGCCTTTCTGAGTTCTCTATGCATTTAGGGTGTCTCAGTGGTCCAGTGGGCCTACAGGTTACAGAGAAGCTGCTATCAACTGGCAGAGTCTGCTCTGCCTGTTTGCTATGCACAGGGAGCAGGTGCTGTGCCCTATCTCTGTGTGAGGCATATGTAATCTTTAAAGGGCCTATCAAGGGAAAGGAAGCTCAGTGCCACATTTCCTTTCTTGATTCCAGTCCCTCTCCCTCTCTCAATCCATAACCTTCTCTCTGTCCTTCTACCAGTCCCAATTTGTCTCCATTTGCCTTCACTCTTTTAGTCCCTCTTTCACTGCCCAGACCCAGCTTCTCTCTCACAGATTACATTACTCAGGCTACATCCACAACCAAGTCCAAGGCCGTTGGCAATATTCTTTCTCCATCTTAAATCCTGTTTCTTGCATAAAACATCAATTCTTCCTGTTTCAGGACACCCTGGGTGTGGTACACTGCTGTTTACAGTACAAGATCATATTGTAGCATCACACAGCTGGAAAAATGTTGAAATAGGAAAATGTGGGCTGGAGCTGAAATCCTGTAGGTACCCTTGTTCTGGGTTATGAGACATGTCTGTGAGCTGGCAAATGAGGCATGAAAATAATACATTAACAGAAACAGGTTTAAAGAAAAGGGGAAAGGGAACCCATAAGGTATCACCTGCATGTGATAAGAGCTTTTAAAGTATTTGATTTAAATTTTGCAATTCTATAAAAGAGCTGTCATATTACTTATCTTACAGAGGGGGAAAGTGAGGCTCACAGACCCTAAATAACTTGCTCACTGTCGGTATGTGGCAGAGCTGGGACTCCAATCTCAGTGTGGATGATCCCAAAGCCTTCCTGTCACACACCGGTCAATAGAGAACATGATAGTTCCTTGGTTATCTCTGTGGTCAATTTTCTTTTACACAGAGTAGAAAAATCTGGAGGAAGGTAGCTTGAATATGCCCTGACTCCTTTCCTTTCAAACCAGCTACTTTTCCTGAGTCAAGCACTACAATGGCTGTAGTTGACTATGATAAAAGTGGAGATCACTATGTGTGCAGACTTTTCTCTATCTGAGCCAGGTGAGAACCTGGAAACAGTGTGGAGACCTTAAGTTCAAGAATTCAAATATATGGATCCAAGAAGAGAATTTCCTCCACTGAGATCCATGGAGCCCCACTTCTCACCTCAATATTACTTCCAAGGGAAGGGCAACTAGGCTTGTGTAAGTGTGTCTGGGTTCCCTGCCCCTGAGATCTTTAGGAGGAGCTGAAACAGGAGACTTTCTTCTCTCTACTTCTAAGGTGGGAGACCCCAAGTTTGGCTGAGAAACAAAAAGTCTTCTTCCTGATGCTGATACATTAGTAAAGGATGATAAAGTGTCTATTGTTCTGTTGCTGGCTCAAAGGAACAAAGACCACCAAGTTTTCTATTATTCATGGGATGGAATCACTTGAAGTTCATCAACAGCTGAAACTGAGCCTAAATGAGCAGACAATCAAGTCAAATCAGAGAGGAGAGAACAAGCAGGACATTCTGAAGAGAATCCTAGTGAAACAGAGTTCCTGAGGGAGACTAACGACATATTATGCACGGGACAGAAAAAAAATAATTATCAAGGAGATTTAAAGACAACACAAAGATAGCTCTCAGTACTGAAAAACATGATTAAGAACTAATAAAGTCTGTAAATGAATGGACAAGAGAATCATCACTGAGATTCAAGTCACGAACCAGACCAATGGAAGAAATATTTTAAAGAACTGAGCAACAATATAAAAAGATTAAAACCATGAGGTAAAAGATTAAATCTTATAGAATATATATTGAAGCAACCTGAGAAACAAATGAGTCCCAAAAAGGAGAAAAAAGAGGAGCTAGAAGTGAGGCCATCATTAAACATAATTTAATAAGTCATAGAAGAAAATATTCCTGAACTAAAGCTGGATCTGTGTTTGCATAGTAAAAAGGCTCACACACAAAAAAAACTCACATAATTATGTGTATAAAGTACAAATTAAAGCAATGCAGTGTGTGATGTATAATATACATAAAAATAAAATATAAGACAATGATAGCATAAAGGATAGAGGAAAGTAAAGAGAAGTATGCTGTTAAAGATCTTAAGTTGTATATGAAGTGATTTATGTATTAATTCATTGTAGACTGTGATTAGTTAGGGATATTTTAATCCCAAAAGCAACCATGAAAAAATAAAACAGAAGCATAACTAAAATCCAACTGAGCATGTAAAATAGAACATAAAAAATATTCAATTAACTGAAAAGAAATCAGGAAAGGAGAAAAAGTGAATGCAAAACAGATAGGACAAATAAAACAAATAGCAAGACACTGCACTTCAACCAAACCATGTCAATAATTTCATTAAATATAAATGGACCAAATACTCTAGTTTTAAAAAGTGATTGTCATATTGACATTTAAGAAAAGCAAGAACAACTATATGCTGTCTATAAGAAATGCACTTTAAATAAAAAGCCATAGATAGGTTAAAAATAAAAGGATGAAAAAACCATACTATTCGATCATTATTTATACATTTTATAAAGCTAGAGTGGCTATATGAATATAAGACAAATTAGACTTCGAGACAAAGTGCATTGCCAGAGATGAAGCAGAACATACAAAAGGGTCAGTCTCATCAGAAAACATAAAAACCCCAAATGTGCATGAACAAAAAATAGAGCTTTAAAATGCATGAAAAAAAATCTAAAGGGAAAATAACCAGAATTAGAGGTGGAGCTTTTCATACTACTGATAAAACAGGTAGGTAAAAACAATCAGCAAAAATATAGAGTATAGGTTCTCAGAGTGGGATCTGGCTACCAGTGGGGGTCCTGAGACCTTTTCAGTTAGTCTGTAAACTCAAATTTCATAATAATACTAAGATATTTTGTGCCCTTTTCACTCTCATTCTATACTAAAATAATGCTTAAGAGGGTAGCTTCACAATGAGGTAAAGTTTCTTAGATGGAATATGAAAAGTACTAACCCACAAGAAAAAATATAAATTCTAAAATCTATAAATTTGCCAAAAAAAAAACCCCAAACTTCTGACCATCCAATGGCACTACTAACAGAATGAAAAGGCAAGTCACAGACTAGAAGAAATGTATCTAATATAGTACATATATGTAGAATATATAAAGAACTCCTACAAATTCATAACAAATCAATCTTTTTAAAAAAAGACAAAAGACTTAAATAGACACTTTACAAAAGCAGATCTACAAATGGCTAATAATCACATGTAATGGTAATTAACATCCTTAGTCATCAGGAAATGGAATACCATTTCACTAGAATGACTAAAATAAAGAAGTCTAATAACACCAATGTTGACAAGGACATAGAGCAACCTGAACTCTCATATACCACTGGTGGGAGTATAAAATAGTACAAACACTTTGGAAAGCAAATTGTTAGCTTAGGAAGTCAAGCATTTATCAATTCATAACATTACACATAAATTTCAAAAGTATATGGTAAGCAAAAAGAAAAAAAGCCAAATGAAATAATGTATTCTATTTGATCCCATTAGTTATAGAAATTCTATAGAAGGTAAAACTAATCTGTGGTGTATTTCAGTTTTATAAATTATACTTTAATAAAAATTTATAGAAAAATTATCTCACCTTCACCATCTTCCTTAGCCCTCCAAAAACTAAAAGTGTCATCCTTAAATTCATTTAACCAGGCACACATGAACTATAATTGATCAACTCTTCTCCAATTTTGAATTCTATCTCTTCCTTTACACTCTTATATCTTATATGTTACTATGTAGCATAAGGACTGAGTGAATCTATCAGTGTTAATTTTCATATTAAATGTCAGTAAACTTTGATTTCTTACTTTTAGAAAATAGGAAGTTCCAATATTTTCATCTTGTAATCCAACTGGTCATCTTGCACCTTATATATGTGTCTGTCACTTTGGAAATCACTGGCTTATTCCTTTACATCAGGATTGTTGCCTCTTGAAGCTGAAAGAAATAAGATTTTGTCCTGTCAACAATGAATAGTCTCCAAAGTATTTAAAAAATGAGAGGGAAATATCTAACAGCATTGTACAAGGACAAAAGGCCGAGAGATCAGTTTGAAGTCTGGAAGAGTATGGTGGCATAAAGTAAGACAACGACAATGGAGTGGATATAAAAGAGGTAGTTAGTAAGCAGAATCCAAAGATGCTGAGGGAAAAACACTGACAAGTCTTGGTGGGGTCAATGTGGAAAGTAAGGACATGAGAGGCATCATGAGTGATACCCCAGGTCCCTGTTTCAGGAAGCTGGGTGTGTGGTAGGACCCTTACCGAGGAGGAAGTCCAGGAGTTAGAAAGGGTGATGATGAATCTAGCTTTGGGCAACTCAAATCTGAATTTTCCAGGAGATTTCCAGTGGGCAGCTGGGAATACAGCTCTTATGCTCAATAATGAAGTCATGGCTGCAGAGGGAACTCTCAGATGTTTTCTCTTGGCTAAAGCTTTGTTTTACCAGCCTTGGTACTGCAGCTCTCCCTTAGCATACATTGGCGCCTGAGAAAACCCCATGCTTTCTTCCTGGCATCATTGCTGGTGCCTTCCCACTCCCCACTACACTTGAGGATAGCTGAAGTGGATTTCATCTTTCTCTCCCACCTCTTATTTGTTGTCTCAAGATTTTGTGTCACACCCAACTTCCATGAAAGGGCCCTACTGGAGCCTTCAAGTTTGCAGCCTGGTCACTGATTTACCATTCACTTCACCAAGAGCACAGACCTGTATACACTTAACATTTATTGAGCTTTATAATCTGACAGGCTTTGTGCTAGAGAAAAGATATACAGAAGTGTAAGGGCATGGATCCTGCCTTCAAGCTCACTGTGAAGAGGCAGACATATGCAACTGTAATTGATACAATAATTACATTGTCATGGGCATGGCTAAAATTCAGTGGGATTTTGGAGGAAGGGAAGGTGGGTAAGGCTGCACAAATCAGGGAATGTGTCAGAGAAATGGTAGCCTTTGGCCTTACATGGAAGAATCAGCTGGACTGAACAAGATGCAGCAGATCTTCCACACAAAAGCCCTGTAAAGACCTGAAGCATGAGAGAGCTTGATATCTCAAAGAACAGGTGGTTGCAGACAGCTTAGCGTGGCTGGAATGTAATGTGCAAGGACAGGAATGTTTGTGATGTATGTGTAGGGAGAGTTTGTAGAGCAAGTGCAAAGCCTTGCATGGTGTTTAAAGCTTCATGGGACAATAGGGACAGCATTTCTCTCATTTAGACTCTCTCCCTTAGGAGAAGCTCATTAAGCTCTGGAGTGAGAGAAACACAGCCCACTCAGCATCATCACACAGTGCTGGAAAAGGACATTTGGCTGCCCAGCAAGTGTGTTTGCTGCTAGAGCAGAACAGGTTGTGTGGTCAAGGTTCTACATTTATTGAGGAATCTAGCCAGGTGCAATCAGAATTGGGCCCCAATACCAGCACCAACATGGGCTTCAGACAGCCAGAGAATCTGCCTCAGAGCAGTACCAGGGCTCAGGCTAAGATGAGAGTCAATCAGTCCCAAACCCAAGCGTTGTTCCAAGTGCAATTCCCACCTGAAATAGCGCTAAATAACTCTAGTGGACATGGCAAGGCAACTAGGATCCCAGGAAAAGCAGTAGTCATAGCATGAGCCACAAGACCAACAGAACTCTGAAAGGTAGATAGACTTTGAGTCCAGGCATTGCAGCAGCAGTTAAAATGGCCACAAGATTGGGGAAGAATACAAGACAAAGAGAGAGGGTGAAACAATAATAATTGCCAAAGACCCAGCTCCTCCTACACACAAGCAAATAGCACAACTTTGCCACAGAGTAGCTCCCACAGAGATATCCTCTGAATTTCTGGATTAGTTTATTGGCTATGAGTGTTTTTATGACCATAGACTTTGATTTTTACTAAAACCCTTTGTGTTGTTGGGGCTATATCTTGTTAATAATCTCACACTATTCATGAAAGCTAAGAGGCCACATATTATAAGAAACACAACTATTTTACCTATCACCATTAAGGTAAAATATTGCTGAATAATTATAAAGTACAACCAATTGTGAGTCATTTAGTTACCCATAGTCTTGTTGCCACGTTTCCTGTTCTCCCCACATGTAGGGTACATGGTGGGACTATAGTTCCTGACTGCTTTGTGGTGGGTGAGGTCATATGACTAGTTCTGGCTAATGAATAGTGCATGGAAGTGACTAACTAATTACTTGTGAGTTTGAGACCTTCTGGTCATTATTTCTAATCCATGCAAAATTACCACATGGGCTAGAGATAGCAGCAGACACAGTACACAAGACACATGACTTGCTAAGATTACACTGAAATCAAGCCCTGAGCTGGGAGTTGGCCCTGACAAGCCTCCTTTGTGCTTATGCTTCCCCTGAATTAGGAAAAGCCATGGTTTCTGAGATTAATAAAAATTACTATCACTTTAGGAAGATTTAGGATATACAACTTGCATCAAGGAACACACATTTTTAAACAAAGATGTGTTTTTGATGGAATAATAACAAAGCACAACTTTATGACATAATAAAAATGCCAAATTTGGCCAGGGAAATCTTTCAGGACTGGGAAAATGAAACGTATATGTTATATTAGTTATTTTTCCTGTCTACCATCACTCACTGTATTTGGTCTTTTGGAAGCTCTTCCTTTAGAGTATTTGAAAATTTGTATGGATAACAAATGCTTTGACAGGGGCCTAATTTAGTCCTGAGTATCTCAGGATAAACAAGAGAGAAATATTTATGAACTTTACTCCCAGAAATTGAAGAGGCACAATAAGCAAAGACCTTCCCTGAATCTTCCAGAAAAATGTTTAGGAAATATAGACCAGGGGACAGGCTACAGGTATATGGGTAATGTTTGGAAATGTTGAGTTCTACCCACACTTATCATTTTGTTTTTTCATGTCTATGCCCCCATTTAAAGATGAAGAGTGAGGTCTTTGTACTTCATGGATAAAATTCCCAGATCTTCCTGATTTCAAATACCTTGTTCCATTCAACGCATAAGTATACTTAAGCTTGGGAAGTCATGTATTGTAATTTCTTAGTTTTTGATTCAGAATACATGATTGCTATAGAAACTGGTTGGACAGAAGGGCTCTGGGGAGCTTGCTTCCAAACTTCTAGGCTCAGGGAAAAAAGACGTTACTATGAAAATGAGAAGAAGCAGGTGGAAGCTTCTTACAAGTAGGAGGCAGCACCAGGACTGGCCTGGAAAAGTGGTCCACAGTCTTATTTAGCAGAAGGGCCCAGGAAGTTTCACAGAAGAAAAATGATGAAAGCAGTGCTTGTAAAAGTGTAATTTGTGACATCTCAGTAAAAATAAGCAAACTTAACAACCAGATCTTAGATTCTAAATACCATTCTCCACCAAAAGGAATCAGGGTTCTTTGAAGAAATGGCTGATTTCTGGGGTGGAGCTGGGAAAGTACAAGATAATCTTGGAACATCTTGCTGGTCCAGAAAGTAGAGATGTACTAAAAGAATATGGGGAGTGCCAAAAGGGTAAGGAGCCAGCTTGAACAGACTCAATCTGGGACAATTTAATCCTCAAAATAAACATTGACAGTACAGATTATAACCCACAGAATACAGTTAAGAATCCATGAGTCCAAACTTAGTAAATACATAAATAAATAAATGAGAAAGAAGGGTAAATCTCTTCTTTGTGGTAGAACAGTAACTAACAGATACGGAAAGAAGTGATGGAAATGAAAAATGATGGATGTAGAAAATAATTACCATTTGGCAACAATTGTAGTAATAATTGTTTTAGGCAAGAGTCACTATGATGTTTAAACTAATGGGTAAAAGTTTGATAAGAAGCAGGATTTTTATATCATCTGGAACTATATCCCACAAGACTCTTATTAATTGCAAATGGGAAAAACTAGTTACATCATGGGAGCCTTATAGACACCACTTTACCAAAGTGTTTGAAATTAATATTACCTATAATGGGCAATAGATGTCATTTGCCTTTTGAGATGTTCTGAGAAAGACACATCATTATTTCTGTGGTATTACTTACAAAAAAGGTATAACCTGACTCTAATTGTGGAGAAACATCAGATAAACCAAAACTGGAAAACATCCTACAAATTAACTGGTCAGTAACGTCCAAGTCATAAAACAGACTGAAGAACTTAAAGAAAACTATAGGGACATGACAGCCAAATACAGCATGTGAACCCAGACCAAATCCCACACCAAAGAAGTGGAGTTTTCTTTACCTATAAGGCATATTCACATGACAGCTGATGAAATGTGAATGTCTACGGATTAGATAATAGCTGAATGAATGTTAATTTCCTGGTTTTGATAACTACTGTAGTTAATGTTAAAAAATGTCTGTCCTTGTTTCATGAAATACACCTTGAAGAATTTAGGCATAAAGAGGCATTATATTGTCAATGCATTTTCAAATGATTCCAAAAGAAAGAATGATAAATCGAATTTGTAAAATGTTAACATGTTGGAATCTGGGTGAAGAATATATGGGAATACTTTACAATATTTTTGCAACCTTTCTGCATGTTTGGAATTACTTGAAAATAAAAAAAAAAATTTTTAAGGTTAAAAAACAATTGACACATAAGTAGAGTTTTCTAAGGACTTTCTTCTGGTAGAGAACATGTCGTGTGGAATCCCGTGTAAGATGGACTGGAGTAAGGCTGGAGGCAGAAGTAGATTTCTTCTAGTTGTACCCAGTGTGGGTCCAGAGCCACATTTCTTATTTCCTAATGGCTCCTGTTCTAATCTCATAACGGATACAGCCAGTAAATACTGGTTCTCCATCCTCACACAGGCACCCAAATGTTCAACACCCAGGTAGCTCCTCAGATGACATACCTGAAATCATTCCTGAGCATCCCCTGAGATTAGCCCATCTAAAGAGCAACACTTGCCTCTAACTAGAAGCTCTGATTATTTTGCTGACTGTGTCCCTACAATCTGCTAACTGTAGTCTTCTCTCCATTTCCAAGAACCTAATCAAAGTTTTATAAGGTTTCAATTAGGCCAATGTACAATCTTCTGAGTTTTAATAATATTCTATTTGTGTTCATGTTTAATCAAAATCCAGTGGAGGAATAATCCTAAATTGAGAGAAGTCACATGCTATCATAGGAAAAGCACTAAACTTTGAATCTTAACCTCTACCACCAACGACATATGTGAGCTTGGGTAAATTACTTCTATAGTCCTCATCCATAAAATCAAGATCTTAACTAAATCTTCTTAATAGTGGTCTCTTTCTTTCTTAAAAAAGATGATGGTTATTAAAGAAAAGTTGCTCTAACTTTAGCTGGTTTGCATACCCACGCGGATGAACTTTACCCCCTGAATTAAGGAGATGAGATCTTATACCCAATTCTCAAGGTTGACCTTGGTTTGAGTTCACAGCATTGACATCTTTTTACTCAGGGGAAGGATTACAGCTAAGAGGCAGCATTCCCACACCCAAGTCACCCAAGTTCTATTTTATAACAACTTCTGCCAACTATGCTATGTTTAGCTTAAACTATTTTTGGATACACAACAGTTAATCACCTCTTCCAGTGAAAAATTAAAGGAGGAAAACAGCACAGCAAAGAAGTCCTATAATTGCTCCTAAATACACCTAACTTCTCTCTTGGATCCCTTCCCTATGTCCTTTATCTCTGAGATTTCTGTGTTCGCTGCAGCAGCATGCACATGAACTGCCCCCTGCATCTGATATGTTCAGGTATCTGTTTCCTTCAGGCCTGGCTCAGATTCAGCAGTTCTGAGTCAACAAGGAGTTGGGAAACAGTGCCCAGTTTTGCCCAAAAGCAGGACTCAGGCATACACTTGTACAATCACTCTGCAGGTTCTGCCTTCCCCCTTGAGCTGCTTCTCTGTACTAAAGTCTTTGCTAAAGGCATAAAAGACTTTCCTCCTAATTCCAAAACTTCTAGGACACTGTCTCTGTTCCTGATGGCTATTAAGCACAACTCCACAGACCTTTTCAGATTTCATTCTGATCTGATTGTTCCTTTTCTCAAAGGAAAAAAAAAAAAACCCAAGTAAGAGAGACAAAGTTATGCTAAATTTCCCTTTTAGGGCCAGACAAGAGAATACAATGGGAGTCTTATGTCCTGGAGGAATGCAAGGAATTCCAGAAGATGGGCACAGGCCGCCTGAGTTGAGTGTGTTTTATAAGAGAAGACACAAGAGCAATGAGAGAGTGGACTACGTCCACTTGGTGCAGGCAGGATAAATTCTAAGAGATTCTTGAAGTCATAAATTTTCTGTTTAAAAAAAGCAGGTGAAAACTATTTTAATCTATTTTAATTTCTCTTACAAGTCAATTTTATAAAATTATAAAAATAAAATATCCATAATGTTTTGCCATCTTTGCTTTCTTATATTTTCATATGTATTTACATATATGTATGTAGGTGAAACATTTTAAATTGGTAAAATTTCAGATCATTTCACTTTTAAGTACTTAAGTTTTTAAATCCCCAATACAAGGACATTTGCAATTTAATAGCAATAACATTATTATTATTAAAATGAACAATAACTCCATAAAATCATGTAATACTGTGTGTCTAGTAAATTGCCTCAGTAGTACCAAAAATATATTTTATAGTTGTTTTCTTCAAAATATAATTCAGTCGAACCAAGCCAATTATCTGGTTGACTGTAATATTTTGCATTTATCTAACTGATTTCTCATAGTGTCATTTAAATGATTTCTCTCCCCCGTTTTTCTTTACACTGGAGGTTAGCTGAAAAGGCTTGATTAGTTTCAGGTTCAAGATTTTTGGTAGAAAGTCTTTATATGTGATGATGTATAGTTCATATTGCAACATATCAAGAGGCACATAATATCTGGTTGTACTATTAGAGAAACTATATTTACTTTATCCAGTAAGTACAGTCAACTCTGCTACAATGCTACACATACGTACTTGAAAAACACTGGCTATGCAAAATTACATAGTAAAAACTGCAAGGCTTATGGGAAAAATAGGGCTAAGGGTACTACAACATTCAAAAACTCTGTAAGTGACACATAATTTAAAAAAAGAGGAATCTGTTAAAAACAGTAGCAATTTTACACATGTGAAATGGTTAAAAAATATATAAATACTATAACAAATATGATACTTTACCTTGAAAAAACACCAGATGCTTGTGGAAGTGGGCATCAGAAGAATTGCAGCCTGTAAGTTATCATAAAGGGATAGAAACAGAGTTAACTAAAATTGGATAGAAAGTTCAAACACCAGATATGGATGGATGGGCTTATTACACATGTGATAAAATGAGGTAGCTGGTAGATGTTCGAGATGTGCCCATGTGTGCATTTTGTATCTTCCTAGGTGACTCAGTTCAGCAGGGAGCAGTTTTCTGCATTTACCTAGTGTTTCTTGTTGACAGGATCACACCCAAGTAAACATAAAAATGCATTACGCTCAAAGTGTTCCCTAGTATACCAACCACATTGGAAAGAATTCACATTTCAAAATAAGTGTTAGGTCAAAACTTACTGCATTGGTAATTTACTTTTCTCTCTTTTTCTTGATCGGTCTAGCTAGAGGTTCATCAATTTTGTTGATCTTATAAAAGAAACAGCTATTGGTTTCAATGAATTTTTCTATTCTTCTGTTCCCTCCTCCATTTATTGTGCTCTTTATTATTATTTCCTTCTAGTTACTTGGCGTTTAATTTGCTCTTCTCTTTCTAGTTTTCTAAGGTGGAGGTTTAAATCACCAATTATAGATCATTTTTATTTTCTAATATTAAGTTTTTAAAGTTTTATATTTCTCAATAAATACTAGTTGAGCTGTGTCTCACAAATTTTTATACATTACATTTTCATTATCATTGCAGAAGTGTTTGCTAAGATTTCCACATCTGTAAAGATGGAGTGGACATATTTTCTCCTATTCATTCTATTAAGTACAGCTAAAACTCTTGGATATCACATTAAAGAAATCTAAGAAGACTCTGAAGGATGGAGAGCAATTGGAAGATAGGCTAGGGACCCCAAGACTAGAGTAATGACAGAATATTAGGGCAATATCTGCCAAAGCTGGTGGGTTTCCTGAACTCCCAGCCCCTACACAGCAGTAATGAGAAGTCACCCCCCACTGAATGTTATTGGAGGCCAACTGTGGACCCCATATTTCCATCCCGACCTATTGGCAACAAGCCATGCCTTCCTCCTCTAAACAGAAATAAATTATTTTAAAAGGAATCTGAGAACATCAAGATAGAAGAATGAACAAGAGAAAGAGAAAACATTAGTTTTCTAAATTATGTTTGACAGTTGAAGTAAAAATTATAATACTCATAATACTCTAATTTGGTTCTCAATATACATAGTGGAATTTTTTAAATTTAATATTTATTTAATACAGTTATAAATGTAAGAGGGCAAAAGAATGTAAAGATCAGGTTTCTATACTTCATTCTAACGAGTAAAATGTCGATGTCAGCAGACTATATATAAATATACACACACACACACATACACACACACATACATATATACATATATATAATACTTGAAGTAGTCAATTAAAAAGCTATAAATAGCTATCTTATATTTACATACATTAATGTATAAATATATTATATAGTATCGGCTTTTTTTGTAAAAGCAAAAATCCTCTTTGAATTTCTTTCAGTTAGCAAAAACACAATAACGTAGGTCTTTCATAAAAGCAAAGTAGCTTAATATGAACTTTCAGAAAACAGATATTCTTCTCTTTACACCATTTCGGCTTACAAAAAGTGTCATAGCAATGTGTTCTACTTTTGTATAATGGGGATAACTTGTATAAAGTGATGTACTCAAAAACACCATAGACATAATTAAAAATTATAAATAAAAATAGAGTTCTGCAAACTGTTAAAGTAACCCACAGAAAGGCAGAAAAAAAAAAGAAAACTAAAATCAGAAGAACAAACAGAAAACAAAAAAAAATAAATGGTAGGCTTAAAGCCTAACATTAGCTAATAAATTATCTAAATATATCAATTAAAAGGCAGATTAGGGTTGGCTCCATAGTGTAGTGGTTAGCACGTCTGTTTTACATGCAGAAGGTCTTGGGTTCACACCCCAGGTGGAGCCACGGACCATAGCCCGGGTGTAGGTCAGGGGTGGAAGTGGGGGCGGAATTAAAGAAGGGTGGGGGAGACAGATTAGTAGAGAGGATAAAAAAAAAACTGAGAAAATTTTAAAGATTCTTTATATGCCATCTGGAGAAACAAAACCAAAGTACCTGGCCTAATTCTTCCTCTAATAGCTAACTCTTTTCATGACTTGTCACCTAAACCATACCCGGGTGCTCTTTGAATTAATCCAAATATCATAGCTCTTATGAGTCTAATGCTGTCATTTTACAATGTTCAAAATAAACCAATGTGATGGAGACTATTTTTGACAGTTCCAAAGAATATGTACGAATATATAAATCAAATGGTTGGACCCAAACACAAAATATGCTTATAAAATGCAAAAATTTTAGTTATCATATTATTATGTATTATTCATGTATTATGTTATTGTTATTTATCTCTAATTATGGTCAGAGAAGATACTGTGCAATATTTCAATCTTTTGAAATGAATATCCTAGCGTATAGTCTATTTTGGTGGAAGTCTCACATGCACTGGAAATCAACTTGTACAGATGTTGTGGGTAGTGTTCTGGCAATGTTAGGTCAAGGTGTTGTTTTAGTCTTTTACCCATCCTAAATTTGACTAATTATTCTATAAATTACCGAGAAAGGGATGTTAAAATTTCTAATGACGATTGCTGGTATTTCTATTTCTCCCTTTATTCCATCGGTTTTTATATCATATATTTTGAAATTATTAAGTGTATATATATAAATACACATTTATAAGTTTTGTCTCCTGATGAATTAATGCTTTTTATCATTATGTAGTGCCCCTCATTATTCCTGATAATCTTTGCTTGATGTTCACTTCATTTGATACTAAAAACTATACCACTTTCCTTATACTTCCATTTGTATGGGACATCTTTTCCTATACTTCTACTTTTATCTATTAGTGTCTTTACCTTAAATTGTGTCTTTTGTAATCAACATACAGGTGAGACTTGATTTCTTACCCATTCTGACAATCTCTGATTTTTAATTAAGGTGTTTAGTACATGTGCACCTAGTATAATCATTAATATAGATGGGTTTAAATTCCTTGCTGCTATCTAAAAAGATGTTGTTTCACTAGTTTTTATTTCCTACTTTCTTTAATCAAATAATTTTAAATAATCTCTTTGAATTCCTCTTTTTAGGCATACCTTTCTATGTACCTTTTATTTATTTATGAACGTTTACTCGAGGTATTACAATATACTTTCTGAATTTATAACAATCTCTTTTGAAGTAATGCAGGCAGTCCTCACTTTGCATGGCAGACAAGACTGTAAAAATGACCATGTAAGCTGAAACTGTGCAAAGCAATATTAATAACCATTGGGAAAAATTATAATTGTTCTGTGAACTTTAAACATTTTTGTCAAAACATTAAAAACTCTTTTACTCTTGTTTATAAATGAATAGGGAAATGTAAAGAAATAGTAAAACTAATATTTACTTAGTACATTGTAACTTAAAGCATTAGGAACATTGAAAATCAAAATGCTTTATTTGTTCATAATGAAAACTGTCAAGAGTAGTTTGAGAAGTGTTTGCCTTCTCATCACATAATTTATGATATAGAGTGAGCATTATGCATTAATGAATTGTCACACTCCCTTCTATATTCGGATCTACTTTCAACATTTTATCCTTTGCAGTCACAATGTCGTGAAATATCACGTGGCAGTCCTGTAATGTGAAGTTCTTTGCCTAATAACTGCACTCTGGGAGGGATATCTTCATCCTCCTTGTCACAACTACTTTCCTAATATAGATATGTAATTTCAACTTCCAGCTGCATACCTAGATTCTCTCAAATAGCAGTAGTGTCAACATTCCCATGATCAATTTTATAACTCCATTTATTTTTCATTTAAATTTCACATCTAGGTTTATCACTTTTCATTTCTTTGTTGCACTGTCATCTGTTTGGCCAAGTCCCATTCCTGATTGTCTATTTTTGTAAAATATCATGTGAGTTTACCACTGGTAGACTAGGAGGCAACACAACTGCATGCTTTGCTGTCTGTGTGAACTGGAAAACAGGTGCACACTGATCAATCACTGGCAGACTTTGAAATAAATGACATGGTTGGTTATTGATCATGATGTGCATATGTTGTTTACATAGTGACGTGTTGCCTAAAGAGCTAGAAGCAAATTACATGCACTTACTCACAGTTAGTATACTATGGTAATAAAATCTGAACTGTATTTTTGTGGGACCTGTATTATTTAACTAAATTTTAGTAACTGGAACTCATGCATATTGGAGCCATGCACAGGGAGAACTGTCTGCATTGTACTACTTCATGTAAGACATAAGAATCTTAATGTAGACCTTCTCATTCATTCCCTTAATACACTAAGCTATCCTAGAGATTGGCTTACCTTTCAGATCCCTACACAGAGTGAGCCTACAATCCCTTTCAGTGTTATCAAGCCTTGGGCTTGGGAAGGTCTCTTCTATAAAAAGTCTGAATCCCCATCACTGCCACTTGGACCATCCATTTCACTGCAGTTTCATGTTCTCTTTAGCAACAGATACATTTCTAAAGTAGACTCAAAGTTCAAGCATTTCACACTGACCAATTTAGGTTTGAATTTTTTTTTTAACTTAGCAGGTATACATTAAGCATGTGGTTTGTGTGGTCATTAATCTCTTGGCGATCTTAAAGAGTTATATATTTGATTGCCTCCAGGTCTGGAGGAATTCATAGATGTTAAGAGATAACTAAGTATATAAGGTGAGAAATCGTTTTGTAAATATTCAGACAATAGAGAGTACTTTGCTTAATCAGGGATTCAGACAGGGTCTCATCAAAGATAAGAGACATGAACTGGGCCCAAAGAATAGTTGGGATTTAGAAAAATATATAGAAAGACACTTAAATTATGAGTATAAAAAAACACCTATTTGGGGAGGCAGCGTGCCATGGCACAGTGCAGTTCTCAAACACGGCTGACCATGAAAAAGACCTGATAACTACAGATGTCTAAGGGCCAACCAGAAAGCTCCCCAGAGTTTCCTGTGATTAGCCAGGTTTGGAGGAGTTACAGTATAAAACATGTTTAACCTTTGTTCTCTGTGATAACTGTGAAACATTTGACTCTCTCTATATATAATTATTTGATTCCTGTAACACAGATTTAGTTCAAAAACTACAAAGTCCATCATAAATACCACGTTAATTTTATATAGAATTGCTTAGATGATATGAATCATTTCTCCATTTATAGGAAAGCAAGCCCAGGGACAACATCAGGCTATGAAAAGTCCTGCCTACACACACACACACACACACACACACACACACACACACACACACACACAATTTTTTTGGTTTGTTTTCTGGTGGCAGCTTTTGCTTCCTTTTTTGTCGCCATTAGCTCCCAGCACCCTGGCAGCCCTGTGGATTTCCTAGGTTGTAGAATGCCAGCAGGTTTCTTTAGGTAAATGAGGATCTTTCACTTGGAAAGTATTCCATAGCCTTCAGCCCCTTCTCTTTTTGGGGTAATTTTTCTAGGGCTTGTCCTTCCTCTACCTTTATGGGTATAAGCTACAGAGACCTGAGGCTGCAGTGTGGACTTGGAAAAAGGGAGCCCAGGAAGCTTCCCTCTCTGATGTGAAGCTGAACCTTACTTAGGCCAGCATTGTCCAGGTGAGAGAGACCCTCTGAGTCCTCAAACCAGCCAAGCCAGACACCAGGTTAGGCCCCAGCAGGCTCTTTGTTTGTCATCATCCTCTTTTCCCTCAGGTTCCTGGGGGGACTGCAGGCTGGGGTGAGGTAGGTTTTGAACTTTCTGGGTCATCTAACCACCTATAAATGTCTTTCCACAAGGTGCAAGTGCCACATCTTGAAGAAACTTAAATGTTAGAGACTTGCAAACCTTATAGAAATCTCAACCACCATAATTAAATTATTCAAATCTAGTTACTTTTAAAGCAATTTAGCAGAGTGGGATAATTGTAAAGTGCTGAAAAAACAGCTGTGGACCAAAACATTTCCACCTTACCACATGTTGAAATAACTGTAGAATGATAAAATGTTCTCATTGTTTGGGAATCACAAAACTTGTCAACTAATTCATAATTATCTTAGAAACAAGAGTGAATTTTTTTGCTAACAAAAATCACGTGCAGAGAGTCTCCACCACCCATTCACAAGGGAAAGTTATCTCCAAGTCCCTCACAAAATACGAACATGTATATTAAGAAAAGACGCATCTCCTAAACTCTCATTTACTGTCCACCAACACAAAGATTGGGTCCGAGAGTGTAAACTATCTCCATCAAATTTCTATTCTTATGTGCTTGCCAGCATTTTGTGGTTTGCGTATTTGAAACCTAAATTGCCCTCACAGGTATATGATGATGATGATGATGATGATGATGATGATGATGATGACAATGACAACAACAAGCTTATGATAAAGCAAAGCAAACACACAAAAAATACACTGGCAACTTGCTTTATTGCTTTGCACTGACTTTCACATATGTGCCCATGGTTTAAAGCAGGACGTCCCTGCACATGCATTCCTTCACAGCTCCCTCTGGCCCACCTAGTCCCACAGGCTCAGAATCTCGTGAACTACTGGATAAAAGAGTTGAACTAGAGGTGAGTGGTGCGTAGGTTCAATATCAGAGCTGTGGGATGCTGGGCTGAGTCTGCAAAGAGCATCTAGAGGCACAAGTCAAAAAATAGTCTTTGCCTTGGGCCCAATGAAAAGGCCTGCCAACTATGAATCAGTCCTTTCCAGCACCATCTGCACAGAAAAGCAATTGTACTCAATCCTGTGCGTTTAAAAAGTAAAGGATTATGCTATTGATAAACTTTCTCAGCAATCACTGAAATACTTTTTAGAAAGCAGCATGTGGAGTCAGGCTTCAGGGACAGAGAGAGGGCCAACCCATGTCCTCATCCACTTGTCCATTCATTCATCCATTCATTCATCCATTCATTCATTCATTCATTCATCCACCCATCCATCCATCCATCCATTCATTCATCCATCCATCCATCCATTCATTCATTCATAAATTCATTCGTTCACCAGAGTTTGTTGGTTGACCAGCAGTCCAGGTCCTGATTTAGGTTCTAGATACACAAGAGTAAATAAGGCTTGGTTCTTTCTCCCTAATAGTTTATATTCTGACTAGAGAGACAGACATACAAACAATAAATCATATACAACATAGCAAAAGCTGTAAGGAAAGCCTCCCAAACTACACTTTCCCCCATGGCATGCACACACCACATTAGTCAATATGAACCAAGTCTGGGCAACGTGGCTAGGTGGCACACCTAACAAATAAGTTTTCAGTATTTTGTGCTTCTCTGTATTTCTTAGGCTTCCTTAATCCTTGAATAAGAAACCTAATTCCTGTTTCCCTTGGAGACCCAGTAAAAAGAGTGGAAATCCAAGTCCCCTGAAGTTTCTCTCATCTCAGGTTAGGTACATGCTTCATTCCCCTAAAGTGGCCATCAAGGTTCTCCCCTCACCCCTGGTGGCACTCTTTGCTAGATGACTGGGGGCTTCCCTTGGTGGCTGCTGCCAGCCCCTCCCACCACTACTTGCCTTCTCTGGAGCTGATGGAGAAGGCTTCACGTCACACCACTTGTTGTCTCTTGTTGGCTCCAAAACAGGAACATGCCCTGGTGGCATTTAAGTCTCCTGTCTAGAGGAATTTAAGTCCAGGATTCCTGGAGTTTATCTGGAAGACATTTGAATGGTACTATCTAGTTTTACACTAAAAATTACTTTTCCCCTCTGACCCGGAACTAGATCATACCATGATGGTTCTCAGCAAGATATTCGCGTATTTAGAGCACTCAGCCCAAATGCAGGCATCAATTTTGGTCTCCCTACATTTTTTAAGAGTCTTGATCCAGGTACTGAAGGGCCTGACTACACATCTACCAATCAGTCTATCATCTAACTACCTCCAAAATTTTTAACCTTTGCTTTCTCTCAGGAAAGAATATTCCTTTACACCCCAGAGCTCCCAAGGTAGGTGCTAGATTAGCCGCTTCCCTGGCAGACACCAGAACAAGCAGTTGTCTACAGATATTCCATCCTTCTGGTCCAAAGTAGCATGAGGAGAATGCCAAATCCATATAATCCCCTATTCTTAATTCCAATAAACTATAGAAACTCCTAGTAACCCTGGAAACTTTTCAGGGTGAAAGGAACAATTTTTACTTGTTCTCTATATTTATACCAGAACTACCAAAGCATTTTAAAGTGCACATTGGAGAAGGGGAAGAGAAGACAATAACTGAGTTACTTATTTAACAGACAGGTGAATAGAACTTCACAACATATTGGGTAACTTGATTACATTTCATTACTTAAAATATGTTAAGTCTAAAATTAATGTCAGAAAGTAGGAAATGTTCTCTTAATTGGAGAGAGGAGTGACTAGTTTTCCCTCTGTGGCAAACTGTCACGTGAGGCAGGGTTTATAAAGTGAGGTATTCCCCAAACCTCATCCCAGTGAAAAGGGGCACATTTTAGTCTTTTCAGAATTCTTATAGGAACTCTTAGAGAAAAGGAAACCTTGGATTTGACAACTCTCCCCCTTAATTACCCTTTGTATCATCAATCCATCCCACATTCCAAAAACTCTATCTTTAAAGTTTTTAAAATACAGACTAATTTGACCATTACATGCCACCTCTGCTAATGCCATCGTATTCCAGCCAACAGCCCCCCTTGCCTGGACTCTGCATTAACCTCCTGGCTAGTCTCTCTGCTTTCCCTATTGATCACCCCTTCCCACACACAGCTAAGATTTTAAATAGTAAATCAGAACCAGTCACTCCCCTACTCAAAGCCCTCTCCTGCCTGCTCATCACACCAAGAGTAAAATCCCATTCCTTTCCAGGCTTACCCAGAGTCTCCCTGCCCCTTCTGCTAATTTTCCAACCTCATCTCCCACCACCTTCCCCTCACACCCCTACTCCAGCTTCTTTGGCCTCTTTCAAATCCCATGAACACATCCAGGACACTCTCCTGCTTTGGGTGTCTGCACTTCCTGGACCCTCTGTCTAGAATGTTCTTCCCACTGTGGTATATATCCAAAATAGCACTTTCTCCTCTCTACAACCCCTTACCATGCTTTTTTTTCATAAGATTTTTCTAGATATTTTATTATACATTTGTTTATCTCCCTCTTTCAAATTTATGCTCCATGGAATCAAGGATTTCATCTGTTTCATTAACTGCTATATTCCAGTGACTAAAATGTCAGGCACAGAGTGGGTTCTCAGATATTTACTAAATGCAAGAAAGGCTGACTGACCGAATGAACGATACACTATTTTCATTTCCTAATCCAGACTCTTTTCTCTCCAGTCCTGAAATAATATTCACCTTTGCTCTCACAACTTGTCAAAGCCACCCTCCACCAATCTGGCACAAGTGATTTCCCACAAAGTGAGGGGATAGAGCGGGCTTGGAGCTGTGAAAACTCAGTACATTTCAAGACACCAGATTATGCTCTTCAGGCGATTTCAGCTACTGTCAAGAACTCAACAGCTGCACCTACTCTGCCTAAGGAGGGGAATTTAAAGTGTGCACAATTTTAACAATAAACTTCAAAAATGAAGGTATGCCATAACTCTGAATGACCTCAATATACTCCGTGAATGTATTATAAAACAAAATCTAACTTTAAATAACTAATGCATGATTTCAGTCTTTTGATTAAGAAACACAAAATCAGTACATCTTTGGGGGAAAATAAAAACGAAAGTAAGTTTAATGCTAAAGGAATCAAACTACCTCAAAAGCACATTCTAGTCAAAAGACAAGAGTGCCCTCTAGTGGCCATTGGCAGGTAACAAAAGCATGGGTAAAAAATCACAGAGGAAGCAACTTTATATTCAAATCCACAAATGGGATTATTAAAAAAATATTTCAGTCCCTTCAAAGAAAATGGACTATGGCTAAATAGGGTAAAAGACTCATTTCCTGTTTTTTTATGGTGTTGAAGATTATTATGAGGAACAGAAATTTGGAATTTTGACAGAGGAAGATAAATGATACAATCTAGAACTCAAGATGGACATATGATCCATGTGCAGGGGTGAGCAGTGATGTTTAAGTTAAGGTTTGTGAAGAGGTGAAGGGAATGGTGTGTACATGGGAAGTTATAACACAGATGATGGATCTATAGATGCAAAGGCACAGAGGTCAGAGAGAACATGTTTAAGGAAGCCAGGAATTGAAAGCTGTGACAATTACTCATGATTGTCTGCTCACCAGCCATTCTCTGATTCATTTTTCCTTGCTAGTCTGCTTTCATCTTGGTGGCAGAAAGTACCAGATACTGATTTTTCCAGCTGCTCCTATGCCTAGACATGGCCAGATGACCCAATCCTAGTCCATGAGATGCAAGGGATCACGTGTCTGAGTGATGGCAGAGATATTGTTTCGTTCATGATTAAAGAGGAGAAACCCATGAAGAGGTCGCATCATTCTCAATTTGCTTGTTGAAGTTGTAAAAATGGGACCCTTGGAGCTACTGCAGCCATCTGGTGGCTGTGAAAAGAGACATCACCAACAGTGAGGATGGTAGTGTGATGACATTACAGAGCTGCTGAACCACAATCCCTAGGACTGCCCAGTTCTGCAATTTCTTGTTAGGAAACAAAAAGTAATCCTTATGGCTTAAGCCACTCTCAATTAAATATTCTTTTATTTATTGCCAACCACACTCATTGATGATGCTCTTATTCTGTGACATGAGAAACAGTGGAAAGTTTTAAGAAGGGACGTAACACAATGAAATTAGAAAGATCAGGCTGCAAATAAGCAGAGAAGGGATGGACGAGGGCTAGAAGGGAGGTCAGAAGGCCAGTTAGGATAGTTGTCAAAATTTAAATGTAGGTAGAGGGAGGTAGGTAGAAAGTAGGGCCTGACTTCTGAACAGAAGGAAGAAATGAAAAAATATATTTAGAAAGTAAAACGGACAGGGTTTGGTCATTCATGGGGAGAGCTAGAAGATGAGATGAAGGGAGGAGTCAAGAGTGGATCTTAAGTTTGGGGTTTGGATAGTAAGGTATGTAGATAGGTCACCCCTTGATATACAGAATTTAAGAGAAGGAGCAGGTCAGGATGGGATGGTGATGATAAATTCTATTCGGAACACACTGGGTTTGAGGAGCCAAGTGGAGTTCAGTGAGCAGTTGAATTTTATATTGGGAGCTCAGAAAATCTGGAGTTAAGATAAAAATGTTTGACATAGACACATGGATACGGTAACAGAAGCCATGGAAGTAGATTCACTCACCACTTTTGGAGCATATATAGAGCAAGGGAAACAAGAGAAGAGGGCAAAGGAAAGCCTTCATGATGAGCAACATTCAGAGAGAGAGGCAGGAAGAAAAGCCACATTGATTCTAAGAAAAGGCAAAGAGAGAGAGCTAAGAGAATGAAGTGTCTTCAATGGCAAAGAAACAGAAAGGCTCCAGAAGGAAACGTCCAGCTTCAGAAGAAATAAAGTGCAATAGGGACAGAAAAGGACAGCCCCAGTGACCTTAACAAGAGTGTATCTGTGGAGTGCTGAGTGAAGAAGCCAGAGTTGGTGAAGATGAAGAGATAAAATGGATATGAACCAAGGAGAATTTCTTTCAAGAAGATGCCTATCAAAAGAAGGAAAGATAGAAAGATAATCAGGGAAGACATGGGGCCCAGGGAAGAGTATCTTTTCAAGATGTGGATGTTTGAATGTATTTACATACTGAGGGGGGAAACCAGCAGAGGAGGTGGGGCAGAGGTATGAGGGACAAAAGAGAGGTAATAACTGAAGGAATGAGGTCCCTGAGGTTTGGGAGGGTGTGGGGAGTTGGAGGCATGAACCTTTTAAGACTCAAATAACAGTTCCTTCTAAAGCAAATTAACTCTTTGGTGGAAAATTCAACCCCAGTCAATATTAGGGCTCTCCCACCTCCTAGATATTATGCAAGAATCCCAGCACAGCATCAAAACATCTGAATAATGGCTCTGGTTGTTAACCATAGTGGTTAGCAGAGAGATGCTCACTTTTCAAGTCTGCAGGGCCTAATCTGCTTTGAGCCCACATACCTGGGGATTAGCATCCTTAGATTTATCACACTGATAACCCACATTCCCCAGGTGACTGCCACCGAGTCCACATTATTTGTGGGAATTCCCCTCTCCTCTCCACTGCAAGGGTCCTTCTGATATGTGGGAAATCATTCTCCAATCTTCTTGCCTTTATAGACCATCTCTTCTCTACACCCTTTGACTTCCTTCAATAAGCTTGAGTATTTACAGAGAACAGGACTTCCAGCAACCTCTGGTTTTTACTTGGCCACAAATCTTCTCTGTGGCAAGAGGTGTGGGGGTGCAGATGGCTGAGGAACATAGGGCAAGCACGAATTAATATCACAGCAAATTATTCTACCACAAGAATAGAATCCAAATTTCAGGCAGAAAAATGAGTCCTTCACAAGAAGAGAAAAATCTCTTCTACTGGATTGCTAAGTTGGCAGGTGGCAGTAAAGGGAGAGCAGGAATTTAAGAATTTTCCACCTTGATAGAGGGTTGTCTGTTGAAATTGGTGGAGATAGTATAGTGGAGGGACAGGTGTCCTGAGGATTGCAGTTAAAGTCCAAAACAGCTGCTGTGAGGAAGAAGAGAGGGGACATAGAAGTACTGCTAGGCAATGTTAAATCCTTGGCTGGAGTTATAAAACATCCTTATGCATACATCTGCACTACTGTGTGACTTTTCTCCAGCATGCTTGGCAGCCCTAGGGCAGGATAGAAGAAAGCACACAGTTGGGTGTCCCATGGGATGAGATGGGATATTGCCAGAGACATGGCAGAAAGACAAAGGGGCAAAGGAGACCAGGGTACTGGCTAGAGACTGGTTAGAAGGGGACTGTGTAGGCAGGGAGTAGGCAACTACAGTTCAAGATCTCCGAGCAATGCAGTTCTGGGTAAAGGCATGTAGCCAACCTCCTCAATAAAAATATCATCGGTATATTCTCTCTCACGGTTGTACTAGCTACAGAGACTTTAAGACATGGCCATAGGCAGCACCTCAGAGTGGCACTGATTAACTGTTAGCTGGAACATATGGTGTAATACTGTCTCGGGGTCTGACCATCAATTACAGTCACTCTGTACCCCTAGTCTGACCTTGGTAATAGCTCCAAACATGCAACTGTGTGATTTGACTTTCTTATCCAGAAGCCAGTCAGCTCTGCACATCAGATGTTCTTCCTGAAGATTCCACTGCTCATCTTCAGGACAGAGGAATAAAGTGACTCTAGTTGACCCGCATTAGAAAACACACTGAATTATATCCTTTTTAAGAGAAAAGTGAGGTGGTGGTGTCAATTCACTCATAAAAGGGAATCCTGCTCTTTACAAACTTGAATAGTCTCCAGCAAAATCCAGGGAAGGGGAGCTTGATCGGTAGGAAGGTGTGTTCCAGACTTCCTGGTAGAAATGGTGGAAGTAATTGCATCGGGCTATTAGAGTATGGTGAAGCCAAACAGTATGATCAAGAATGAACTAACAGAACTCAGATTAAGCACAACTGAGATTAAACTTTAGCTTCCTGCACACTACACCTATGTGTAAAAACAAACAAAAACAAACAAACAACAACAAAAAAACATGCAGATTGGATGATATGGCCTTTTCAGCCTATGTGATAGTTTTCCCACTAGCTGGCATCCCACTTTGCTTGGGGGAATATGTAACCATCTTTAAATAAATCCTAGCTGCCAAATCTCCTGAGACCTATTACAATAGGGCCACCCATGTGAGAAACAGTTTGCTCACATAAGTCAATGCCTGCAATTTGAAGCATCTGGCCCAGTGACTTGTTTTAGGCTTATGTTTGAAACCACAGTTTGATTCCTCTGTTCATTGACAGCACCTCTCACCTGATCAGCAGTCGCACTGACCTCCCTTCACACCTCAGCTTCAGCCCCTCTGGAGGATAACAGCCTGTTTCTTTAAGAAGATCTTGAGGACTTTCCAGAGATAATTAGGGAGCATTCCACAAAACTATTCAAACGGACCAACAGAGTAGAATATACTCTCTGTGATGTCAATTTTATGCAACTTGACTGGGCCACAGGGCCGGATAAGACATTAATTCTGGGTATGTCTGTGAAGGTGTTTCTGGATGAGATTAACATTTGAATTTATGCATTACAGTAGATAACCCTCCCCAAGGTGGGGGGTCAACATCCAATGCATGTAGGGCCTAAATAGAACAAAAAGCAAAAGAAAGAGGATTTGTTTCCTTCCTGCCCATCTGCTTAAACTGGGACTTCATTCACCTCCTGCCCTGAGACTTAAATGTACACCATCAGCTCCCCTGGTTCTCAGGCCTTCAGAGTGGGACTGGATTACCACGCCAGTTTTCCTGGGTTTCCAGAATGTGGACTGCAAATTGTATGACTTCTCAGCCTCCATACTTGCATGAGCAATTCCTCATAAAAATCTCCTTTATATATTTGTATAGATTATAATTTAATAACAGCATTCTTGTTAATTCAGAAGATTAAATAACTCCCTAGAACCTGTGACGTGGTCTTGAGATTCCATCTCCTGCTTCAGGATCCAGGGTTCCTTGAAGAAATGGCCAATTCCATTCTGGGACAAGAAACCTATCTACTAGGTGAGCCTGTACATCTCACTTCACTAGAAAGCAAGGAATCTAGAAGAGACTTTTAGGGTTGCACTAAAAGAACTCAGAAGCCAACTTGGAGGGGTTCATACTGGCCAAAATAGGTGCAATTTGAGTATCAATAAGGATAACTTGAACAGATTGAAACACATTGAAGATATTTAGATCATAATTATACCTAAAAAATTTGGTCACTATTGGAGATGCTAATAAATTAATCCACTATTTTGAAACAGGAAGACATTTTTAAAAATCAAGAATTTATCCTGCATTTCCTATTACAGTATACCACTAGGAAACAGTAGATAAAAGAAAGTTTCTCTTTATAGACATATTCTGGAAAATAAATGAAGAATGACAGAATTAGAATATCATTACTTTGCAACTCTTATTAATGTATCTAAGGAATGATCACCAATGGTTGTCAAAATTACAAAACGATTAAATGCCTCCTGATGAAAGAACATGCTACCTAGGAGATAGTCTTGCTAAAAACCTCAAGATTGAATTTGATCAAATCACTTTTCTAGATCCAGCTACCAAATTACGGGAAACAGAAGATGCTCTACAAAATGAATGAGCTTGTGTCTCCAGCAAATAGCAATAATGTGTGTGTGTGTGTGTGTGTGTGTGTGTGTGTGTGTGTGCGCGCGTGTATTCAGTTTAAGTAAATCTTAAAAGACATATCAATCCCTCCCCCAAATAAAAGGAAGCTATACTGATGACCTCCTGGTTTCTTATTGACCTTAGAGTGATCTTGTTCTCTTTCAAAAGTTCCATCGTTTTCCCAGGACTTGAGCTATAGCAATGCTCTTGAAACACTGCTAATCCTTAGATCCCTCCTATCTCAATGTTTTCGAGATCCTACCCCTTATCCTCTTCAGTGTATTTCTATAAACTGAAACCTTAATACTATCAGCCACATAAACCCTAAATACACTGATGTCACACAGGATCTCTGGCTCTGGGAAGTTCAACAGGATTGGAAAGATGAAACTGGGGCTAGAAGCTGGGCTCCGTAGGACTTGCCAAAGAAGGAAATCTCACTCGATAGTTGTCCAAAGCAGAAAGCATGGGAGAGCACGCCGAAGCCACAATCCATGAGATGCAAACAGGAGTCAGGAGTCAGGGGGATCAAATGTAAACATTAAATCGAAGGGGAGGTGAGATTATAAAAGATAAAACCAAGAGCCAGAAACTGGTTGGGAACTAGACTGGAAGGGAAAGAGGAAGAGAACAACTGAGAGAGCTTGAGATTGGATTTATAAGGGGCAAGGTGGACATCGGATGATTGTTGCTTGTCCAGCATTCTCCTTCTAGTTGGAGAGCTGTTTCTTCTCCAGCCCAACCCTACAAGGGAGGGCCATGACCAAGGCTGGGACTCTCATATGTCCCTACCCACGTAACTATAGTGACTGATCCAAGGAGGGACACAGATACAGAGAAGGACACCGATACAAGGAGGGACACAGATACAAGCAGGGCCACTCAGGGTTCTTCTATGAAATTCTTCTACTTAGATACTGGAAAGAGCCCCTCTTCCTGTAAGGATGAAGATGTGATCTGTCTGCAATCATATTCCTGTGATGTGCAGCCAACATGTTAATGAGAATAGAAAAAAGAAGAGCTGAGAAATTAATTTTTTAAAAAAGAGGGCTATAAACCACAATGACAACAATGACAATGCTTGAGCTCCCAGACCTAGTCTTGCCTGAAGTGAGCACCACCCTGGAAATTACTAATTGCAGAGACCAATCAATCCATTGTTTGCTTTTGTTTTAGTGCACAGTAGATTATTGCCACTTGCAACCAAGCGTTTCACTACTATAAAATGTAGAACAAGTATGAGCTATATCCATTCCAAAGCCTCATGGGTCAGGGCCTATTCAGCCTCCATTTACCTGGTCTCCTCAAATTGCCACCTACATCCTTTTGAAACCCATTGGCTTCAACCTTATGAGCTCCTGCTCACTCCCTGGCATAAACAACAGTCTCTTAGTGATTGCATTTGAATTATTCTACACTGGATGCAGTCTCCAAATAACCAAACCCATAAACTGTCACTGTTTAATGTTATAAAATTTACCGAAAAGAGGTACATGAAGCATTTGGAAAATACAACTCATTTTCTCAATGATTTTAATTACTATTTCAGATATGTTTCATAGAGGTAGGCTTGGGAACAGGAGTCAGAAAAACAGTTTTCAATCTCAGAATCTGTGAACCTTGGTTTGGTTTGATTATGACATGCCCACTCTATCAAACACTATTTTAAATACTTCGCATATGTTAACTCATTTAATTCTCAACAACCTACCATAAAAATAAGGTAGGTATAATTACATGCCTATTTTACTAAGAAACTGAAGTATATGGAGTTTAAATAATCTACCCAGCATAATAAAGCTAGTGAAATGTGGGTGGGGCATGTCATATGTTTTAAATTTGGAGACTTGTGTTCCTCATCCACATAATAAAAGTTATGTGAAGTGCTGTATGCTAAGATGCAAGGAAAGAATGGAGTTTGGACTCAGAAAATTGTGAGTTAGAATTCTAAGCCTCAGTTACCACATATATAAAACTGACTACCACCTTTCTCTTGGATTTGCTTTATGGATTAAATGAGAAAATACATGTTAGCAGCTATGGGAAATTTTCCTCCTGTGAAGCAGAGAGGCATCAAGACTATTGATACAGATTTTTAAGAGATACTTGAAACATCTGAGTCCTTCCTAAGAAAATGACCACTCACGCGCAGCAGAAGAAAAAAAATATTAATAAGTCCCTCCTCAGTTAGAAATCATGATTGCTTGATTTTTATGTTTCTATAAAAGCACAGGGAGTTATCTGCCACTAATGAGGTAAGAGAAGAATCACAATTAGATATCACAGTGGGCCTACAATTTCTACCCTGAAGAAAAATAATAAAATGTGTCAGAACATGTTACTTCTTCCTCCAGGGGAAACTAAACTGGTAGCCACACAGAAGCGGCTGTGTGTGTAGCCAAAGCCCCTCTGTATCCCGTCATCACCAAGTGAGCCACACAGCTTCGGAGTCAAGACCGTGAAGACAAGTGAAACATCCTGCCTATAGCAGTGGCTGAAATCAACACAGCATCTGAATAGTGCCTGGCGTTGCGTGGACAGGAACACTGGAGAGGGGGAACCCTTCTGACTAGTGTCTCGCTTGGGAATCCAATATTTCCATTGCCTCGTGATTGAATCAGAGTAGATTCCAGCATAAACATGGCAGTGTGGGACAGAAATTTCCCAGTTTTCTGTCAGGATGTCATACAAAGCAAGGTTAGGGACAATGCGATTTTGAGCAAAGCTGGCAGAGAGGTATAATCTTCAGCTTCAAAAAACATCTAGGAGCTGTCCAACATAGCCAAATCAGGTGCAAAAGCTACTTAGGAAGAAGCTAGGATGGAGAGAACCTCAATGAGCTAGGCCAGGAGCTCAAAATATGCCAGTGAGAATCCAATTCCTCTAGGCACGGGGCTCATCCTGATGTGACAAATATCCCCTGAATACAGGAAGAGTTGTAAGATCTGGGGAGAGGTCAGATATGGACTGATCTGGGGGAGGGGCTGGTCTAATGTGCACCACTTCAAAATTCTCTTGGCTCCACTTCTTACTCCAGCCAAAGCTGCAGCATCCATCTCCAAAGAAGCTTTGACTGGCTTAGCAAGGATGCAGGTAGGTGAAGGCTGCCCACTTCTCATTACCTGGGCACCCACACTTGTATTCAACCATGGGAAACCTAGAAACATGGGGGATAGGAGTCAACAGATAAATGCTTCCCCTTTTCTTTCCTGAGAGAATATTTCTTACATTCATAGGAGGAAATATTACAAAGTAAATATCTGTAAATTCCAGAGGGATCAAGCACTAATTGCCAATGGTACGACATCTCAATAATGCACCTTTATATCAGCATTTTCTGCTTCACTGTCTCAATTTCCTACTTCCTGATATCCCAGCCCCACCCAACCCCCCAAATCTACCAATATGCAAGCCTTTGTCTCAGGCTCTGCCACAGATGGCCTTAGAAAGCAAACTCCCCAGATGGGATTCTGGACATGACTGCCCACCAGTCAGGTGGCAAGGACCCCATTTATAGTGGCCATTGTGGGATAAAGCATCACAGTGAACTCTTACCTGTGAGGGACTAGGTGCAGAGTGGCACTTAAACAGCACAGGAAAATGGTAATTATGAGGTTTGTGGCATTCATTGGCTTTGATAACTGTTTTGAATATCTTTATAAAAAAAAAAAAGATAGCTACAGGTCAGCCAACTGTAAACTGTAAAAACTAGAGGCTCTCTAGGGAAACACTTAGAAGACCCTTATCACCTGAAGCTGTAAAGCATATTGTACTGGAAATGATGCTCAAAACCTGTCAAAGAGGTAAAGCTACTAAGTAAATTGAATGCAGTCTCAACAGTTCCCTTATGTCATAGTCAGGAAGAGTGGGACCCAGAGGACTGAGATGGAGCTGTCTAAGGGGACAAGGCTCAGAATCCAGAATTCCCAGGTCCCCTAAATCAGCCCATCCGCGAGCGGCCCGCCCTTCCTCCAGTTTGCCAGAGAACAGCCTCCCCTTCTTGGAGAACCTATAAAGATTTCATTTGAGGGTGCTGCTTTGCAAGTTCTTCCCTGCTGCCTCTGGCTATTAAAGTGTCATAGCCCAGTCCACCCAGAGGAGAGAAATGCAGTCCCTGCTCTGGAAAAACAAACAAACAAACAAACATAGAACAGTCTACACATTGAAGGAAGAGACAGCTAATATGTACCAGCAGGAACTAGGGGAAGGCGTGGGAGTGCATCTTGAGAGTGCTCAACTGGGATGGGTGTGCAGGAGGCCAAATGAGGGAGCAATTATTGGCATAAGAGGACTGTCTTGTGACTCAGCATTCAGCATCTAGAGCATCCCTCCCCCTTCCCTTCAGTGTCACTAGGATAGCTTCCTGAAGCTTGGATATGGAGCGGCCTACAGAGAACTAGGTGGAGACACTGGAGCTGTTTTGCATAGTGTTAAGAAAGAAGTGAGTGGATTCATGGAAGTGAGCATGTTAGATGAAATAATTTTCCAGATAGCCTATTATGCTGGTACCATTTATTACCTAAACCATTATCTTTTCCACTTAACTAAAATGTCTCAATTTTTATACTTTAAAACAACACTGCTCACAAATTGGGGGTTGCCTGGAGGTGAGGGTAGAAGTAGGGATTGTCTGTAAACAGGCACAATCTTTTGGAGGTGATGGAAATGTTTTAAAACTGGATTTCAGTGATGGTATATAAGATCACAAATTTACTAAAAATCATTGTCATTAAAAAAATCACTTGTACATCTCAAATGGATAAATTTTATGGTATGTAAATTATACCTCGGTAAAGCTGCTTTAACAATTACTCCACGAATATCACTTATATACTTTGTAACTTTCATTATTGTCTCTAGAGATGGCATTTTTCAAAGGGCTGCTGTCCAAGGTGAAATATTCTGACCTACAACGTATTTTCAGCTCAGCTTCAGAACGCTGGAGAGTGCAGTACAATTCCTATACTACAAACATGCAGCCACTGTAAACTGCCATTCACGTGTGCCTTAACTAGAGAACATTGTGTCGTGATTCACAACCATGCTTTTATTTTCGGAAGAGCAGAAACTCAGTTCTTTTCCTGAATATCACACATTATTTTACTAGATATCCATTTGATTCCTAGGTGTGCTAAAAATGACTGATTAAAAGAGCTTAAGCATCATGCCATGGGAAGAGGGAAAACTTAAGGTCCACATATGCAGTGTATGATGTTAACAAAACCACCAGGAGAATTTGTGATTTTCAACTGATTAAAATGGGGATGTTATGTGTTGTCATTGTTATCGTTTGCCAGCAGAGGGCAACCCAGGTCCCATTAAACTACTAAACTATGGGGAGAAAGGAAGACAAAAAGGGAAAAAGAACATAAAAGACAACAAATAATAACCAGACGGCACTAATATTTTGATGTTTGGGTATTTAAATTCAGTTGGGGTTTTCTCAGACTCATGAACCACTTTCCTTCTTCCCATTCTCTACACTCCTTCTGTTTCTATTTTCTACAAAATACATTCTGATCCTTTGATGTTTCTAAAAAGAAAAATCAAGGCAGGAGAAAACACCGTGTTACTGCTAATGTTCAGGATTGACCCGCGCATTCTGCAATACTTTTAACTGTCTCTTTTCATGAGAAGCACTGGCATTAAAAATGAAAGGAAGCTGGTTCCTCCTTTCCCATTATTAGTTGCCAACCCACATCTTTAACTGATCCTCTCTCATGGTTCTTGCAAATCTAAGAATTCTCAAGTCTGAACCAGAGTTTCTCAGAGTGTGGTGTGCCTCAGAACTACAGGTTTGGGCAGGATGCCTGTTAACCCTGAGGACAGTGGGCCCCACTCTAGACAACTGAATTAGAATCTCTGGTGTCAGGACCCAGGAATCTGCATTTTAGCATGCACTCCCTTGCGATTCTGAGATTCTGATAGGAAGAGAAGTGTGTGATCTACTGATCTAAATAAGAAAAACAAGAGACCTGACACCAGCCCTATCTGAGGCACTCTCTCTCATTCCTTCACAAAACATAAAGTGGATAGCAAAGCATGAAGGGATGGCAACAAAGTAGCAACTATAAATCAGCAGACTCAGACCTAGTGTCATGAACATCAGACCTAATTTTCAATATATACAAGGAAAACACTAGGATGCTATGGATTTGCAAGATAACTCTGAGGGTAGAAACGTATGTGTCACATGCTACTTAATCAATAAATGTCTTTAAAAAAAATCAAAGCAAAAAATTGAAAATAAGAAAAAGTCAGCAAATGGCTGGCTGCTTATCTAAAACATTTTATATAGACTAGCGCTTCCCAAACTTGCCTGGGAAGCCTGCTAAAAATACTGACACAAACTCTCCAGAGCATGTTTAAGCAGCCACCGTCACAAAACTGAGTGGGACTTCTCAGGTCTGCCAAAAAAAAAAAAGCCTGCATCTCCCCAAGCCACTGTTCTCCACAGAAAGTTCTATTCAGTGTGTGAACACAAAGAACAATTTAGTTGGGGAAAATAACTGATTAATGAATCTATGTTTTGTCATCATTCTCAACACCCAAAGCAGGGCCTAAATATCAGGAAGCAGCTGGCTCTTCCTAAAAAGTTTCTCTAATTAAGCTGTAGTACTCCACGTGTGGTCCAGAGATCAGGAACTACTTCACTGTGGAGCTTATTAGAAATGTGAACTCTTGGCCCCTACCCCAGACCTACCAAATCCGAATATCTGGGAGCGGGGCCCAGGCATCTGTTTGAACATGTTCCAAGTGATTCTGATGCATGTTAGAGTTTTAGAAGCACTGTAGTAAATTGTTTCATAAATCTTTCTGATGGGAAATATACCTTCCTAGGCCCCTCGACAGGCAATTCTGATTCTGAGCAGCTGAAATGAGAACCTGGAAATCCAATTTGTGTAAGCACCTGCGGGTGACTCTTAACATCAGGTAGGTTTAGGAGACTCTAGATACACTCCACTGCCCTACGAGTTCATGAGTCCTGGTGCAGGCAGTGTTTTATAAGAGATGCAAGTAAGAATCACTGGTAGATCTTCTTAAAAATACAGATTCTCTGGCTTTCTCCCAAGCTCTTGTTAATCACTGTATCTGGAATTGGTGACAGAGCAGCAAATAATGTCTTGTTCTCCTGCAGGTAAGTGACTTAAATGAAGAAGGGATAACTTTTCAGCAGGGATGGCTCTGTGCCTAGGGATGTTGGGTGCTGGTGCTATGGCTTGAGATCCCCAGAAAAGACCTAGCACCAAGCTTGGGTTGGAGCACTACTTTCTAGCAGAACACAAGCACTTAGGTAGAAAACCTGTCTGCAGCAGGTGGAGAACCAGAGGTCCTTCCCACAGACTGAATCAAGAGAGACCTGCCAAGTCTAATGCAAGCAGGGACAGCAGCCATACTTAATTTGGTTTAGAAAAATAAAGAAATGTGAGATTTCTTTTGCTGATCACATGCAGAAAGATTTTAAGGAGACCAAAACGCTAGCAAGAAAATAAAGTATGAAAATGTTGCTTTTAAAACTTCTCTTACTTAACCTTCTGCTTAATCTCCATCTGAAATTCCATAAAGTCAGCTTTTTATAAAACATAGTTTATTTCACCATCAAGAAGCTCACCACTTCTTTGTCTTGCTACTAAGAGATTTCATAATGTTGGTAAATTCCCTTTTTCCTTTTTTAAGCTCTAAACCAACATCAGATACTACATTGAGTAATCAACCCATTTACAAAGCTCTTTCTTCCAGAATATCAACCCCAAGGAGCTGAGTGTTTAAGATTTAACAACTTAGTCTTCAATTAAACTCACATACATTGAGCTTAACAAAGTGTTTGATATAGGGTGATACATAGTGGTGGTTTTCATTTCTTCGCACTTCAACTGCAAGCATCATCTTATAAAACAGGTGAACGTGCTCAACTCCCAGGTGTGAAAAAAATCATATAGGAAACTCAAACACAGCTGTAATACACATCTATTTTTATTGCGTAAAGTCCACTAAAAGCTTATAATTAGGACAGACTCTGCCAGATGAAGAAATCTACATTTTGCTTGTCTGGAATATAAAGGAAAACTCTTGATTCAGTGAATGCAGGAGACATTTTTCAGATGACACACAGAATATATAAATCTTTCATTTCTGAGACATTTGCCATGGGTAAAAAATATAGAACTGATTACAGAGAGCAGTCCAAATATCTTCATATTTTACTGATATTCAAACTTTACTCTCTACCTCCCTACTGTGGACACCTTTGTTATTTCTTGTTGGAAGAGACTTCCCAAAATCTTAGCCTTGGTACACGTGGATGAATATCAGCATCTTAATCACTTAGGGTGGAACAAAAAAATCCAGGGCTCCTTTTTAAGAAAATGGTATTGATATGCTGCTCTCCATTCTTTTGCCTTTAAAGTTGACAACCGGCTTCACTCCTGTCAAGAATCAGCTCTTCCTGCCCCAAGGTGAAGGGTGCCATCACTTAGACATGGGTTACCTGTGTGACATTCAGTGGCCTGACTTTTAAGTGGCTATCATTCATTGGGTTCTTTAAAGAGTAGCGTTGTTCTTTTTCTCGACAGCCCCTTTAATATGGGGGCTCAAAACAGATCTCCAATAGCTGGGCCTAGGTATTGCTAGTGTGGCCTCCCTCCATGTAGCCTAGAAAGTGTTCTCCACCAACTGTCACCCAGAGTTCCAAATGGAAGCTTTGGCTTACTCTTTCTTCAGACTTAAGTCCTTCCTATCCCACCATCTCCACCCCTAGGCGATGAAAGACACTTCTTTCTGGTTATGAGGGTCTTGAAATGAGTCTTAAAAGTGCCCCCATGGTTCAAACCAGAACACTAGAGGCTGTCTTGAAAATAGAGCCCTGGGATAATCCTGATTTCCTGAGCCTTGTCATGTCTATGCAGAACAGGACTTGGCACAGTCCAAGATTTTTGCTATATATTATACAGAATCTAAGGTAAATTTCACTGCTTGGTCATGGCATTCTTATTGTCTACTTATTTACAGCAAAGAGAAACTAAGGGAAAATAATTATTTTCCAAGAAAGTTTTCTCTTTAAGATCTGCTAGACCTATTAAAAAATAAAATGAGACAATGGCTTCACTGAACTTGTTTTCCATGTTGGTTCACTTTGGTGCCATTTCTGTTTTCACTTCATACAGTTCATTCTGTGATCAGTCTTAGAAGAACAAGTGTTTTGGGGTGGGTTTACCTTTTCCAGTGATGGCCCACTGTTCCTTGTTCTTTTCTATATTTAAAGTTTTGTAAAAAGGAATGTATTATACTTCAATAAAAATAAGGAATTCAGACAGTTCTCAATCTGGTAAGTATATTATTAATGGTCTCCAAAACTCCTTTAAATATTTAAATATTAAATTCTTCCTGGAAGCTGTGGTTATGCACTTCTATTTCATTTGAAGTTGACACATAATGCAATTATTCGATGTAGGTTCTTGTTACTAGTTTCCCTTTGGAGTTACAGAACTATTATCACACAGGCACAGTCACATTTGAATGTGTGACATTAAAGACAATATACTTTATTAGTTTAAATATGGTCAAATACATATTTCTCTTCCTAGATCTTTTTTCCCCTCAGTGCATCAACACACTATCGTAGTTACTCTTTGTTTTATATGTAGAAATAGTAACTCCTCCAACTTTGTTGCTCTTCAAGAAGAAATATTCCCTTGCATTTCCACATGAAAGTGGACAAGCATACTTTCACATGCATAGAAAACAATCCAAGATTTTGGTTGAAACTGCATTAAATCTATGGGTCAATTGGGGAAAAATAACATCTTTACAATGCTGAGTTTTCCAGTTCAAAGACAAAGAATCTCTCTCCCCTTATTAAAGTCTTCTTCATTTGTTCTCATCTTTCATAATTTTCTTTGTAAAAATTATGTATAATTATTAGATTTATACCTATAAGTTTGATTTTTTTGATAGCCTTGCAAATGATAATTTTAAAACTCCTTTCATCTAATTGATTGTTATTGGCATATAGAAATATTTTTGGATATTACTCTGATATCCAGCAATCCTATTTAATTTGCTTAATGATTCTAATAGTTTATCTGTGATTCTTCTGGATTCTGTCTATTCATAATAATGTCACTGATAATTTATTTTTTAAAATTGGTTTTAAAAATTGACCTGTGATACTCTAACTCATGTAGCTAGCAAAAATATTATTTTCATGTCAGGGTGGTTTATATATAGAACTTGATATATTAGATTAAAACTAGAATTTGGACTGTTGGCATAAGCATGAAAGAATACAAAGGGAGTCCAAGATGTAAAAACATGTTTATTTTCTCAGGAGCTTGGGAAATACATATTCTGTGCACATTATTTCCCTGTTCCACCCCACCCCCCAGACCCCATATACACACCATGAGAAAAAAATGCTCACTTTGGACCAATCTGTGTTTCCATGTGTATTTCTTCCTTTTTAAACATGAAAGAAAACAAAAGACTGGTTGAAATGATATATTTTATTTGCCCCTCAGAACATTATATTCTTCTGATATTGTCACTGATAACTCATTTAACTTCTAGAAGACCTCCTCTTTCCACTTTCATATCCTCTCCAAAATCTCCTTCTTTCTGGGTTATCAAGAAGTTACCAGTGTCCAAGCTAGCTTGCTTCTTGATGATGGAACTTTCCCTGTTTACAGGGAAGTAGATCTGAGGCTGGAACCAGGTCTTGTTTGGTTGTATCGAAAGCAATGGAGACTGAAATGAGCCTTAGTCCACTCGTTGTTGAACTCAAAGAACTGACACAAAATAAAGGGCCAGAGCCTTTGTTCTGTCTTCAGCAATATTTATTGGAAACAGCAATGCTTCCCGTGGTAAGAGTTTATACATTAAGCAGTAAGATTTGTCTTTCACTCCACATGATCCACTACTGCAGGTGGCATGTCCAAAGCAGCACATTAAACCTCTGAAAGAATCTGTACAGCTAGATAAATAGAACTCTGGATAGAACCCAACAGGACTTTAATACTGATACAAAAAAAAAAAAAAAAACCACTCATAAATTTATGCACAGCACTGTACACACAAAATGAAGATGAGATAGAAGGAACAGAGATAAAAGTAACAACTGATTTGGGAAAGAGTTTTGCATATGCAGCCACACATCTTCAACTGCTGAGCACAAAAATCATCTTTATTTGGTCCTCATTGAGGGCAGAATATGCACAAATGATGTTCAAAGAACACAAAAGGTGAAAGTGGAAAAAAATATATTTACTGTTTCTTGGTCTATGAACTAGTGGAATGATGGTTTTTAGTGTTTTTCTCCTTGTGTCTCTGTGCCAAATGGATTCATGAAAAATGTAATTTATAAATAAAACTGAAGTGAAGATATTTGTTCCGCCTTCCTAGTATCTTCAGAAATGACCTAAATACATATATTGTTTCTGTACAGCAAGAAATTTAAGCTTGGAAACCAGATCTCTTTTCAATTCCTCATAATGGAGAATCTCCTCCTTTCAACACCTCCCATAATATGCTGATTGCTACTTGTCTTATTTTGAAATAAAATGGGAATCCTCCTTTGGCTTTAATAGCAGGGAGGGAGGAAGACTAGCTGTACCTCAGAAATAGGCATAAGTGGGAGGAACAAAGGGGAATGTTTTCAGAGAAAGCTTTGAATCCATACTCAACACTTTTCTACTGATAGCATCAAGGGACTAACTCGTTCAGACCAGAAGACAATTTGCTGGTGAGGGAGGCTTTCTTCCACAATTCTGTGACTCACATATTTGGGAGGGGACAATGTGAAAGCAAAAACTTTCTCCTGTTTAAATGGAGAACCTGAGACCTGGAGATGGCCCCTGGGTGATAGATAGTATCTTCAGTAGGATGGTTTTTCTGTGATGTGGCTCATGGTCATTATTCTAAGAAGCCGCAGCCTCCTGAGAAATGTCTGAACAGCAATTCTCTGACTACTGGCTGGTCTCATATTGTTATTTAAAAAGCACATGCCATGCCCACCAGACTGTGAAGATACCACCCATCACCATGACTCCTGTGGGATCATACAAGTCAATCAAAGAGACTCAGTGGGGCTTGATGACTTGGACCACTGCGGCCTGCACTTGGGATGTATTGTAAGCAGCATTACCAAAGCAGTGGTTAAACTTAACTATCTGGGCCAAGAGGAGGTGAGCCAGCCAGCATAACATACTAATGGGGCAGGGCAACCAGAATTTCCACATAATTGATGGGGAAGAAACCTGACTGGCCATGAAGCATCCCCTCATACCAGTTCTCATCAATCTGGTTAGTGAGTGTGATGACATCACCCTCTTTAAAACCCAACTCCCCTTCATTTTCAGGTTCAAAGTCGTACAGAGCTCGGCAACAGGGCTGATCCATAGGGGCACCTGGGCATCAGAGCAGGAGAGAAGAATAAAGAAAGACAAGGGGGATTTAACTTATGTATCTACTGCCTGCTGCACCCACTTGCTGTCCCCCGGTTCCTGCCTCACATCTCATCTTGAAGCTTCCTCTTGCCATGAGTCCCCAGTGTCCACTACATGGCCTTTCCCCTCATTAGCCTTCAGAAGCTTTCTCAAATTTCTGGAAGTTGCTGGATTCCTATTTCCATTTCCAGTATGAAAAATGGCCATATCTATTCTTGTGATATGTACAACAGAACTTCCTAACAGTGCCCAGCGATGGGAGACCCAACAACTTACGGAGTTTTAATGAGATTTAGGTTCATAATACAGCATGGCCAGAATTCTTTCCATGTTAGCACTTTAAAATCTCTGCACATGTGAAATAGTACCATTAATGATACGGAAAATGCTTTTCAGCCTCAGAATGAGAATAACAGTGCAGTTCTCACTTTTTAAAAGTAAATACTCCAACCTCTGGAAAACTGCTATACTGTCGTACAAACACAACAATATAAAACCTTGGGTTCAAGTTCTAACTCTGTGTGACCTGATACAAGGCACTTCATTCTCTGTTTCTTTGTCTAACAATTCACTTCACAGTACTATTGTATTCATTTAATGAGATTATGTAAAAAATATACATAATTTATATTTTATAAACTGTTGCATATATAAATATGAGGAATGCATCAAAGCTTTGGCATATAAAAATGTATTCTATGTTGAGTAAAATAATGAAGGATAGAGTCTATCTTAAAAGGGATCTATGTAAAATGACCAAATATATTAATATAGCATATATACTCCTACTCATAGAAACTCAGACAAGTGTATACAGCTCCCATGCCATCAACATGGCTTTGAAGGGAAACGATGTAATATATTTTCTTAGTTAAAGCAGAAAGAAGAATGAAATATGGGTTCATTTATGAGCCGGAAGAAGAAAGTTATACATAACTCATATGACTAGTTCTTATTGCCTGCTAACTTCTAAGAGCCACTGCTATTTATACCCCACACTGGGCTGTGGGCAGTAGAGGTGAACACAAAGGCAGAGAGCTCCACCTGTCATCACAGACCTCATTTTTAACTATGTAGTCTCCTGAAAACATCTCATAAAAAAGTATCCTGAATATGAACATCAACCACTGGAGATACAGAGAAAATAGGAGAAAGCTGCATATCTTTAAAATGCATGTCCAGTATGAGATAGTTTTCACTTCTTCAACCAAGCAAATGTTAAGGCTGAAAATATCTCAAGCACTAGCTTTTGTCTAAATTTTGTGTATGGGGTAGGAAGCAGTGGTGCCAACTAAAAGAATACATATTGGGTATATATCAATATTCCTGACAGAAAGTAAATTTCAGCTTTTATTGAACCAGCCTCAGTAACCATGACATGATTAAGTGGAGGGAGGGTGGGGGGAGTAGAAAAATCTAGCAGATGTTGAGATCCAAAATATATTCATCTGCAAATATATTCACCCATATGTTCTTATGACTCAAAAATTCAGCTCAACCCATTCCTAGAGCTGCTGCCTGTGGGTTCCATGTAAGTATGCGGGCATGTACTGCGCAGGGCACTCACTCCTACAGAAAGATGCCACCCCAGCACCAAAGTGACAAGTTAAAGTGATTTTATGACCACGAAGGAGGGTCAAAAACAAATATATAAGTTAGGAGGTTAAAGAGTGTGTTGATGATGGAAAGTGAGAGAAAAGGGGATAAGGGACAAGTTTTATAGAGGAGAGAAGAGAGAAAAAGAGGAAAAGAAATGATCAATGAGAAAAGAAAAAAGAGTCTTTTAAAAGAGTTTCTACCTGACAAAATCTGTAAAAAATATATCATTGTATATTTCTGATGCAGCCAGATTGGATTACTCCTAGACTTTCTGAAAAAGTGTCAACGGGATGCTCCCAAGGACAATGGAAGGGGGTCTGTAGGTCTCAGCTTTTTACCTGCAGGTTTGGGAGTGCCTGTGTGAGAGAGGCCACCATTGGGCTGAGTGCTGTCACCAGTTGGAAACTCCAAGCTCATTCGTGGTTTAGGCTGATATTCCCTTCTAGGCTGAGATGAAGCTTGTCTTATTCTGTATTGAAAAGAAAAAGGGGAGAAAAGAGAGTATGTAGCCAATTAAGAAGCAAAAGGAAAGCAATAAAATCCAGGAAATATTTAGGTCGCCCACCAATCTACCACTGTGGAGCAGAGGAAATCTGAAAAGGTGCTTAGCCTTCTTTATGTGTTTACACCTCTGCTTTTGTTGATGTCTCTCTATGGTCATACCCTCCCGTCTTCATCCTTTTCTCCATCCCTTGCACCCTTCCTCACTCATTCCGAGTGCACTTTGCATCGTGCTAGGTGTCAGGAACACAAAAATGAATCAGGCACACCCATTGACACCAATGGACAGACCTTCCAGGTAAAGAATCAACAAGGAAACAATGGGCCTAACAGATGCACTAGAACAGATGGATTTAATAGATATTTTCAGAGCATTTTACTCCAAAGCAACAAAATATACATTCTTCTCAAGTGCACATGGAACATTTTCAAGGACAGTCCACATATTAGGACACAAATCAAGTCTCAATAAATTTAAGAAGACTGAAATCATATCAACTGTCTTCTCTGATCACAATGGTATGAAACTAGATATCAACTATAAGAAAAAAACTGGAAAATACACAAACACATGAAGGGTAAATAACATGCTACTAAACAATGAATGGGTTATTAATGAGATCAAGGAAGATATCAAAAGATACCCAGAAACAGATGAAAGTAAAAACACAACAACTCAAAATCTATAGGACATAGCAAAAGCAGTCCTAAGAGGGAAATTCATAGCAATACAGGCCTACCTCAAAAAACAAGAAAAAGCTCAAAAAAACAATCTAACCTTACAATTCAAAGAACTAGAAAATGAACAGCAAAGCCCAAAATGAAGAGAAGAAAGGAAATAATAAAGATCAGAGTGAAAAAAATGAAATAGGGTCTAGAAAAATACTACAAAAGATTAATGAAACCAAGACCTGGTTCTTTGAAAGGATAAACAAAATCGACAGACCCTTAGCCAGACTCATCAAAGAAAAAAGAGAGAGGACTCAAATAAATAAAATCAAAATGAAAGAGGAAAAATAACCATGGACTCCACAAAAATACAGTAGTTCATAAGAAAATCCTATAAGCAATTATATGCCAAAAGATTGGACAATCTGGAATAAATGGACACATTCCTAGAAACACACACTCTCCCAAGACTGAATCAAGAAGAAACAGATAATCTGAACTGATCGATTACCACCAATGAAATAGAATCAATAATCAAACACCTCCCAAAAACAAAAGTCCTGGACCAGATGACTTCATAGGCAAATTTTATCAAACATTCAAAGAAGAATTATCACCTATTTTTCTCAAACTATTCCAAAAAATTCAAGAAGAGGGAAGGCTCCCTAACTTTTATGAGGCCACCATTACTTTGATTCCAAAACTAGAAAAAGACATTACAAAAAAAGAAAACTATAGGCCGATATCTCTTATGAACATTGATGCACAAATCCTCAATAAAATAGTAGCAAAAAAACTCAGCAATACATTAAAAATATATCATACACCATGATCAAGTTGGATTTACTCCTGAGATGTACAATTGATATAATATCCACAAAATCAATGTGATACACCACATTAACAAATCAAAAGATAAAAATCATATGATCATATTAATAGATGCAGAAAAAGCATTTGACAAAATCCAGCATCCATTTATGATAAAACCTCTCAGCAAAGTGGGAATAGAGAAAACATACCTCAACATAATAAAGGCCATATATGACAAACCTACAGCTAACATTATACTCAATGGGGAAAGGCTAAAAGCATTTTCCTTAAGATCAGGAACAAGATAAGGATGCCCACTTTCACCACTCCTCTTCAACACTGTATCAGAAGTTTTAGCCACAGTAATAAGACAAGAAAGAGAAATAAAAGGTGTCCAAATTGAAGAGGAAGAAGTAAAACTCGTTATTTGCCAATGACATGATACTATATACAAAGAACCCTAAAGATTCCACCAAAAAACTGTTAGAACTGACCAATGAATTCAGTAAAGTAGCAGGTTATAAAATAAATATTCAGAAGTCAGTTGCATTTTTATACACCAATGATGAACTTTCAGAAAGAGAAATTAAGAAAACAATCCCATTTACAATTGCCTTGAAAACTATAAAATACCTGAGAATCAAATTAACCAAGAAGGTAAAAGACCTGTTTTCAGAAAATTATAAGTCACTGAAAAAAGAAATTGAAGAAGATGCAAATAAATGGAAGCATATACCGTGTTCATGGGTTAGAAGAATCAACATCATTAAAATGGCCATACTACCCAAAGCAATCTATGATTCAATGCAATCCCTATCAAAATACCAATGACATTTTTCAGAGAGCTAGAACAAATAATCCTAAAATTTATATGGAGCCATAAAAAACCCCGAATAGCCATGGCAATCTTGAGAAAGAAGAACAAAATTGAAGACATCACACTACCTGACATCAAGGCCACAATACTCAAAACAGCATGTTTCTGACATAAAAATAGATACTTTGATCAATGGAACAGAATAGAGAGCCCAGAAATAAATCCACGCCGATATGCTCACTTAATATATGACTAAGGAGGTAAGAATATACAATAGGGTAAAGATAGTCTCTTCAATAAATGGTGCTGGGAAAATTGGACAGATATGTGCAAAAAAAAAAAAAAAAAGGAAGAAGAAGCTGGACCACCTTCTTACACCATATACAAGAATAGACTCAAAATGGATTAAAGACTTGAATGTAAGACCTAAAACCATAAAACTTCTAGAAGAAAACACAAGTAGTGAACTTTCTGATATTACTAACAGGAATTTCTTTTCAGATATATCTCCTGGGGCAAGGGAAACAAAAGAAAAAATAAACAAATGGGACAACATCAAACTAAAAAGTTTTTGTACAGCAAAGGAACCATCAACAAAATAAAAAAACAACCAACTGTTTGGGAGGAGCTATTCGCTAATGATACATCTGATACGGGGTTAATATTCAAAATATATAAAGAACTTATACAACTCAACAACAAAAAAAACAAACAATCCAATTCAAAAATTGGCAGAAGGCCTGAACAGATACTTCTCTAAAGAGGAAATACAAATGGCTAATAGACATATGAAAAGATACTCAAGGTCTCTAACCATCAGAGAAATGCAAGTTAAAACCACAATGAGATATCACCTCACACCTGTCAGAATGGCTATCATCAATAAATCAAAAAACAGCAAGTGTTGGCGGGGATGTAGAGAAAAGGGAACCCTCATACATTGTTGGTGGGATTGCAAATTGGTACAGCTACTATGGAAAACAGTATGGCGGTTTCTCAAAAAATTAAAAATGAATATATCTTTTGACCTAGCAATTGCACTTCTGGGTATTTATCCAAAGAAAACCAAAACAATAATTCATAAAGATCTATGCACTCCAATATTCATGGCAGCACAACTTACAAGATATGGAAGCCAAGATATGGAAGCATCCTAACTGTCCATCAACAGATGATTGGATGATGAAATTATGGTTTACACACACACACACACACACACACACACACACACACACAATGGAATATTACTCAGTCATTAAAAAAAAATGAAATCCTACCATTTTCAATGACATGGATGGACCTAGAGGTTATTATGCTGAGTGAAATGTCAGAGAAAGATAAGTACCATATAATTTCACTTATATGCAGAATCTAAAGAACAAAAATAACTAATCAAAAACAGACTCACAAATATAGTGGACAAATTTGGTGATGAACAGTGGGCATGGTGGTTGCGAGGCTGGGAGAATGGGGTGAAAACTTAAAGGAGCACAAATTAGTTAGTAGATAGCTGGTCACGGGGATGGGGAGCACGGCAGAGAGAATGCAGTTAGCATTAATATGATGTCTAGGTGGAGGGTGAAAGTAATTGGGGGGGATCGTTATATGAACTATATAGATGTCTAACCAATGTACTGTATACTTGAAACTAACTTAAATAAATTAAAAGAAATGAATCAGGCACATTTCTTGCCCTCAAGCAACTGTGGTCTGTATGGGAGATAGAACATAAACTGATTACCACAAATTGTGGTAAATCCTATTATAGACATATGTGCAAAATGCTACAAGAACATAGAGTGAGGATGGGGAGAGTTTACCTGTCCATGGGGAAGCTGGAAACGTTTAAGGAAGGAGATAAAAGGTATGAGTCATTTCCAAATGAACAGTTGTTTCCAGAAGGAAGTTATTCCATATGGAGCTTGAGACGTTTTGAGGGAAGAAAGGAAGAAATACTGTGTGCTCTGAGAACAGTGAGCAGTTTGTGATACAGGAAGGGGGAAAGAAATGAAGGAAGACAGGAAGAAGGTGGAAAGATATGGTCAAAAGGTGTATTACACACACCCCTAAGTATTTCTCACAGCTTCAGGTGTTCACTAAGCAAAGTGTGCAACAGGTTTGCAAGGGTGGGGAGAGTTTAAGGTATAGTAATAGCACAATATCACAAAGACATATAGTATTTCTTTAGTATCATGAAGTGTGTGGTTTTAAACCTTCCGTGAGGCCTCAGAGTGTTGCATACATTTCCACAAGGGAACACAAAAGGAAGATGCACCATCAAAGCACCAGTCAGGGAAAATGCTGAGGAAAGGAAGAGGCTGGCCAGGTGGAAGCAACAGGAACAGGTGAGAAGGTTTCCCGTAGTGCAGCGTAATGATTGTAGGCTTCATTATGCATTCAGCCCATCTCATCAGCTGTGAGTATCTAATTTGGCCACAAGCTGAGAATAAAGGCTGTTGAGGTGACCCTTTGAGGTACATACTTAGTAAAATTGTGTTTAATCTGGATAAATTAACACATATTACAATTCAAGACCACTGCATACAACTGTTAGGCTGCCCTTGAATTCCAAGGAGGCCCATTCATAAAGAAAACTGCCACAGCCCTGCTGTGGGGAACGTCTGAGGAGGTAGTACAGGCAAAAGAAAACAGTCCCCTCTAATCTGTCACCATTCAGAAAAACACAAGGTGTAAAAAGATACAAGCTCTCAAATAGGTTATGCTTGATCATGAACCCCATTTGGACCACTGTATGACCTGGGGCTAGTTACTTCATCTCCCTGAGCCTTAGTTTGCTCATCTGTTACATGAGGCTAACAATACTTAGTCTACAGGACTGTTATATGATTGATGCTATGCCTTCAGTACCCACACAGAATAGCTGGTGAGTAAATGGTATCCATTATCATTGTAGCATCCTTGTATCCCATCTGTGGCAGCTAAAATATCATTCAAGTATCAACCTCTCATAAACACGAGATTAGATTCAACAGAACAAAGTAAAACAGAGCACAAGACAAAATAAAATCAAAACAAATGATCCACAGGTGCCTGTGTAGGAACAGCAGAAATTTTGGCAGAAGTTTTTCTTCAAATGTAGTTTCTCTATTATTTCCATTTCTTCACACATCATTCCATAGCAATAAAATGGAAATGTAAAATGCAGCGAACTGTAAAATACCTTTCTTCCAGTCTGACGGTGACTTGCTGCAAGATCTGAACTGCCTGCTTATGGTACTCCAGCTGGGCCTGGACGAGTGCAGAGAGCTGGCTCACCTGTTCTATCTGCAGATTGATGAAGGGAAATCATGCCTTAGTTACCACATTACTGTCCTTAAGCAGCTGCTACTGTCTGGCACATATGACACAGCAGCCCAACGTACAGCCTAGTGTTTGGTGATGCCCATGGCCAAGTGGTGAGCCAGGCTAGGACACACAGTTTTAGGACAAATCTATTAAGGATAGGAAAGCATCCTTATGCTTGGAAATTCCAGTACCATGAGGAGAAGCAACATTTAATCCTCCTGAGGATTACATAACTCTCATTGAACAATCTCGTGCTTAGCTGGAACATTCTGATTAGGATTTGGCTCATTTTATTGATTTCCTACAGAAAAAAACATGTACTGCCCAAAGGAATCACTGTGCCCTATATTTTTCATGCTAAGTCAATATTAGTGCTATTAATAAAAATGTGAATATTGATTTCTCAAATGAGGCACCAAGGAGGCAGTGTGGTATGAGGGAAAATCTTTTGTTCTCTCTGAGCCTCATCTGTAATGTAAAGGGGATGGGTCAAGTGACATTTGGGTTCATTCTAACTCTAATATTCTAAGCATCCTTGTTACCCTTCATTTTGCATCTTGAATTGTGATCTGGCTGACTAGTGGTCTCAAAGTCAACAGAGGCAATGCTTTGTGGTGGGATGCAACCCTGAGTGCAGAAAAGGAGCACTATGATTCAGGTCACCCCTAATTACAAAAGCATTTCTCTTCAGTAGGTAGATGGACAAGTTGTTTTACATACACACAAACACAAACCTATACTGTCTCCGGGTGGTGGGAAAGTCTGGATATGATCAGCATGCCTTCCCTGTCACCAGTCAGGGCAAAGCAGTTAAGTGATAAGTACATAAAGGCTCTGTAAATATCTTGGCAGAAGTTGGTCAGTAACTAATGGGACAGGATGGGGGTTGAGGAAGGACAGGAAAGCTGGTTAACACGTTTTATGACATGATTAGTTGAAATGTAACTTCTAAAGCCATGAATAATAATTTAGTACTCTGTACATGTGAAAGCAGCTTTTAAACTATCTCATCTGTGCCCCAAATGTAATATCTGCTACAATCATCAATCTCAATTGAAATTACCTTTTTAAAAAAAATGTCAACTTTACTTCAATAATACAGAACATCTTAACTTATGTTGGAAACTCGCTTCTGAATGCATTTTAGTTGATTTTGTTATTCAATCTGAAGTCAATCCACCCTGCATTTCAACAGAATATTTTTTTTAGCTATTGGACTGAGGATACATGGATCAGAAACATTCTTTATCTCCCCAGTATTGGTAATACTTTAAGATCATAAGTAGACAAAAATGTACTTAAATCAAGTTATAGGAATACAGGGACAAAAACTTTACCATTTCTCATTCTACTTTATAATTTCAAATTCTTTAAAAGAAATAACCATCTACTGAAGTTCTCACCACATAGCGATCAGATATTAACGTTTTTAACTACCTAACCATTTAGTCTTGTGCCTCAATGGCAAGATTAAATTGAAAACCACAGAAGAGTAACTCACATCCATCTCCAAGAGATTGAACATGCTTGACTCAGCAATTTCTTTAGACTCATCAAATTTCTCCAGAGCTTGACGAAGCTCTTCATCTGGAATCTTGCCTTGTCGTTTCTTCTTATAATCAAAGTCCAGGCGTCGACCCTCCAACTTCTTTAGATGATGCTAAACAAGTCAAAAGCAGAAATATGCTTTGAAAGGACTCACGGAAAAGTCATGTTTACAGCTCACTTCCACATCATGCCTATTATCTTCCAAAATAAGACAAGTTAAGTTCTAAAATGTCACATTGGCGGAAAAATAAAGGAACGTGCACCAGTGGGGCAAATGCTTCCAAAGGCCAAATGTGAGGAAATGTCTTTAAAAATAATTAAGAGCAAGAAATAAATTGTGGGAAGTACAAGTTCCCTTTATTTTCTGCCCTTGCTGAGACAAAGCCAAGCTGGAGTATGCCTTTTCCCTCCATCACAGAAGCTGGGAGTGTGTATACATGCCCCACACATGTGGAAAACACAGGCACATTGGGCCCACTAGTCTCCATCTTCAGAAGAAATGGTATCTCATGAGAAGGCAGGAAAAAACACTTTCTTTGAAATGAAGTGAGAAAGAATGGCATTCTTACTTTTTGAAATCAGAGTATTAGCGCTAGAAAGGACTTATCTTTAAGGTAATCCAGTCTGTTAGAATCACCTTATTAATAATTGCTTAAAATATGGATTTCTGACCACCTAAGTTAGAATATTCAGGGCCATGGCCTAGGAAGCTATATCTTAACACTTATCCTGGTTGACTGAAGCCGCTTTCAGGGAACACTGATTAGTTTAAGTCTCCCATTCAACATTCAGTTATAAAATCTAACTTGGAAGGGACTTCAGAGGGGCCCTAATGCTCCACATTTCACTTCAATCCCTCCATGCATCATCCCCACCACACAGCTATCCAGCCTCTGCCCTAAACCTTTCATAACCAAGTGGAGCATTAGTTTCCTAAAGCAGTAACGTATTATATCCTAAGATCTGCAGTATTCTACTACTAATGGAAGAGAGAAAATGCTGGGTTTCCCTTGATTCTGGGTATATACAGAAAGAGAAGATGAAATTGAGTTGGGAGTGGTAAAGAAACGAGAAGGAAAGGAAGAAGAAAAATATCCTAGACCTTCCCTCCCACTCCACACTCTGCCTCCAATCCGTGCTCTGATCTACGCTAAATGCTTGTTCCCTTGGAAGGAATATTCTTGTAAAACATATGAAATTGCAGTCAGCTACAGAGCACAGCACTGGAGTAAGAGTTACATTTTAAGTTTAGAGTGAGTCTGCCCCGTACTAACTGTGCAATCTTGAGCAAGTGGTAGGGCCGAAGGAGATTTAAGCTAGAATAAGGTGATCTAGAAGATTTAAAGTTATGACAGTCCACTTCACAATAAAGAAAACTAAATTTCAGACAGGTTCAACAAATATTTGGTGAAGGAATGAATAAACAAACATTACACATCTAGATAGACTTAAAGCCAGCTGAACTTTATTTGTAATAGTGCAACTGTTCTGTGTTTTAGAAAGAGAATAGTTGGGTATTCCTCCTCAATCTTAATGACTGTTATGTAAATATAAAAATGTGTTTATAGAGTGATGGAATAACTGAGTATTTAAGCTAATAACTGGTACAGCTAGCATTTTAGAGGGTGAACTGAGCCCAGAAAACCATAGAATAATTAATAAAGTTATGTAGTATAATGGAAAGAATATTATCCTTCTAGAGAGAAAAAGCTTAAAAGATCTTGAAAATTGAAAGTGGAGAAGTCAAATGTATATTCATGAGTGGAATAGTCATAACAGTAAGGCCAAAAGTACTGCATTTCTGGCTTCTCTCAATTTATCTTGTTGAACTTTTTTGCAATTCCCATGCCCAGTGCTGATGACATACACAGTAAGCTTAAAAAACATTTTCTAAAGGAAAAAGACACCTGCATCTACTGTAGGATTTAAACTGTCCACTTCCCAAAGGACTAGATGCAGATACCTGAATCTCCCTCAGATCTTTGTCATGAAGATTCTGAAGGGGGTCAATGAAGTTCTGCTTCACTTCCATATCCAAAGAGTCTTTCACCTCTGAGAGCTCCCGCATGGCCTCCCCAACGTCACCGAGCGCTGGGCCTGGAAGGGGAGAATGAAGCCCTTGTATGTTAAGAACAGAAGTAAGACACATTTGCAATGATAGGTCCCATCACAGAAAAAAACCTGTGTATTACTGCCTATCTTCTGAAGACAACCAAGATGAGAGACACTATTAAATGCCTTCCAGCAAACAGTGTACTTTCTACCTTAGACAGTTCATACCAGCAACAAACTCAGTGACCCCTATGGGGGTATGGCTCTTATAAAACTTTGCTTTTCCTTTAAAATGCAGTTTGGGAAGCTTCCTGCCCTCCCTTGTAATTAAAAGCTTTCCCTAATAGGTGACCTGCTTAAGGCCAATACAAGCAGCAGAAGCAAATATTAGGGACAGAGAGCAGGACTCAACCATGAAGGATGGTCATTTGCTAAGACCTCACATCACAAGGCAATGAAATAGAAGGTGTTTAGTATGGTAGCTGAGGGTCAGAGGAGAGAGAGGTGAAGAAATAAACTATGTCTTACCCACAGTGGTAGAATATGTACCACATATGAAAGAGCAGAGATCTGAGAGAAAGCTTGGGGGGCAGGGTGTCGAATCATGCTTACTGTGACTATTATCCAGTTATTGCCAGATACACTCAATAGTAAGTGTCCAGGCATCTGGATATGTCAACCAGCTATTGTAAAGACTGGAATCTCATTAGGGAAAAAGAAAGTAAATAAAACCTCTACAACATACCATACACACTAGAAATGATGAAACAACTCTGACAATAAAGTTTTGGTCCAATTGTACAAGACCTAAAACTGCGAAATCAAAATATACAATGGTTTGAGTAATTTTCTACAGCTTCTTTCTGGCACTAAAATCCCCATGGACAAACGGAAGAATTAAAATCTGAGAAAGCACTCTTCACCAAAGTTGCAATCGTCTCCAAGCTCTCTTCCAAACTTGAGCATGGCCTCTGCGAGCAGCGCTTCTGCCTGAGGATAGCCTGGCCCTTTTTCCTGGCCACGGATTTTTGACATGGTGTTGATCATGCTGAGTTTAGCTCTGGAAGCTGAAGGCAAAAGGAAAACAGGCTCTCAAAGTAGGCAATGTGTTAAAGCAGAAACAGGGCTGAAGGGTGAATCAGGCCTTAACTGGTCTATAAATTAGCTCAGCTAATGAAGCCACACCTTCACCTTTCCTGCTTCAAAATTTTATGAGAAATTTAACAGAAAAGGCACCCCCAAAAAAAGCACTTTGGGGGTGAAGATCTCATCCTCATATGCTCTCCATACCTTCCTGTGTTCTTTCTGGTCCTATCTTCATTGTGGCAGCCTGGGCTAAGCCTTTGTGGAGCAGGATGGAAAGCATTTTAAAAACTACCTGATTATGGGATCTCTAAGTTTTCGGATTCTAGCTTTGTATTTCAATTCCAGGAGTCTGTCGACTAAAGCAGGAAACTGTTAATTTTTACAGTGTGGGCCTAATGCCATGTTTCACTTACACCGTATATAAATAGAACTATTTTATTTTTTAAATTAGTTAATTTATTTTTAATTCTTTAAAGTCACCACATATTTGACCCCTTTTATCCCATCTACCTTCCACCTCTCCCCTCTGGTAACCACTAGTCTATTGTTTCAACCATAAGAAGAGATGAAAATAGAACTGTTTTAAAAATCACTTCTCAACTAAGGTTCTGACAGTAACCTGACCCATGAAGAACAGAAATATTGTGTTCATTAAAAATACTCAATCAACTCTCTAGCACATACTGCATCTGAAAGTTAGTTCTTTGCCACAAAGATGGCATTTTAATTTCTTTTCTGCTTTTAGTTTTATAAAGAAGATGCCTAGAAAATAATTTCAGTTTTCAAAGAAGAAACTGTTTTATTAATACATTGTTAAAGCTAATGATTTACTTGATGCTAGGATACTTGGTTCCTCAGGTTAATTATTAGAGCTGGGACAGTACATTAGCCCAAGACTGTGCCCAGGATCCCTTCAGTATGGAAACTCAAGAGAATCACAGCTAAGGGCACGTTCAGCATCCAGTGGCTGACATTTGATCTTGAATATTTGTTTCAAATAAGCTTTTATTTCAACTTTAGGCTTCAAAGGTCGAGAAAAGCGGTGAGGAGAGTTATCACAAGAGGACCCCTCTCAACCCTGAACCAGGCATATTACAATGAACAGGACAGTATGGCTCTGCCTTTATAAAGTTTATAATGAACTGAGGGTACTGCCTATTTTAAAAGCTATTAGAATGAAGTGTATGTACTACGTGCCATTCAAAGGCATTGCAGTAAGTCATAGAAGAACAGTATCACTCTCATCTACGGGGGTGGGGCACTGCAAAGAAATATTCCCGAGAGAATTATCTTTAAGCTTTGAATCACACAGTGAGTAGCAGTTAGTCATGCTAAAAGCAACATGCAAAGCCTGGTGGTAACCAGAAAAAAAACAAAATTCAATTTTCTTTACTCTGCTTTTCATAGAAAAGGGATCATACATGCTAAATTTCAAAAACTGAAAATGCCACATGATCACATTTTTTTGTGTGGGGATGATATCATTAGAGTATATTTTCAAAGATCTTTCTACAGTAAGCCATATCTGAGATCCAGGAAAGACCCAATCCCTGCCCTCAAGGTGCTCACAGTAAAATGAAGCATCAGATAAGTAACAGACAGTGGCAGTAAACATGATAACTGCAATGATGGCTAATATGCACAAGGTACTGGGGGGACACAGAGAAAAAGTAACCACAGCACAAATAAAAGTGAAATAAGCAAAAACTATACAATAAAAAGTACCAAATAAATAGAAGGAAAGGAGATAAATGGAGATCAAAGAATTTAAATGAAACAAAATTTAAAAATCAACAGAAGCATAGATGATAAAATTGAAGCAAATCCCCCCAAAAGTAGGAAAAAGGAAAAAAAGAAAAAAGGAAAATTTAGAAAGCATGCATAAAATCAAGATTGGTCCAGGTTTAGTAGCTGAATAATGGACATTCCAAAAAGAACACAAAAATAGAAGGGGAAGAAGTTCTTTTTAAAAGTTCAAGAAAATTTTCCAGGGCTAATGAACATGTGTTTCCAGATCCAAGAATCCTCTGTACATCCAGCACTATGGATAAAAGGGTCCATACCAAGGACTATTAATATGAAATTTCATAAAACTGGGGACAAACAGAAGTTCCTAAAACCTTACAGTGAGAAAAAAATAGGTTACACATAAAATGTGAAAAGTGAGAAGGTTAATGAATATTAGAAAACCATAAACATGAGAAACTGTCTCAGAAAACAGTGGAGCAATGACTCCAAATTTCTTACAGAAAATAATCTACAATTCTTTATTCAAATTATCATTGAAGTATAAAGGCAAAATAATGATATTTTGAAATACACAGGAAGGTCTCAATTTATTTTTTTCTCAAGCTAATAGAAGAGGCGTTCTACCAAAATGAAGGTGTAAATCAAGAAAAGGGACAGGTATGAAATCTAGAAAAGGGGATCAAGTATAAGGAAAGAAGTGAAAATGACAAAGGGAGACCTCATGATGGTCATTATGGGTCAGGCATAGAAGCCACCTGTAGCTGACACAACACACAACCAGATATGTGCAGCTCAGGTAGCCATGAGCTCTAAAGGAGCTACAGGCTCCATATGTCCTCCAGTGGGATCAAGTAATAGTTATCCACCACTAAACCTTTCTTTATAATGTCTCCTTCACTGGCCTCCTCTTCTTCCCTACTCCCTCAATAGGGTTTCCTAGAACCACATCCCAAATCAACCACATGTGCTCTATCCCTTGTCTCATGGTTTGCTCTTGGGGGAACCCAAACTAAGACAGCAACCAATCCAGAATGCAGTATTGGATACCTTGAAGATAATGAACACTTGATGATTTTCAATGTATTGAGAGAAAATTCATATGTGTGGCAGAGGATCTGGGAAAGAACAGGTGAAACATACACAAAAAGTTTTAAAAAATAAAAAATAAAGCAATGATTAATTCCAGGGCGGGGGAGGTTATATAAGAAAGGAAATATAGTATTATCTATGTCTCAGCTTTGTAAAAGTTTACAAGGGCATAAAATGTAAATTTTTGAAGAGACTCACTTTTATATATACTAGTGAAATGGGAGAGAAAAAGGATGTTGAATAATGGGAAGACAGGAAAAGAGCAAACAATTCTCATGTTCCAAACAGGAATAAAGCAGAAAACACCTAAAATTGGAAAACCAAGGAGGAATATAAGCATGTGGATGCAAGATCAGAAGTAAAAACCAAAGAAAACAGCCAAAAGGGTTTTGACAGTGTTGCTTCCAGGGCATGCAAATAGGGAAGGAAGGCAACTCCAGTGGGACTGCTGTTTTTTGTAAAAAGCTTTGTATAACTACCTAATTTTTATAATATGTGCATGTATTACTTCCATTATACAAAACTAAATTGAAAGTATTTCCTATTTTTTTTTAACCTCAGAAAAACTTAGTGACTGATCTGGATAAACAATTCCCATAGTATCTTGACATTCGGGGCGCTGCTCTAATGTCATGGGTCTTTCAACCAAAAAGCTCTACTAAAAAACATGTCCACTGGTGTAAGAGAATTGGCTGGGAAGAAAAAAGGTAATAAGCATTAACAGGTGAAATTCTATCAGAAAATGCCACCAAAGGAAAGGGATCAATGGGTCCATAGCTAGGTGATTTTTGTTAGAAAATGTATCAGGTGAATTTAAACAACAGGAAGTGAAATTAGGATGACTATAAAAGGTGGATTATTTAAAAAAAAAATGGCTCCTATTGTTTTGTCCTCTACTAAAAACGGTAGTTTCTTTTTGGGCCCCCAAATCTATGCTATCTTTTAAGGAAGACAAACAGGGGCAGCCAAGGCTCAATCTAAAATCATCTCCCAACTCTGAAGCATACTCCCTGACGCACTTCCTAATTCTGGACACAGCCGAAAGGAAGTCTAAGCTCTGCTGAGAGTGAAACAGAAGCTGCTCACTCTGCCCACAGAGTTATTTCCTTGGGACCTAAAAACAATGTCTGTGTGAGTCATGGCTCAGTCTCTCCTAAGGCTTATCTAGTGTAGTAACCAGCTGGGAATGCTGAAAACTCAGCACTTATGCTAAATCGTAGTTTTTAAATTTTCTACTCCTTAATCCAAATGAACGAACAGGAAAACAGCTCTTGTCTTTCATGGAAAGCAGCATAGTGCATTAAAAGTAATGCTAGCTTTAGGCTAATGCGAACATAGGTAAAAATCTAGGCTCAGATTCTTGCTTGCTGTATATCCCTAAAAAATTTCTCATTCATAGGTTTGTTATCAGTATCCAATGATAAAGAGCAAAATGACAGACAACAGAGAGCAGAGACAGGAGAAAGCACTCCTTTCTTTCCTTTCCACATTCTCTTTCCTGTGAGTGTCTGTGCTGGAGTGCTCTACTATCAACTTGGTTGTATGGGGAACTACATTTCCCAGAATCCCTTCCCCACGTTTCCCAGTTAAAATAGGTGCAAAGTGAGGTGGTGCAAGCTTTGGGAGGCAAAGGTGAAGCAGTAAGTAGCCTTAACACTTCTAAAGCCATCACTGGTTAGAATAGGTGAGAGACAAATACAGAGGTACAAATGGGTTCCAGCTTTCTTTGCTTTTCCTTACTCTGTGTCCAGCTCACTTTCTAAAATCCTAGTTGTACTCATTGACAGTGATCCCAGGCTCTCCACAGATCTTTGGTCGCAAACTTCTGAGGTAGTAACCTTGAAGAGCCAACAACCTTCCATACCCTTCCTACCAGTGTCCTCTGCAGTCCTCCTCCAGCAGTGGGACCTGCCTACCTTCCTAAGTGCATTCGCCTGGGCCAGTACTAAGCCAGTGACCTTTCTGATTTTTCAATGTCACTCTTTTTGGCCTTCATTCATCCAGATCTTCCCACAACTGTAAAAGCTCTAATTCCTATAATAAATTTCTTATTCCATAATATCCACAATGGCTTTGCATGTCCTGATTAAATCCTGCCTGACACAGTGTTTGATGGTCTAATATCTCAACTGACAACAAATTATGATCTATCCTTGATAGAACACTGAAAGTCAATAAAACTGACTGTAAATATTTCAATTCTACAAATCTATACTTTCATCATAGACATAAAAGAGAATAACAACTGTAGGTAGAAGTTAGCTGCTAATTGTGGAAAGAACAACAGAAAAGAGAACCAATTTAACAAAGTGGGATAAACACTGACTATGGAGTCAGACTGTGAGTCCAAATCCTCCCCTATTTCATACTGGGTGATTTAGGGCCTCAATTACCTCATCTATAAAATGGTACCTCACCCTAAGTGGGTTAGGCTGATATAAGGATCAAATGATATAGTGTATGTCACAATGCTGCCATGTGATAAATACTCAATAAATGTTGGTTGTTTCTATGAGTGCCAGACACGCCAGCAAGTTCACTGTGTGATTTTGCATAAGTTACTTAACTTCTGTGAGTATCATGTTCTTCATTCATAAAAAGTTTAGGAAAAAAAATATATTTTCTAAAACTCTTCCAAGTTCCTTTACGTAAGGTGATTCTTTTTAGATATGACTTCTCAAAAAAAAAAAAAAAAAAAAAAAACTTTGGCCTTAAGAAATAGGAAACTTCTGGCAATTTCCTCTTCTTGGACCAGGCTTCCCCCACTCTGTCCACCTGCCCAACACAACACCAGGCACGCAAAATATTTCCCAATCACCCTTTACTTCTACTACCTTTAAGTGTAAGTGACCCCTTCTCTCATTTTATGTCTCCACTGTGCCACACCTACATTGATCATATCTTACATATTTTATTCCTCTATTTTCTGCATGTCTGTTTCCTGCTACAAGTTGAGAAACTGTATTCTATTGAAATCTAACACTGTCAAGCCTACAGCAGGTGCTTACTTACTAACTGTGGGCTGAACGATTTCATATACAAGCTTTAAGTTTTTATAAAATTCTTCGGTATACATCATTTTTTCTAACCGCTGGAAAAAGACATCCCTGTTTAAAAGCACGATGACCTCCTTTTGTGCTCTGAAATGGAGTTAGAGGCTGCTGATAAGACCTAATAACACACTAACTCTGTGATCTGACAGGATGATTTGGGACAACAGGTCATGCTGATGGCAATCTGGCCTGTGTTGTTTCCCTTACACAGAATCGATCCTAAGGATTCTGAGGTTGCTGGGCCTTTTCATCTCCCTGACTCCATTTCTTAAAATTGCAGAAGCCTTGAATCCCACTTCCCATTCACTCATTAATACTGACTCTTTGGAAGTAATTCATCTCTAAATGAAAAACTGCTTTATGTGGAAATGATAAGAAACTGGTCAAACAAACTCCTACAATCAGGAAATAGGCTCTCAATTCCCCCAACAAAAGAGGGTTCTTAAGCTAAACTAAGAGCTCTAAAGGGATTAAAAAAAGAGATCAAATTAATAAGAATCAATAAATGTTACAATGGAAACAATTAGGTATCCCCGCAACAGAAATTTCTGAATTTGCACTGCCTGACAGAATTGGTATTTACCAAAAATCTGCTTTTTAAAGTGTTTTTTTTCCCCTGTGATAAAAGAAACAAAACAAGTATTTATTAAACACCTATTATGTGAAAGAAACTATGCTAGGGAGATTCAGAGAGAAGAAAGATCCAGCCTCTGCTCTTAATGAGCTGTCTACTGGGAGAGTTGGCACTCCACTCATGGCAGACGTGGGCCATACTTGGACAAGGTCATAATGCATCTACATCACAGAAAAGAGCAATGCATTTTGCCTAGAAGAGTAAAGCTGGGAAGGCTCATAAAACAGGTGACACTTGAGCCACTGTCGAGAGTGAAGTGTAAAGGCAGAGCAACAGGAAAGGACATTCTAGGCATCTGGAGACAATGAGCAAAGGCACAGGAAAGTGCCTGATGTATCTAGAAACTTCAAAAGGTCTGTGGCTTAGGTGAAGAGGTTGCAAAGTTGGAATCAGGTTGTGAAAGGCTTTCAATGTCATGCTAAGGAGCTTAGATTCTATTTTGCAGACAGTGACTCCCAGCAAAGGTTTCTGAAAAGGATTACTTAAGACCTAGACCTTTAAAAGGACTTTAATTCAAATTAAATCAGATTTAGGTTTGGAGAAAAAAGATTTATATCCTTAATATAGGGAAAGTGGGAAGGGGTCTTTCCCAAAGTGCAAAGATGGAGGCAGCGAGACCAGTTGTATGAATACTGTAAAAAATGAATCCTAAGGAAAGAGAGGAAGAAAAAGAGATGAACTATATATAGAGAGTCCTTTGGATGGTAGAATTAACGGGACCAGATGATTTACTAAATGAGAAAAGAAAGGAGAGAGGCATCTGGGATGATGTTAGGGCAATGGTGGGCTGCCTATTAGAATCACCTGCGGAGCTTTTAAAACTACTGACTCCTTCAAAATTGGTACTGGGTTGTCTAAATTCCATAAGGAAAAACACTAACTCATGACTCCACCTTACACTATACCTAAAAATCAATTCCAGGTCAGTTGCAGATCTAATCATGTAAGGAAATACAGTACACCTTCTAGAAAATGATATAAAAGAACATATTCATGACCTATAGAGTATGTAAAGATTTCTTAAAATAGGTTTAAAAAAAGCACTATCAATAAAGAAAAATATTTATAATGTGGATTAAGAACCTCCTTCTTTCAAAAGAGATTCCTGGAAGTAATTAAAAAGCAACCAATGAAGCAGGTTAAAGATATTCACAAGACATAGAACTTGTATGGAGGATTCAAAAAAAGAAAAGAAAAAAAAAAACTCCTATAAACTCCTAAGGAAATGATAGCCCAATTTAAAAAATGGGCAAGAAACCTGAACAGACATTTCACCAAAGGAGATATCCAGATATCTAAACATCATCTGAAAGGTGCTCAACTTCATTAGTTATTTTGGCAATGCAAGTAAAATCACATTGAAATATATCTGCACAAATGGCTAAAGTTTAAAAAACAGAAAACATAATGTATTTAGAGGGTGTAGAACAACCTGAACTCTCAAATATTGCTGGTGGAATTATGAACTGATAGAACATTTTAGAAAACAATCTGACAGTATCTACTAAAGCTAAACAGACATATACCCTGTGACTCAGCAATTCCACTTCTACTCTTATATCCATCAGAAATGTGTACATGAATAAGAGACATGTCCAAAAATGGTCTATTCAAAATAGCCAGAAAAAGGAAAACCTCTGAAGTTTATCAGTGAAAAAATGGATAAATAAATTGTGCTATAGTCTCACAATGGAATGTCATGCAGCAATGAAAATGAAAAAATTACACCTACATACATCATATAAAGTTGAGCAAAATAAGCTAGATGAAAAGAGTACCTGCTCCATGATTCTATTAAAGTTAAGTTCTAAAACAGACAAAGTTATAAGGTGTTAGAAGTCAGTGAAGCTTGTGTCTGGAGGGGTTTCTGGGATGCTGGTAACATTCAGTTTCTTGAACTAGGTCCTTGCACACAGGAGCATCAGTTTGTAATAACTCAGTTAGATATACGCTTAAGATTTGAACACTGCACTATTTTTTTATGTTACAAATCAGCAAAGACTTCAGGGGAAAATGACAATAGCAACAACACTGCTACCTGTGTCTCATTTCCAAATTCCCAATGTAACTGGTCTGGTATGTGGTCTGGCCATCAACTGTTTTTAAAGTCCCCTAGGTGACTGTAATGTGCTACCAATGTTGAGAACTACTGTATTAGAGTCACTACTCTGAATACCTGGGTAGGTGATAAAACAAATCTGAGATGAAGAACACAGGAAGAAAAGAAGATTTTGGAGGGAAGTGTAAAAGTGTTCCAATTTCAGCAAATACAAAATCTAACAACAGGTCTTGAGCGGAAAAGAAGGTGGGTTGAGTAAAGACAGGTATCTTAACTGATAACACCTGCAATTTGATTCCAGTTTTAGCGAGACACAATTGACATGTAACACTGTTTGAGATGTACAATGAAATGATTTGATGTATGTGTATACTGCAAAATGATTACCACAATATGTTTAGTTAACATCTATCAACTCACAAAGTGACAAAAATTTTTTTCTTGTGATAAGAACTTTTAATAGCCACTCCCTTAGCAACTTTCAAATATATGATATGGTATTGTTAAATATAGTCATCATGCTATGCAATACATCCTCAGCCTGACTTTATTTGTACCTTTTGGTCCCCTTCACTCATTTCACCCACTCCTATGCCCAGCCTCTGGCAACCACCAATTTGTTTCTATGAGTTTGGTTTTATTAGATTTCACAAATAGGTGAGATCATACAGTGTTTGTCTTTCTCTGTCTGACTTATTTCATGTAACATAAAGCCCTCAAGGTTCATCCATGTTGTGGCATTTATATATATAATGGAATATTATTCAGCCATAATAAAGAAGGAAAAACCTGGAATCCTGAACCCTAGGATATCAGATAACAGAAAAAAATAGGAATAATATCCATTCCCCCCTCCAAATCAAGATGAAACATAATTCTACAGAGGTTTCCTTTTTTTTCTGGTGGTTTTATATTTGGTAAGTGGGAATGAGCCTTTAATTAGTGTTAACCATAAGCCAGGAGCTTTATATAAACAATTTAAACCTAATCTTCACAACAACCATTGCCCTGGGGATCTGGCTGTATCACCCCCATTTGTAGGGCTTCGTGCATACATTGAGGGTGAGCAGGCTCAAGGAGGCTGGAAAATCTCAGTTCTCATAAATTCAGGCAAAGACAGGATTCAGACCCAGGTCCAAAGCCTGTTCTCTTTCTCACTCCTTCGAATCCTGGGACAATAAAAGTTGCAGGTAGAAACCTGCAAGTCTTCACAAGGCCCAAAGAAAAAAATTTTAAATCCTGTCTAAAGACCTTTACCAGTGGCTGTCAACCCGGTATATATAAGAATGACTTAGAAAACCTTTAAAAAAACATAGATTTGAGGGCTCCACCTCTGTCTTGCTGATTCAGGATACCCAGGGGGTTAGACCATGGAATGTGTCTTCCAGGGTACTCTGGAGAGAAGAATAAGCAGGTGTGGGCATTGGAGTCCCACCTGTTACTGGTTCTAAACAATCGATCTCCTTGAGTCAGTCAGCTTAATGATTCTCAGACTTATCTCTGTAGCCCAGACTGTTCGACTGTGTTAGAGTTACGTATTCTAGTACTTAACCTGACTCTGCTAGGATATTTAGGCATCTGAAACTTATCACATTCAAGCTAAACTCTTAATTTTCATAATGCTTCTTCCTATAGTATTCCCCATTTTAGTGAATACAGTTCCATTCATTCTTCTACTTGTTCAGGTCCAAAACCTTAGAATCATCTTTGATACCTTTCTTTGTCCCATACCTCTCATCCAATCTGTCAGTGAATTATGTCAGCTCTGCATTCAAAACACATCCAAAGTCAGACCACTCTGGTCTGAGCCACCCTCATCTCTCACCTGGGTTATTAAAAGAGGCTCCTATTGGCCTCTCTACTTTCATTCTTACTCCCTATAATCTATTCTGTATGTTAGTCCTTTTCAGGGTCAGATCATGTCACTCTTCTTAAAATCCTTTAATGTGTCCCTATGTCATTCAGAGGAGAAGCCAAAGTCTTTCCAACGATGAGAAGGTCCTGTGTGCTCTGAGTCCCATGACCTCCTCCTCTCATCATGCTTTTTGCTGTTTCCTGAGCACATCAAGCACACCGTCACCCCATAGGTGACTTTCTGTCTCCCTTATCCTTGATTTCTCTTTGTTGCACTGACCACCACTTGCTATAATCTCTTCCCACTAGACTTATAGGCCCCATGAGGACAGGGTCTTGGTCTGCTTCATTTACTGATATATGCCCAGGAGTTCTAATTCTAGAACTCTGCATTAGAATAAATGTGGCAGATGTTTCTTTCTTTTTTTTTTTTTAATGAATGGGTTTCCTCTTCTACAGAATGAAAAAAATAAGTTACTCTGCTAGTTTATTGTGAGGATTAGAAATGATGTTTGTAAAGTACCTGGCACTGTGCTTGGCAATGAAGAAATACTCAATAAAATGAAGGCTATAACCAAAATGATAAATTCTTTATTCTATCAAAAGTAGGTTCTATAGAAAGCATCATACTGAGCTGAACAAGTATGGTGTTCCCAAATTATCATAGACAAGAATGTTCTTAGAGTTAGTGGGTCTAGATATAAATACATAATGTTGCCTCTGGCATAACACTAAAGGCAGGAACAAGAGAGCCCATCTTTGTTAAAGGGATAGAGTCCTTAAGAGAGCAGGAAGGTACAATGGGGACTCAGAAAATTCTATATTCCTATCGCCTTCCTCTCTATCTCTCACCACTCTTGTGTCTGTGGATTAAATCTAGAGACTACAGTGTTGACTTAACAGAAATAAGCTACAGTTATTTATTTACTGAGCATTTACTGCCTACCTACCTGTGGGAGTTACTTTTCCCTGGCAGCTGTGCCCAGTGGTGTGCTGGAGAAAGCCAGCACTGGCTCACAGGAGCCCACTGTGAGCTTATCTGCACAAGTCTATATCCAGTGATATCATGTTGCTATCGTGAAAATGACCATGGGAGATTTAGCAACACAGAAACTGGAAAATGCCATAAATCTAGGTTTTTCTTCCAGACAGTACTAAAACCTTGAGCAGCACACCAATGGTGAACATTCCAGCCTGTGGGGCATTTTATTACACTCTAATTCTCATCTGTGGTAGCAAGTAGTAAGAAAAAAGATGGAATATTTCAAACATATGAAGAAATATAGAGAAAAACAGCACACTCATATATACACCACTCAGATACATCATTGTTAAATATAGTGACCAAGACACTGGTTCCTGTGAATCTCTGAATACTTCTGTACCAGCATTTCCATCCATCAAATCTGTGACATAAGAAGAAATATACATTTGGTCTCTACCTTCCCTCCCGTCCTGACACAGAGCTCCTAAAACCTTTCCAACCTGGAAAGTGATATGTCTTTTATATGCTAATAAGTTGACTGGTGGCTGAAGGCTCCTGGCTAGCCTCAGGATAATCAACCAAACCATGTGATTAAATGGTTGGAGTTTTCAGCCTCCATAAAAATCCTACCAAATGGGTTCAGAAAGCTTCCAGGTTGGTGAACACACTGAGGTGCCTGGAGAGGGCATGGAAGCTCTGTTCCCCCTTCCCCAGGCCTTCCCCTGAGTATTTCTTCCCTTTTGTTATTCCTAAGTGGTATCTTTTATAATAAACCAATAAATGTTAAATAAGTGTTTCTCTGAGTCCTGTGGGCCATTCTTGGTGAGGCCCAGAATTGGGACTGACATCTGAATTAGGGGCAGTCCTATGGACTGAGCCCTCAACCTGTGGGATCTAACGCAACCTCCAGTGTCAGAATTGAACTGAACTGAATGGCAGGACACACAACTGAAGTTAGAAAATTGGTCTGTGTGGGCACAAGACCCACATATCTGGTGTCAGAAGTGTTCTGTGGATAGAGTGTAGAGAAAAACAGTTTTCCTTTTACATCTCTGAAACAGGATGCAGCACACATAGGAGTGGGTGTTCAGGTTTTTATGGACATTTGTAGGGAAATTCTTGAGATTCATTTTGTAGAAAGATACAGTGAAAGGTCAGGAAATGTGGATCGTAAGCCTCTGAAGACAAGGCAAAGTGTTTTCTAAGTGGGGGTTGGTTCCAAAGACAGTGACGGCAGAAGACGGAGTACATCTTTTCCTAAGAGGAAATAAAGATGGGAGTCCTAACGTGATTTTTTAAAAACGTTTCATTCATTATAACTCAAAATTAAGGTTTACAGCAAATGGGATTCCTAGAGCTCTGGAAATCAGTAGTCTTTGTGGAACACAAAGTTGGAATAAAGAGGCTCAGCACAAAATCTGAGCACAGGGTTGGGGAGGGGTATATGGACATGGTAAAAATGGGTGTTCACTGCTGTAGGGGGGCAGGGATCAACAACGAGACTTCCTTTCTGCACCTCACCCTCCTCTCTACCCTAAATGATCACTACAGAAGTGTTTGGGGAGAGACGTTTTGTAAATAAAACAAAATTATAACCTGCTTTAAACTGCTGTATTATGCTCTTATCTGTGAAATTTCAAATTAAAGAACATATTGACAAGGCATCTGTCTGTCACAACAGGGAAGAAGAAAAGGCAACCCTGACCTTGGCTTGTGTTGATGAACAGTTGACATAACCAGGCAGAAGGGGTGGCCACAACATTCCAAGTCATATCTTTGTGTTCTGACTGTTAGGAGAAATCTAATGGACTTCGCGTCCATCAGGGAAGACCAAAGACATGAAATAAATTTTCCAGAAGCCTTTCACTGGTTTTAGGAACTTAATTCCTTTTTCATCTCCATCTACCTTACCAAAACCAAACCTAGTGCCCCAAAGAGCAAAGGTCTTTTGCAGACAAATGCTTAATGATTTTTACTAGTTTTCATAAATGTAATCATGGTCTGAAAACTTAGAAAAAGCCTTGAAATATCTTTGAAAAACTGAAGATCAGGACCACATTTCATCCCATAGCTATCATTTCAGAAATGTCTACTATGTATAATTCCCATATATCATCTCTTTAATCCTCCCAATAACACAAGAGACAGGTTTGCTTTCTCAGTTTTACAGAAAAGAAAAATGAAGCACAGAAAAATTATGTAACTTGCCCAAGGACACATAGTAACAAGAAGCTGAGCAGAATGTGAATCCTGTGTCTCAAAAGCCTGTTCTTGTCCCAAAATACCACTCCAGTTCTCACTGCTTTATTACAACTTCATTAAAATAGGTCAAATTAGGATTGTCAGCAGTGAAGTGTAGAGCTTTAGCTACATTTATCCACTAGGATAAGGAGAGTAGGTCATTTGCAAACGAGTAGATGGTATCTATCGAAGTGCACAAAGAACCTTAATGCAAATTTTCAAAACCAATGAAACTTATCCTTCATAAAACCATCATTGGATCAAACCCAGTAACTTTTACTTTAAAATTCTAATGTAAATATTTTAACTTTATTCTTTTTTTAAACACTCTTTTTTTGTTGTTTTTATTTCTATAAGAATGAGTACTATAGCCAGACCATTTCCTAACTTCAATTTTCTAACTTCAGTGTGTTGTGGAGCCAAGAACTTGGATGCATGAATACCAAGTAATATATGTACTGATTTTCAATCCTACCACCACCATCATCTTATAATCACTATATTTATTCATCTTTGGAAGATGACTAGGAGGGCAGCCCATGAGAAAGAAGTATAATAATCTTGATAAAATATCTTTCCAGGGATTCATATGATATTTTAAGATTAATACAGTAAATTTTTACTTCCATAGGCCACATTCCACAAACAAGATTTGGATTTATTATAGAAAAATTCTGAATAGATAAGTAATGATTTCAATTTACTATTCCAATCTCGGGCATGCTGAAAAAAGCTAGACCATGTAGACATTCAAGGTGAAAGCATTTCTGTAGAGAATCAAACTCCAACTGTGCACAGTGTTTTAACATTCAAACTGCTTTTTATCTACTCATCTTGGAAATCTGTATTGGATTATTACATCGGGGTCAGAATAACTTTAAGTGCAAACTGAAAAAATCTCTGTCATAACCCGTATGCTATGGCTGGGAATGAAACACAGCCCAATCTGGCCATGTCTATCATACTGTTTAAGGGGAAGATCTCCAATACAGTACCATGAAACAGATTTGCAAAGGGTAAAAAAGACAGACAAACTTAAAGACAACCTCAGGCCAAATCAAGTCCATTTCTCTAGTGAAAAAACAACTACTAACATACATAACCAAACAGCTACAGATCAAACACATACTAAAATATAATAAGATGAATGGTAAACTAGTCTTGCACTGTCCATTATTAAAATCACTGCCCATACGGGGCTATTGAGCATTTTAAATATGGCTAGCCCAAACCAAGATGTGCCATAAATATAAAATACACACTGAATTTCAAAACTTAGTACATGAAGGAAAATATAATTTCTCAGTAATTTTTATCATTGGTTAGTATTTTGGAAAAATTAGGTTAAGTAAAATGCATTAGAATAAATTTTATCTCTTTTTACTTTTTTAAAGTGGCTGCTAGGAAATTCAAAATTACACATACGACTTGCATCATATTTCTGTTGGAGAATGTTGACTTGGTGCATATTTCCCCCACGAGGTATCAGAATACTTAAATAAAAAACTGATTTATATTTTCTCTGATGATCTTTGCTCTCAGATACCATGAGAACTGGGGCTCACAATCAGTAGAATGGAACTTGTGCATAATACTTTTCATGTTTAAATTATTTATTTAAGCAGGTTAGAAATTTGCACTGGTTTATGCTGTTCTTGTTAGAATAATTTCACAGTCCAAACTGAAAGACTTCATAGCTCTCTTCTATGTTCTCAAAAGCCCTGCTTCAAAGACCTGTGACTCATTCACCCTCCTCACCTCATAAGAAAGCTAGACTTTCCAAAGGAATTGGCCGTGAAGCCCTCTGAGCCACTCTCCCCAGAGTGTACATACCTTATGTTAGACAGTGAAGTCCCAGAAAGTGAGGGCCCAACCTCGGTCCTGTTTGCACCCACACAGCATCTAGAATTGGTCTTCATGTAAAAATGAATGCATTTGATAAATGCTGGTTACATGGGAAGAGCTGATGATTTAGGGAAAAGAGTTTTCACTCCTCTTCTTTATATTAGAGCAATTTTATCATATTAGCTACTGACTGCCAACTGTTTATTCAAATGTCCAAGTGCCACTCGCTGCCAGATCTGAGCCGGGGGCTGGGGATGCAGTGGTGAATAAGCAAGGCACAGTCCTGTCCTTACAGGAGAGGACAAACAAAAAAAAGCGCACACATCACACAATTAGAATAACTGACATACCACCAGGGAAAAGCAGCTGGCATTGTGAGAGGGGTGTTAAAAGGGGAACCTAACATAGTCAGGGGTCAAGGAAGGCTTCTAAGTAACCACTCCACGGGACCTGAGGGAACTGTCTCCCTGGCGACATGGCAGAGAAAAGGCAGGCTGACCATGCAGGCAGGACCTTTTAAGCCACGTTAAAATTTTTAAACTTAATCCTAAAAGCAATGAAAAGCCATTGAAGGATGTTATGTAACATAATGATATGATCAAATGTGCCTTTTAAAAATATCACTCTGGAGGTGGGTAAAAGCAGATCTGGGACCTACACAGAGCATATCTACAGACTGATAAAAATTAATCAAATGCTCTTTGGTCATCATTTCGACAGACACTGAGTTTTGAGAATATAAAAGATGTGTATGCTCCACAACTACAACATCAGGAAGCATCCTACAGTATTAATCTAATACAAGATACTCTCAAAGTACCCTCAAAACATTACTTTCCACTGATTCTACCGGCCTGGCCATGCATATTTGTTACCTGGCATCAGCCTCTGTCCTGACTCACACTAGATCTTGCTTATTCAGGAGCAGCACCCAGTAAAAATCCATATTGGTTGACCAGTTCATGGGGTCACTGAGAGGCTGAGTGGTCAAAGTATTTAGCAAACTGCATGAGTCTGGAAATATTCTTTGTGCTCCTCTGTGCCCAAAGGTATCTCTGGGTATTTGCTGGATTCCTGTGTCCACTTCTCAAGGACACTTGGGTTCTAAACAAGTATACTTGACCAATCTGTGTCTTTCAAGAGCAGCAGAGCCAGTGTCTGGTCTCAAGGAAAGAATTTCACAAAGGAACCTAATCACATCTATCATAAACCAATTAAACACAGATTGTCTACATTCTGTAGAATGAGTATATGAAATTTTTGTTCTGGACTCTTCTGGGTAACAATTATTTGTATACATATGTGGCCTGCCCATATATAACTGCTTTTCTAAAATAAATCTGGGATTTGCTGGTGATGGCTTTTACTGTTCTCCTTGATGGCAGATGTCTATTCAATTTTTAAATAGCCATAAAACTAATGACATATGGAGAACTACATAGGACATTCAGCATTCTATCAAAAATGTACCATTTCTAAAAATTCAAATCTTCCCCAATTACTTTCTCTTTATAAAAAAAAGTCTTAATCTCACAATTTGTTTCCTTTCTGAATTTCTGTTGTACCCCTCTAACAGCGAAGGACCTTTTGAAGTTGAACCCATCCTTCTCAGAGGTAGCAACATGCAACGTAAAGTCATCGGTCCTACCTGGGTTCCAATATTGGCCTCATCCGCTCCTGGATAAGTAACTTTAAGAAAGTTTCTAAAAATATCTGGCCCTTGTCATTTGTTTGTTTTTCCTGCATAGAACAAGGCTAGGCTCATGTTAGTTTCCTAGGGCTGCCATAACAAATCACCACAAACTGGGTGGCTTAAACAAGAGAAATTTCCTCCCTCACAGTCCAAGAGGCCAAAACCCTGAAATCAAGGTGTCATCAGGGCCAGTTCTTCTCAGAGGCTCTCTGGGAGGGTCCTTCCTTGCCTCCTCCAGGTTCTGGTGGCTCCTAGCTCTCCTTGCCTTGGGGAAGCAGAGCCCCAACCTTTGCCTCCATTTTTCCTTGACTTTATTCCCTGTGTCTCTGTCTTCTCTTCTTATAAGGGCACTAGTCTTTGGAGTTAGTTAGGGCTTACCCTAACTCCAGGATGAGTTAACCTCAAGATCATTAACTAATTGTATCTGAAAAGATCCTATTTCCAAAAAAGGTCACATTCTGAGGTTGTGGGTAGCCCTGAATTTGGGGGGACATTAGGTATGCACTATACATACCTACAACAGAGAATGATTCCATTCTACTCAGGAACACTGATGGGTCCTCCCCACTGAGATTTTGTGTTACAATGAATTTTTAGTCCCTTTTATGTACTATAAATTGTTCAACTTGTTTTATTTTTGCAATCAGAAAAAAGCTACTCTTAGAGATGACACAGTGTATATAACTAGCACTGTACTGAAAATGCATTAGTGCTCAATAAATAGTATATTTTTCTTCCCCTTCCCTATATTTATCTTAGTCCCACAGCATGTAAGTCCTAGGTAATCAGAGAGCACTTCAAAGTTCTATGCAGAGATAGAACTTTCCCCCCTATATAATGATTTGTTATGGTGAATATTTCTCCTTTCACAATTTGACCTATTACAGTTGCTTAAATACTAAGGGATACAGGTACATTTAAGTGATCCTTACACCTCTGTAGAATATAAAGGTCATGAAGAAGGCTCTGGGTAAAGATCAGAAACTTGATTTTTGCTATTCTTTGCCTAATTTCTTAACCATTTGGTCCACTGTCAGTTAAATGCCTGGTTACTATAGCTTACCATATTTACTTCTAGACTTTCCTTCTTCATATAATCCCATCTCTGATGTAGTTTAAGGAAAACAAAAATAGAAACATCATTCCCACTTAGTTTGTTCATCTTTAAAACAGCAGCTATAAACAAAGGTTGTATGATGGCTGCAGCTGGCAGCAGGAGGCAGTAAAGAGCTAGTCAGCACTGTCTATCTACTGCATTTGCCTGCTTCCTCTTATCCCCACCTTTCTTTTTATCTCTTGTCTAGTAATGCTTAGTATCGAAACACACTGAGGCTGGCACTGTGCCTGGGCTATCTCCCCTAGAACTATCAAAGATACTGGAATCCCATCCTGAAACTCCCAAAGAAACTAGTCTCAAGAATAAGTAGTTTTCCAAATATGGATAAATTCCGCTTAAATACATTCGGTCTTGTTTCAAGTTTCTATACTCTGGGTTAGGAAATGCTACAGAGAAAGGAGGAGGCTGATGATGTCGGCTGCTTTGCTCTATTACATCTTGTGCCTATAGAGATTGCCCAGTTCTGCCTGGTTCTCTTTTCAAGGTATAGCTCCATTATCTCTACTATGACTTCCTTCTCTTAGAGTATAATAGGTTAGCATGAGCAAATGCTGATGTGTGAGAGGAATCAGAATTAAGAACAACACTTCAAAGGCTTTAGTGATGCTCTATGAACAGAGAACAGAAACCTTCTGTATTTCACAGAAACTATTAAACCGCCCACCTTTTCATATCTTCCAGGAATTACTATGTCTTACCTTAATATTATTCCAATTTTCTTTTCTACCATCCCTTGTAAATTAAAGTTTCATTAATAACAGCTTGCAGCCACTCAAGCCATACACATAATTTTGTTTGTTAAATACATCACAGTCAGATAAAATGCCACAGAAGCAATCTCTAAGTCACATCAATGTATGCCTTAAAAGGTCTCCCATCCCAAGTAAAAATGCTATACCTGAAGTCACTGAACCTCCAGAAAAGTTGGCTGTGGAAGCAGAAGCACACCGAACCTAAAATGTCTATCAAAGAAAATTAAAAATTACCTGGAAGGACACCCTGAATATATGAAGGGACTCCTTACCTGGATTGGGTTGAAGGTATTCAATTGTTTTAGTCATTATTTCCATCACAGCCCTGCTGGTGACATCTACTTTCTGAAATGAGAAAATAAATAAATATTCTAAGTGACAGAAAATTATTAGCTTTAGAAACTTCGTTTCTGCTTGAGCAGATATATAATTACCAGCAGTGCAACTGAGTAACCCATCCTGGTGGAAGGTGAGGAGCTGTGAAGAGTAATAATGGCTTTGTATCCAGTGTGTTCCATCAAGACTAGAAAGTCTACTTATTCAAAGAGGTACCTGTTATTTTCTAAAATTTGTTTCAAACTATACTTCATTGTCTTCTGTCAAAATAAGGTAAAGATAGCTTCCTCTTCTCATGAGAAACCTATAGTGATCTCTGAAAATGATTCAACATTCAACTGACCCAGAAAGCCTCACAAAATCACGCAAATCGAAATCTTCAAATCTTCATGTTCTCTTTAAGAACACCCATGAACCTAACCATGTCTTCTAAGGTACGCATATCCAAAAAACCACCAAGTATTTGAAAGGTGTTACTTTATGGAAGCCATGCGTCATTACAATGTTCCATCAGTACAATGCTGGAGTTGGTAGGTGCACCCAGACCAAACAGTGGGGCTGGACACAGGCTCCATGACCTACTAAGTGTATTGAATTTTTGCAATACATACCTAAAAATGCACAGTAATGCTGAACTTAAAGGTTTTGATGAAGAGTCTCCGGTGACTGAGCAAATCAGGTAAACAAAACTGCCAGAGGGGCCCTGAATTTACAGAGCTCACAGTTGGATTAACCCTACATGAGCTTGCCCTGCCACACTGAGATGATCTTTACTGAAAAAGAGCAAACTGTTCCTAAGCCAGAAGAGGAGGTTGCACAGAAGTAAAAGATATCCTAGAAGAAACTGAAGAAATAAAAATGTATGGCCTAGAAATAAATTCAGCATAAAATAAATGCAAATACAAATTAAAAAATAAAGTGGAGATAATGAATTATATTTTGCCCCTGAGGCATTTACTGTATATCTACAGTGGCCCAGGCATGACAGGTTTCACTACCCTAAAGAAAGTAAAACGCAGCATCAACTTTGCTTATTCAAGTAGGAGACAGAAAGTTTATTTAACTTCTGAGAATATATTCAGTATATAATCAGTGTGAACTTTTGGTTAATTCTCTTTTTTTTTAACCAGTATATTTTATTAGGTATTAATCAGGATATGAAAGGATTCAAGGGTGTCAGGCAAAGGTCACAGTCAGATGCAGAGTGAGGCCTCCACACTGGGCCCCCGTCAGTGGTACTTGCCTTGCGTCTCATGTTTGAGTACCTTGTAAGAACAATGGCAGCAGCTGAAAAGCACATAAGCTGATGGCACCTTAGAAACCTCAGCGATGCTCTCTTTCTTCACACTGACATGCTTGTTGTAATAGTGGTAATAACCTCTTTGAAATGCTCCATCAATACCTTTAGGGGTGAAAGCCCTCATCAGTATCCAGCTTGGTAGCCCCCCTAATTTAATAACCATGAGTTTCTTTTTCCTCAATGGAATAACTGATGCCATCTTGGAGTCCAAGGTCAGTTAACTCTAAATAAAAATCTTAGTGCTAGAGTCTATCCCTGCACAATTCTGATGAATGGTGAGTATTTGCATTCAGCAGGTCACCATGATCCTTCTCTGTTGGAAAGGCTGTGTAAGCTATTCAGTAAATTCAAGTCCTCTCTACATTCTCCCATGTAATCCTTTTTTACAAACATATCTGGTCTAGTCATCCACTCTAGAGGGTAAATAACTAGTGAAAATAAATGTATCTTCCTCTCTAAGACATGTCCATGTATGAGATAGGTATGAGTGTAAGAAATTCATTTTTGATGGAAGCATTTCAGATATTAAGTTCATGGGAAATTTTTTTGTTTTAATTGGAGTTCAAGAGCTCTTCCTTCAATTCCAGGAAAATTTTCAATAACTTACTGCATCTACACGTAAATGTGTGTATGGACGAGGTAAGTCTCCTTCTCTTTCATAATCAGAAACCAAGCCGTAATCCTTCAGAAGATTTTATCTTTCGGTTTGATTTTCAATACTTAATAATTTCCCATTCTATAGTAGTGATATTACTGTGTGTATAAGGAGCTGGCTGTTACTGTCATTAAGAGGAAAACACTTTCTTTTATGAGGTCATCGGGGTATAAAATTATATTAAAAAGTACTCTTACTTAAAAGATGCCTGCTTACATATGCGCCAGGCACAATGTCCTTTTGGTTTAATTGAATATGTGCTAAACAGTATTTAGTTCTAAAGTGGATAGTGGTCCCATGGAGTTGGTCAGTGCAGGACTCGTATGGTCATACATGGAGGTCCTGGAAGTACTAGTAAAATGCAAACAAACCTCTATATATATATACTCAATGTCGTGGAAATGAGTTCAAAGATTGTACGCACAACAAACATGCTGAAGTCCCAGTTACATGTAAAACGAGGAAAATGTAGATACCCTGCTCACTAAATGACAGGATTTACAAAACTCAATGTCATCAAATGCCTCCAAAGCACCTGCGTGGGTGTAATGGGAAGAAAAATAATTTCAAAGGTCAAGGCTTCTAAGAGAGAGAGTGCCAGAACTGTACAAGGACCATTTTGATATTCTGAAGTTATCTAATATGAGGAAGCTAACCAATTTCTAATTTTCCTTCATCACTGTACTCAATAATAATAATATTATAAAATGTTTTTATAATTATAAAATGTTTTCTATCAGTCAGAAATTGTTCCAAAGGCTTTAAATAGCTATACATTTAATCCTTAGAAACCCTATGAAATAGGTTAAGAAACTTGCCCAGTTCTGGCTTTAGAGTCCAGGTTCTTAACCACTACTTCTTGAAAGAAAAAGCTCATAAAAATACTAGCAACAGGGATTTCTACCAATCTGAAGAGAGAAATCGCATCAGAGCTAGGAGGCTCCCTGTTCCGTCTTCCAGAAGGGACTGGGGACCATACCAGCCCAGCTTTACATACTTTGTGCCTAGTGAGGCATATTCCTAGTTACCTAACCATCATTACAGAAAAAGTTCTAGCTGAACCCTTTTCATCAGAGTATAAAATAACCTTCACTTGAAATCTACCTCTGAAAACAACTTTATCTAATATAATTATTTGTGTTCCCCAAACAGGGAACAGCTATTAGCAAATTTATTCACTAGGATCTTGCTCTTGATTTTACTCTGACAGATAATCACTTGACAGAGTTAATGAACAAAGGAGAAAGAGACCAGCAGAGAATTTAGTCCAAAGCCTTAATTTTTTAAATACACAAGTCCGAACCTAGAAAAGAGAAATAAACTCCCTGAGGTCACACAACTAGTGTGGCTATGACAGGAAGAAAAGCAGTCCTAAAAGTCACAGATCAGAAAGTTTCCAAGAAGGAGTACTAGAGGAACCGAACTGTCCAATGACCATCTACAAACAAGAGGTGGCCCGATTTCCAACTTTTCTCCATCTCTGTCCTCACTAATAATGTATACGATTCTTTTTGCTAAATTCAACTATCCTGTGTCAGCCAAGGACAGCCTGAGGGCCATTACCTTGTGAGAATCTTGAGTATGCCTTGTTGGGCACTTACTGGGAAATCTGTTTATAGACCTAAAGTGGCAACGTCTAGCCCTTATCCTCTCATTAACGGGCCTGGTGCACTCGCATGAAGTAAGAGTTCCTCTTACACCATTTACTACAATCAGCAAGAGCTTCTCCCATTTGAAGGTGGCACAGTTGAACTTATGACTAGCTAACATTTTCCTCAATGGCCAAAGCTTCCTATTATTTGAAAATAAGTTTTTATGTGTCCTAAATGACAACTTCCATTCTTATAAGTGTCTCAGCCTCTGTTTCTTTAGCTAATCTTGTCTGGATGGGGGTAGGAAACCATTAGAAAAGGCTGTTTAGGAGAGGTAAAACTGTAAATGTATACAAATATGGCCATGTTTTCAGAAAATAAAAACTCTACATGAAATACTTTCCTGAAGGTAAAAGCATAGGTATACATTCTGGTAATTTTTTTCCTTCAATTTTCTCAACCAACATTTTAGCAACTCGCAATACAGTTGATCTTTGAACAATGTGGGGGTTAGAGGTGCCAAGCTCCTATGCAGTCAGAAATCCATGTATAACTTTTGACTCTCGCAGACATAAGTTGTCCCTCCATATCCACGAGAGATTGGTTTTCCAGGACTCCCTGTATTTACCAAAAGCTGTGGATGCTCAAGCCCCCTATATTAAATGGTGTAGATGAACACACATACTCAGCCCTCAGCATCTGAAGACTCTCAAACACAGATTGGATCAGTATAGGTACTTATTGAAAACAAATCCACATATAAGTAAATCCTTGCAGTTCAAACTCGTGTTGTTGGAGGGTCCACTGTACTTAAGAGTTAGAAACTTCTTCCTCCACTGCCCAGACTTATAATTTACAATGTTGGGTAGAGAGAAAAATAGCTCTCTAAATCTCTTTACTCACTATAGCATTTTTCTTCTTTAGCTAAGGCAGGGGTTGGCAAACCATGGCCATCAGGCCAAATCCAGGCACTACCTGTTTTTACATTTTAAAATGGTTGGAAAATTTCAAAGGAAGACTGATTACGTCATTGCACATAATAATTACATAAAATTCAAATTTCAGTGTTCTTAAATAAATTTTATTGGAACATAGACATATTTGTTTGTTTAGACACTGTTAATAGTTCCTTTTGCCCTTCTACAGCAAAGGAAGGGAGCTGCAACAGAGACCATGGAGGCCCTCCAGACTACAAAGCCTAATATACTTCCAAGTACTGATCCTTCAGCTAAGGTTCTATTTTCGCTGAGTCATGCCATGCTGAATATATGAATGATGCTGACCATTTCGCCAGCTGCCTCAGTCTCTAAAGACAAGATACAAGAGAACTGAAAGGCATTGAATGACTAGAATGGGGTTATTGTTTGCAGGCATCTGAATATTACCTTTTTTCCACTGGAGAAAATAGTTGTCGGTGTTGCCTCAACTTAGGTGGCAGCAAACATGAACAACACAGCATTCTTTGTGGAACAACAAAAGGATTGAAAGGTATGACTTCATTTTGTCAGATATGCATTACACCAGATACTGTCACAGGGATGCAGTAACAGAGTTTAAGAAAAAATATTCACCTTAATGTGGAACAGTTTGGGGGTTTACTGGTCAATAATAAATAGAAAAATCAAGCACCCCCTTGGGCATGGAGTAACTCACAGTGCTTATACAAAAAAAAAGTTAAAATGCCATATTAAACATTAAAATCTTTTCAAATTCTTAAATTTCTATCACCAAGGTTAAGAAAATGTACATGTTAAGAATGCACATACCCACAGTTAAAGCAATGAGGACTGTGAACAAGGACATCCAACTAAACGAGTCAGAGACATGATGAAAACAGCATCCTGGGAAAGTCTGTCCAGAAGTAAGATACAGGCTGGTCCAATATGATGTTTTTAACAGTTTCTTACTGACACAGAAGAGTTCATGAACTTGCCACTGAACTGCTCTACCTTATAGCACTTATCTATTCAGAAAGCCTGATTAATAAACAGGGTGTTGAAAAACAAAAAATAAACAAGGCATTAGGCAGAGACTACCCCAATACATTTTCTGCTAATCTTCTTGGGCATTACCTTTAACAACAGTGAGCTTAGAAATACATTGAAAATACATAACTGAGAAGAAATTTGTCTTCCTTGAATTTCAGGAGAATCAGAAAGCTATCTTTACAGCTCATCTTGTTTGAGGCTCTCATTCATAATTCTATACCAGAGAGTGAATGTCTGAGTATAGAAATCTGCACCTTCTTCTTTACCACTGTGCCCATGAAGAAGACCTTCATAGGGATGACAGACACCCATGGGTGCAGTCAGGGATTTGTATTACTCTGAGCATGCTGCTTGGGACTTTACTCCTTTCTCTTCCATTTGATTAAATCACTAGAATTCAAGCGACAGAGATATTATTTAAAAGTGACATTAGTAGTAACAAATTATTTGCCAAAAACTCAAAAGAGATGATGATTAGCTTCACATTGCAATTGAGAACTGTGGGTTTAGCCTCTGTTTAAACACGGACAGTAAGGGGGCATTCAATAATTTCTAGCATCCTCTCTTTTTTTAATTTTTTTTCTCTTTTTTAAAACAGCTCTTACGGCCAAAAGTTCTTTCTTATATTGAGCTTGACTATCATCCCACAGTTTCTACCCATCCATTGTAGTTCTATCACTTGAGGTTGTATAGAAGGATCCAATCCCTTGCTACTCAAAGACTAATTAAGAACATAAAAATAGTGACCATGGGCATTTTCCTATTAGCAGACAACCCACTCTTTCCTATTAGCAGACAATTATTTCTATTCCATTAGAAATAATGGAATGGCATTATTTCTGTTCTTTCTCAACATCCTGCTTTTCTTAAAACTTGAGGCTGTCCCTTAAGAACAATTGCATTTTTATTAAAATGGTCTATAATCACATTTCTAACCCTGTAATCCCTCTGGTTTCAACAGAAGAGACTTCCCAGGATACCTATCAGGCTGCAAAAAGAGACACTACACTCCTTGGCTTGGACTTCTGCATTACCCATATGTGCAGGGCCTAAAGAAGATATCAGGATTTAGTTCAGATGCTCTGTGCTCTAGAAAGCTTCCATTGGTCTTATCAGCCTGAGTTAGTTCATCCATGGGAATCATCCCCAGGACATCAAACACCATGTCCTTTAAGCCACTGAACTTATATGCCTACTTCTTCCATCAAAATTGAAAACTCCTTAAAGGTAGGAGCTGTGCTGTGCTTTAATGATCTCTGTATTCCTGGTATTCAGCACAATGTCTGGCATTTACAGATATTCCACATGAATTAATGAACATAACTATACACATAAAAATATAGAATCACTGCAGAAACTGATAAAAATTTAAGAAGCAACCAGAGGCCCCTCAAATTCTAGAACTTACTCTGGACAAAAAAAAATCTTTAGCTTTTCAAAGAACAAATCTACACAATGTCTGCATTTTGGTAAGAAATTTAGTTTGTGTTTAATGAAGCTTATAAGCAACACATATTTAAAATGAACACAGAAACAATTCTATGCAAGGCACTTAAAAGGATGAGAGAAATGATTATGGGCAGAGTTCCTGCAGAGACAACACAGCCACAGGAATCTCACCCAATCAGCTCTGGGCAAGGAAGGCTGCAAGGACAAAGAGACACATATAGTAATTTTACTGCATTTCTCAGCAGGAGAGTTGCTGGGGTGGCTAATTAGAGAAACAATCTCTAGGAATATCCATTTCTCTCTCCAGTAGTGCTGCTTGATGCAAATCTCTAATTTATTTTATTTTGTTGTCTAATTGCACCTCTGAGAATACAGATGAACAAAGGTCTCTCTACTCTAAATCTCTGATGATCAGAAAACTGATTGTGGAAGGGTGATTCTTCTGTAGGCTTGGAAATACTGAGCTAAACTATTTTTGTGAGTAATAAATATATCAAGGGATAGAAATTATTTGATATTCTAAAACCAAAACATGTGCTTTCTAATTACCACAGAAATCTTTACCTTTATTGCAAATTTAGCATGGGTAGAGTACAAAGTTTCCAATAGATCCACAGGTAAGACAAAAGATATATGAAATACAATGGAATAAAACAATTTCCACAGTGCTCTGAAATCTAATCTTTCAATTTTCCTAGGTATAAATGCAAATACAAATGCATAGGTGTATTCTTCAAACAACTGGCAACAGTTTATTGCAAAAAAATATCTATATTTTGAAATAAAAGCTTCAGAAACTCATTATTTTCTAGGAAAACAGGAGAAATAAACCTTACCTGCAGACTCAGAGGGATGTCTGTGGGTCTTTCTTTGCCTGAAATAAAATACTTGCAAGATCCTTTTTTATTTCAATTAGTTTGCAAGACTGGCATAGATTCAAAGCCTCAATTAGTTGTTCAATTTTAAACTCTACTCTGTTCTCCAAATTTCTTACTCTTTTCAGTCTCACTTAAGAAACAGAAAGTTAGTTTGTCTTAGCTTAGGCAGTGAGCTACCTAACTTGTTACCTTTAGTCTTGGCAGATGAAGAAAGCAGAATTCAAATTCTGGCTCCTTAGTTCTAAATTCCAAAATACCTGCCTAATCTGTCATTAATGATAGGGTACTGGCCATGTGATATACTATAAATTCCCTCCATGATGGGGGTGGAGGAGACACCATAGGATAACAGGGGACTAAGGAAGATCAGGAGTATACAGAGGTTGGTGCAAACTGACAAACCTACAGGGCCACTCACAATGAGGAGCACAGGACTCTAATATTATGAGGAGTGAAGGAGTCAAAGTCAAGTCACTCTGAGCAGGTGTGTCAGTATCTGAAGATTTAGCTGCTTAAAAAAAAAAAGGATAGATACCATTTCCAGAAATATGAATGGCTATGGCTACCCATTTTGGTTGAAGATCAGGGGGTATTTAGAACTCTCCAGAGATGAGAAATGGGGACCAATGCAGACTTCAGTCCAGAGGACAAGTGGCTGCCAGGCATTTGATATAAGAGGCTGGCTTCCCAGACTTCTGGTTGGGACTGAAGACTCTCATTAAATCTCCTCATCCAGTGAGTACCTATCCTATCAGTGCTGTCCATTTAAAGAACTAGTCAGAATGACAAGCTATGTAACACTACACAGACTCATTTCACGAGACTCATCTCTTGGCAACTCATCTTTTTTTTTTCAGGATTCAAATGTGTCCTGTTCTTCTGTTTGCCATTTCCTTTATTAGAAACGCATCAGACTCTGCAGACTCTTACTCATCCTCCACGTCTTCACTTAAATGTTAGAAAAGTCTTCCCTGACTACTTTGTGTAGGTGAGTTTCCTCCCTTCTAAGCTTCTCTAGGGCCGTTTCGTTCCCCTTGCCACACTAGTCAGTGTTTATCCAAAGTCTTCCTTCCCTACTAGACTAAGAACTTCATGCAGTCAGGAACCCTGTCTGTCCTATTCACTACCATACCCTACATGCCTGGCTCATAAGAGGCACAAAACAAGAATTTGTTGAATTCATCAATGAACTCATCAGAAGAAAAAGTGGAGAAGACAAGGCAGAAAGTATATAGCAATTTCCTTTATTTGACTCTTTCTGCAAACAGAAAAAACCAAGGCAACCCACTAGAATGATATGGAGTAAGTAAAAATACGGTTTCTTAGTATCGTGAGCTTTTAACATCCTCTCTGTTCAAGTACAGGGTTTATATTTCCAGATCCTTTACTTATCCGCAATTTAACACCTAAAATAATTCTTTGAAGATATAAGCATAAGCCTAAGTATCACTTGCTATGAACAGTCTGAAAGTTAAAGAAGAGAAAATATGGCTTACATTACAAGGAAAATAAAATGGGATATTTTGTTCATCACCTCCACCTTCACTTACTGAGAACCTACTTTTAGGCAGAATCCTAAAAGATTTATACAAATTTTTAATCCTTAATAAAAGTCCTGCAAGAAGGAAGTAGTATTCTTATTTTATATTTATAAAAAATAGAGGCTCCAAGCAATAAATTGACTTGCATGGCAATAAATTGACTTGCATGACAAGCAGTGAAAGTGGAACTTGAGCTAGGGTTGGAACGGGTCCCACACCCGCTTTCTCTCCACTACACCTGGTCACCTCTGGCAGGTATAGTCCTGTAAGGAAAGTCTTCTAAAGCTATAAAGTGACTCAAACTCTCCCCAAAAGGTTTGTGACATCATTTTACTTAGTCTCTCTTCTTCCCATCCGACCACAATTGAACACAAGCCCCATGTTGTCCCTATTTGGAAAAGAGATGACAAAATTCACCAAGAATATTACATTATGACATTTCACCTTTGCTGAGGTTTTGTTCTTGGGACAGTACAAAGGGAAGATAGAATACTATACATTTTCTATTTTAAAATAGACACTAAAAAAAGAGTACTTTTAAAAATAACAAAATGTATTCTCAGGTACCAGTGGAGAACAGTTTCCCCTTTCTCCCTCCTCTTCTTAGTATGCTGGGCAATTTTATGTCAAAGGGAACTCTAAGTGGTGATAACTCACCCTCTCCATCTCCTTGAAGTCATCATCTAGCTTGGTTCCTTCAGCACCTCCAACCTTCTCACTCACTTTCTGTAGAAATAACCAAAGGGGAGAATTATTATAAAGTTTCCTTTAAAAACATGTTACAAATTTTAAGCACTTTCACAAACACTTAATATAATTTCACAACCATTCTCTAACATAGATGGGCAGAAGAGGAAACTGTGGCTTAGAGGGTTTAAACAATTTACCAAAGACCATGCACCTGGTAGGCTTTGAAGAAAGAATTCAAACTTGTATCTTCTGATTTCAACTCCAGTGCTCTTTCTATTATATAAATCACTGTATAACTATCTATTCACTAACATTTTCCTTTTGAAAGTTCTGAGAGATAACAGCATCATAAAATAGCTATCACCCTCTGATAATGGATCTAAAATGCTACCTAGGTAGAAAATTGCTACTTCTTCAACCTATTCCTCAATGGGCTATTGAACAGATAATCACAAACATCTATCAAACTAGTAAGAAAAAATCAGCCCAGCTGATCTTCAGATTAAAGGACTTAAATAGTAATCTTCAAAGCTCCCTATAGGTGTCCACATCCTTATATACGTAAGACAGACTATATGCAAAGGTATTTCGTTACTACCCAATGAATTCCTATCATCATATATTTTATATTCATCAATGTACACAAGCAAATGGTAATTTTTCACATGTAGAATCCATGTTCATAAAAATTAGATATCACATTCTGTTCTCAAATAAAGATTTGAATTGTCTAATAAAAATTTATGAAGGTATCACAATAAAAATACTTTGGTTTCATCAAAGAAAGTTATATTAAAGGCTAATGACACAATAATTTCATTCCTCTTACAATATTCTAATTGTAAAGGTAGTTAGATGCTTTTCAGTAATACGTCGCTATACTACAGAGTTGTCACACACAGATAACTGAAGTGTGATTGTTTTATTTCCTTTAAGATGGCCACTGGGTTGAGGGTCTTTGCAAGGATTTTCACCATGACCAGACCTGCAGCAACATCAATAACATCTCAAGTCATCCCAGGGAGCTTGGTTTGCCTCCTTCTTAAAGGGCACATGGCTCCCATGCATGGAAGCATAGCTCTGTCTCCTGGCCACAGAAACTCGGAAATCTCCTTTTTAGGGGCTGAACTGTATTCCTGACCCTCTCTTTCTCTCTGTCTTTAACTCCTGCTTTCTGCAATCAGGAAAACCTTTAGAGGAGATCCCTCTTCTAGATATGAAGAGTCTAAATTCTATCACCATTCTGGTCCTATATACCAGATACCATTCATATCATTCCAGTAGCAGTAAAAGAAAGAATATGCTGTGATGGGAGGGCATGGCATGGACTGACTCCTCTACTCTTTGCTAAGTAATCAGGGTTCTTATAAAAACTAAATGGCATTATAAATGTAACAGCCTGTGTCTGAACCTACAAGATTTGCAGTATATCCTAATTCCCATCTCTTACCAATATAGTGTATATCTGCTTATAATACCCTGGTCTCTCTCAGCTGTTTATTTAACTGTTGTTTTATACTTTAAGAAAAATCTAACAATGTTCATGAACATAACACAATGTTAAGTAAATAAAGGTCAATAATTAAAAGTGAAAAGGTAATAAAAATACATTAACATCTTTAATTTGTATAGCTGACACATACTTTCACTTGCAATTTACCATCTGTGTACCATAAGAACTATGTAAGAGATATTATTCCTATGTTGCAGATGAGAACACTGAGGGTTGCATAAATTACACTGCCTATCCATGATAGAGACCTTTAGCTAGAAAGATGTGGAACCAGGACCTGAAGATAATTTTCCTAAGCTAAACTCTAGGTACATTCCCATCACAGCTTTGAAGAGCTGTCCATGGTACTGGCCTTCTCTTCTCAAAGTTCCATTGATTCAGAAGTCCAGAGGTAGATTCACTGCCTTAAACCCTGGCCCTTGACATCAGCTCTCCCACCTGTGTCCTAGGTGATACTGGCTATTAACTATTTCAACAGTATGCACAGATCTAGGCTTTGTCTGACACTACTACCACCTATCTAAAGCCTGCAGCAACTGTAATCTGGCCCAGCAGTAAGCTTATTTGCCTGCTTTCTTAACAATGTTTACCAAACCAGAACTGGAGGTGGGAGGCCCTAAAATTCAATTTTAGAATCTCCCAGTGAGAGTCCACATGTCAGTGACTTAACCTGCATATTCATGTTTTAGTTATAGGAAATCATGAATTGAAGGGGACTTAAAGGTTATCAAATTTTCCCTATCATCACACTTTTTACTATGATTTTTACATTAATTTTCTTCCTTTTACTCTGCTCATGATGGCAGTTTTAGCTCATATGTCCATCTCTCTTGTGTCTTATTCTTAAAATATGTGATTTTTAGTGAAATTGAGGTTGGAAAACTCTATCTAGTTGAACTCCTACACAATAAAGAAATAAATGCTACACAACCCCAAACTAACTATCTCTCAGTTCTGCCTGTCTCCAATGTCAGAGAACTCATTATATCCAAGGTCCCATTTTTGGTCAAAATGATCATTACAGATAGACCCTTCCCATGACCTAGAAATGACATATTTAATTTTTACTTACAAAATTGTCACAAAAAACAAATAGCTAAGAAATATCTTTACTTATAGTAACATTAGAGAATCATGTTAACCTTGCATTAATCACAATTTGACCATCTCTAGGGAATAAAATATGGCCTTCATCAAAATCACAAGGGCTTATATTACATTTTCAGTCTCATATTGCTCAACCTAGAGTGATTTTAATTTCCTTTCTTTTTGCATCCATCAACACGTTAGAATCATAGTTGGCTCACTGTATCAAACAGGGATCACACTGTCCATTAATAATTTAGAACTAGTCCTGGTAACTTGCACTGAGGTCAATTTATCAGTCCATTGGGTGTAAATATTTGGTTTAAATACTGGGGGGGGGGGCATGCAGGAAAGAGAGAGAGAGAGAGAGAGAGAGAGAGAGAGAGAGAGAGAGAGAGAGAATGAGAATGAATGAATATGAATCTTTTCTCAACAAAAGCTGACATGTGAGCTGCTCTGAGAGAAATAGTTCAACGAACACAGTGAATAAGGCTAACAGTTAAATACTGGTATTAACTTGACTGGTTAGTTGATATAAAAATTTCTTATCTAATTAGATTCTTGAGAAAATAAGAGTATTCAAAATGACATCTACACTGCTCTCTGGGCTATTTTTCTCAAGTCACAAAGGATCTAAATCTATCAAGGCACTGACTCAAACCAATGGGATAAATAACAACTGACTCATTCTTCAGGAGTACGCCAAATATATTCTCCTCCTGTTCTTTAAATTACATTACTAAAACATCTATCCTTTTGTGTATCAGGCAAGGTAAGGAATACTGGCTCCCTGGGCCCCTCTGGCCAACAATGAGTTTTGTTTTCCTTACACAGTGCCATTTATTTAAGAACAGTTTTGCCCTATTTTTCATTGAGGTGATTTCTGAAACCAAGATTTCATAGGATTAAATATTTTCTGATGCTGTTTATGTAATACGCTTGCTGTTTAAGAAACTGACCTCCTATTAAATGAAAATCAGCATGTTATTTGAATAAAAGAGAACCAGTACAAATGAACAAATATGCCCTCTGTACAATCTAAAAAAAACTCCTCTATTCAAATTCCTTAATTATACCCATTTCACACAACATTGAGAGCTTATGCTTCTAATCTTAACTTTTCTCACACACTTCATATATTCTGTATTCCAACCAAACCAAAGATCTCATCTTCCTCTATCTTATTCTTCATTGTAGTCCTTATAACTGGTATTCAGTAAAGATTTGCAAAACTGAACCACAGTGTACTTTTGTAAATATTAATGTTAAGATGACTGAGAGGATGCATAAAGTGAGACAAATAAGTCTTTACTCTGTGATGGTCTTTCAAGGGGTCAGATATATGCTGACAGAAGGAAATTTAACTTTGGGTGGTGAATACACAATGTAATATATATGTATGAAGTATTATTGAAATGTACACTTGAAACCTATATAATTTTATTAACCAATGTCACTCCAATAAATTTAATGAAAAAGGCACAACTTTTCAAAAAAAAAATATAAATACAATCAACACGTTTTAAATTGAAAGTCTTAATTCTGAGTCTACGCTAGTGTTGTCTCATCGTGACTACTTTTCTCCATATACCAAATGAGAAAAACATCAAAGGGAACCAGCAGCAAGAGACAGCTTAAATAACCACTGTTCTCAGCCCAAATGAAGCAATGCATTTCATTTACTTAACACCGAAGAGCCAACTACTATTTCTTCTACTGCCTTTTACAAAGGTCTCCTTGAAAATTACATCATCAGTGAAATTCAATAGACTTAAGACTAAATTTATTTATACCCCACAAAACTGCAAAGCTATTTACTTCCCAGCTTCCTGGTTTTTCTCCAGCTTCATCTCTATTACTCATCATGTAAAGCCAGGTTTCCTTATGAACCACCAAATGCGTTTATTCCCTCTACCTTGAACCTGGACCTACTTTCCTTTCCTACTATCTATAATGCCCACCCAGATTTCACCTTTTTCCATCATCTGGACTGCCCATACTAGTTGGAAGTTATCAGACATCCTTTGCACTCTTAATGAAACACATCTTCTGCTGGACTACCTGGAACTTAACACCTGAGTAAAATTGCTGAGGGCTTTTGCGCACCTGAATTGTAAGATGTTAAAGGAGGAAATCATATCACATGCTTGTTTGAAAACTTCTGAGACTGTATTACTGAACACAGTGCTTGCAGAGCAGACACTTAATTACCAGTTGAAAAATATCTCAATAAATTTTTCTAAGACCAAAAATTGCAGATAAATTAAAGGAAGACCCTTAACTATGAGTTAGCACTGGTTTTGTGTATCCTTTCTGAGAATTTACTCTCCCCTCCATTAGCAACAAGGAAAAAATTAGAAAATTCAATGAACCATAATGTCTGATATTTTATTTATAACCAAAGTTAAAGAAAACTCTTTCTTAACTATAACCATTCTATATTCATTCACCAAATTCCTTTGAATACAATTACAATTGAAGTAATGGTATACATTCCTCCCATTAATCGTTGTTCTAATTGTTTTAGTTTATATGTACATGAACATGTGTGTATATAAACAAACAGGAGCAAGGATGTTTGTGTATGTATACCTACATGTGATAGAAAGTAAATATTTTTCCAAAGTGTTTTTAAAAAAATCATCAATAATAATTTTATTAAGTACTACACTGTTTACTCGTATTAAAATAGAATTACTTTAACATTCCATAAGTGAAGCATAGCTAGTCTATTAAGAGCAGAAAGTAGAACTCATCCATTATCCTGCCTATTTGTACCAGAGAACAACCCCCAAAGTTATATACATGTGTGATGAAATCTCACTGACAATTAATTAAGTCAATGAAAAACACCTGAGTTAAGGGTTTCTTGTTTTTTTTTTTGTTTTTTGTTTTCTAAATTGGATTTATATCCAAGAGACTTGAATTCTAGCCCTGATGATGACACCAGATAGTGGTATGAAAGAGAAAATGCATAACCTGGTAGTGCCTCAATTTCTTCACCCAAAAATGAAAGCCAATATCATCTAACACTAGATTTTTTGATAACTAAATTAAAATATACACATAAGAGGACTTTGTAAACTATCAAAAATCATTATTAAAATAGGGGTTTTTTATGTCTTAAGTGGTCTTACATGAAAGGGAGAATTTTAAGTTGGTTTCTTATATTTAGCAAAAAAAAAAAAGTCTAAGTGTAATTTAAATATATTAAAGAACAACAATACTCAATGCACAAGCACTTTAGAAAGAAGTTATAGTAACTATCCCTGTGGGACATTGTACTATTTTCCCAGTTTCTGTGGACAGGCTTCATCCATGATAATACATAAAAGTAGCCCCAAACGTGGCTCTTCATGAAGGTTCTTTAATCATTACCCATTGGTAAGGTTCTGAAAAATAAAATTTGTAAATACTTGATGACTTATCAAATATTCAAACGGAAACAGGAGAGTCAAAATTATAGCAGTACTTTCTTGGTATTTGGCTAAATACGAGTATATCTTGTTTTTCCAGATGGTGGTATTCTCATGTATGAAAGGCATAGTGAATTCACTCTGTGGGATATAAGTTTCACACTAGTTTTTCTCAGCTGTCATTAAATTGGAATGCTTAAATGCCATGATGTTTTGAAACTGAATTTCAAAAAAATATATATGTATTTATTTTTCCCATCCAGAAGCTTCAGATTTTCTTAGAAAATAAGGCATTTCTGTCTGTCTAAATTGAGCTAATTCTGACCATTTCTTACTATCAAGCAGAATTTGTATATTGAAGAAAAGTGGAAAGGTTCCTCTTATATAACATAAAAACTAGTGATTTCCACCTCCCAAAGAATTCAATAGGATTAAGACTGATTTTCTTTGAATACCTGGAGCTAAAAACATTAAAATGAGTTGGGTGAGCTAAGCACTTGGCCCTCTTCTCAGCTTCCAGCTGATCTTGCTTCTGGTCAAATACTATATAGAAAATGCAGAAACTGATTTACATGATGTTCTAATTGTTTCTGGTGGTTCACGGGGGTTAAAAGTAAAAACTTTCCAAGCCTTATCTTCCCAAAGTGGGAATTTCCCATAGACTATGTAGCTAATTACATACCTCCTCTAAAGGAGCTGGATTTATTACAGAGGTATCATGCAGAGTTTCGGTTCTTCCCTGGAAATATAGTTTATACCATCATCTATATTTTCATTTGCAAATGATGCTATTTTTGTTTTCTAGAAAAATTTTTTTGAAGTAGAAAAATGTGCAGAATAAAAAAAAGGAAGCAGCATTTCTTTATTTTTCAACTCATCAAATAATCCAATTCCTCATCACATAAGGGGTAATTTAGGAGCGGGGTTCAACAGAGGGGGGATAGTTCCATAGTTTCCCATCCCTGACAAAAGGAAAAATTTTATACATTTTCATAGTCCACTGCAGTAGGCCACTGAAATTGAACAAAATATAAAAAGACAGTGTCTGATAAAAATAGAAGTTAAGATTTGGGGCTAGAATTATGTCATATAGTTTGTTTTAAATTCTATATAAAGCTTAGTCATAAATTCCCTTAGGAAAAAAACAGAACTTGCAAAGAGAAAAAAATGGTACCGGTAATTCATTTGAGATTTCAGTCCTGGCTAATGAATGACCTAGAACCTAATGCCTGATGACTCAGTTAATAAGGTAGAGGGAATCGCCCTAGGCATTCATTTGTTAAGAGAAACTGCTGGGACACCCATATTTGTTTTGTGAGCTGAAACTACAAACTTCCCTGGGCCTCTCTTTCTTAATCTACAAAATGGGGCAGAGATGGAATTTGGTTAGAAAACCAGGAAAGTTCTAAGATCCTTATAATTAAAAATTCGATGTCTATTTCAGTGATGGTTAATTTGATATATCGATTTGGATAGGCTAGAGTACCCAGTTATTCAAACACTAATCTAAGTGCTGTTGTGAAGATACTCTGTAAATGTGGTTAATACCCACAGTCAGCTGACTGTTATTTATTTATTTATTTATTTATTTATTTATTTATCTATTTATCTATTTGTTTATTTATTCATATTATGGTGACATTGGTTAATGAAATCAAATAAGTTCCAAGTGTATTTCAACAGTAAGTCATGAATATTTTGCATTGTATGTTCACTGCCCATATTTAGATTTCTATCACCACATATTTGATCCCTTTTACCCCAGCTACCTCCCCTCTCCCTGCCTACCCTCTGGTAACCACTAGTCTATTGTCCATGTACATGAGTCTCTGTTTGTTTGTTCTGTTTGTTTGTTGCTTTTAGGTTTATATCGCACATATAAGTGAGTCATGTGGTTTTCAACTTTTTCTGTCTGGCTTATTTTGCTTAGCATGATTATCTCAAAGTCCATCCACGTTGTCACAAAGGGCAGTATTTCTTCTTTTCTTATGGCTGAGTAATATTCCATTGTATATATGTACGTCTTCTTTATCCAATCATCTATTATAGGACACTTCGAGATACAGCATCCATTTATGATCAAAAACACTTAACAAAATCGGTATAGAAGGAAAGTACCTTAATATTATAAAGGCCATATATGACAAATCCTCAGCCAACATTATACTTAAAGGTGAAAAACTAAAAACCTTTCCTCTAAGATCAGGAACAAGGCAAGGCTGTCCACTATCGCTGCTGTTATTCAGTGTAACACTGGAGGTCCTAGCGTGTGCAGTCAGGCAAGAGAAAGATATAAAAGGCATCCAAATAGGAAATGAAAGAGTCAAACTGTCACTATTTGTGGATGACATGATTCTCTATATAGAAAACCCTAAAGACTCCACAAGAACACTACTAAAAACAATAAGCAAATACAGTAAAGTCTCTGGATTCAAAATCAATGTTCAAAACCCCATAGTGTCCCTATACTCTAATAATTAATTGTCAGAGAAAGAAGTGGAAAAAATAATTCCTTTTACAATTGCAACAAAAAATAAAATAAATAAATCTAATGAAACATGTTAAGGACCTACATAATCAGTTGACTTTTAAGTAAAAGAGATTATCTTTGCTATTGTGGGTGGGCCTCATCCAAGCAATAGAATTCCATTAGGAACAAAACTGAGGTTACCTTGAGGAAGAAATTCTGCTTCGCTATCTTTCTCATTGTATTTCCCTGGATAACCCTAACCGATACAACTTCTATTGATGGAGTGCTATTTATAGTACATCAAAGGTAGATAATAAATTAGGAAAGGGAGAAATAGAGATAATACCATGAAAAGCATTTAGAAGAAAAAAAATGCTATGGTACTAACCCGCCCAGGATTAGAGTTATATTTATGCAAATCTCATTCTAAAAAAAAAAAGAGACAAATCATCTTTAGATTAAATCCATCAAATGGAATGAATACAATAGAACTTAACTTGAATGCTGACTATGACTAGGTTCTTTGCTAGCACTGGAGGCTTCATACACAAATAAAGACATAGCACATGCTCTCTGGGAATAGGAGTTTGGTGGGATATATGGAAAAAACAAAATATTTCAATATACAGCAGGTCCTCAAATAACATTTCACTCAATGTCATTTCATTATAGTGTTGATGAGATGCTGTAGGAACTTAACTTTTGTTTATAACAAACAGCCTATCACAAAACTGGTTTTATTATACATTATGCTTAAAGTTGCAGAACCTATTGACCATGTTAAGTGAGGACTTACAGTAATGGGGTATGTTCATAAAAAAATATGTAGAAAACCATTAGAGCCTAAAATGGACAATTTTACCTTAGTTGGATAAGAAAACAAGGTTGGGAAAGGTTGTTGTAGCCTGGGTGATTATCAAACCTATATAAGTAAGCCAGAAGGATAGGTATGAGATACAAGAAGAAATTTTCTCAAGTAGAAGCTATTACATGACAAAAAGCAAATGCAATAAACTTAGTATATGCAAGAAAGTACATACATTTCAGTGCTACCAAGCTCAGAACATAAGGCAGGGAATAAGAACTGAGACTGCAGGAAAAAGGAGAGATCAAGTGGGTAGTGAGTGAGCCTTCTATGCCAAAGTGGCTTACCACAAAACCTTAGACTTTATCTTATCATTAATGGGGAGCCTATAACAGGTTTTTAATCTGGGTAACACAGCTAAATTAATTTTTAAATCATCTGATTGCAGAGTGAAGTCTAACTTAAAAAAGGAAAAAGAAAAAAACAAGATTAGAGACAAACGAACCAGTTAGAATGCTACTCCAACCATCCAGGAGGAAGATGAGAGCTTAAACCAAGAACTCTGGGAGAAAGCACAGACTCAGTAAATATTTAGGGCATAAATAATGAGAACTTTGTGACTGATTTAATATTGGAGTGAAGCAGAGAATTGTAGGATGGCTCCTAGGTATCAGGCTTTGGTAGACGGATGAAAACAAGTGAACAGAACTCAGATATAGCATCACTGCGTTTGAAGTTCAAGTAAATATGTCCAGAGGGGAATTGAATATATGAGTTTAAGCCTCTAGGGAGAGGTCAAAACAAGAGATGGATACAAGCAATCAGCATTATGTATTTGATTTGTAAAACCGAAAAAGCAGATGAGATTGCTCAGGGAGAACATATATCCACAGAGCAATCATGAGTCAAGGAGGGAACCCGAAGCATTACCAATAAACAAGGCTAGGCAGGTGGGGAAAACCAACAAAAAAGACCAAGAAAAAACAGTCAGGGAGTAGAAAGAGAGCCAGGAACGAGAAGGATCAAAGAAACCAGAGAAGTCATTTCACAAATGAGTGTAAGCAAGCCCAGAGGAGAAACACGGAGGTGGTGGTAGGTTGTTAATTAGGACAGTCATTCCAAGAGCCTGACAGCTCTGTGACCATGCACACTGCCATGTATTTGATGCTGATCAGTACAATGGGCTCAAAGGGAAAATACATGTTATCTAAAGGATACTAGGAATCAGACAACAGGAACTACATCCTCATACTTATTTTGTGAATAAAAAGTATTTCTTCCATTTCATTTTCTTCCTATAAAAATATCATTCAGAATTGTATGAAATACACTTAACAAGTAGAGTAACTGATAGCTTTTGGATTCCGGGTACAGGGCAGGCAGCTTCATTTCCATCACTAATGCTTAGACAGCCTTCCTTCATCTATTCAAGGTAAGTACTTCAGCTCCACAGAAAGCAAACATCTGGGACAAATTGCAAGTCAATGGGTATTTGAAGACCTTTGAGAGATTTCCTACAAGCATTTCACACATCAAGAGATTCAGCTCTCCACACAGTATTTTATGTCACCAAATGTGGTTGCCAAGCTCACACCTGTAATAAATCATATACTTCACCTTAAATAACAATAAGGAAGAGATATGAAGAGATCCAGAGGCGGTCATAAAAGTAGATCAACAACCATGTGGAATTCAATGAAGAAATCCCAGACCTACTATCTTGTACAGAAAATCACTAACCTACTGATAAAGAAAATTAGGAACAAAGAATAACCATACAAAATGCAGACAGATGAATCCCTATCTGACATTATCAAGTTTGATAACTTATAACTGCAGAAATTCCATCATCCGAATCAAAAATGTTAAAAGCCCCTTAGTGACAGAACACACACACACACACACACACACACACACACACACACACACACACACACACAATTTCATTTATAACCCTGGGCAGACTTTCCCAAATGCTAAGCAGTCCATCACTGCAGAGAAAACTGTGCATTGAGAGATGCACCACTCTGCTTCCATTCTAAACTGCAAGGTCTGCTGCCTGTGCTGTGGCCATCTCTCCCTGGAGACTTACACCTTGCAGGCTCATGCTGAAATCAGAGGAGAAATGCTGGCAGCTTCCCCATTTTCCCCTGCCATCATACAAACTCATGGTTGCTTTTTTACCCACAATCTCTGGTATTAGAACTTTAGGTGTCCTCTGCCCCATGCAGGATATACATAACAGGAGAGGCTGGTGCAGTAGCTGGAGCATATATTCAAGTAGTGTCACTGCATCCCAAACCATCTAAGAGCTAATGTGATTCCTTCTTTCTCAATATGTTCTCAAGGTGTGGAAAGAAACTACTGCCTTTATCATCCCATTTGCTACTGCCTCAATCAACTATGTAACAATAGTTATATTTCCCACTCTTATACAAATACACATAGCATTTGATAAACAAGAGGAGGTTTAGGCTTTTCTACAGGCTTAAAGTTGTTCAAAGTTGAGGTGAGGATTGAATACAATTCCAGCATGCCAAACTGGTACTAATGGCTTCCTTTGCTTTAGAGTTTCTGCCCAGTGCTTTTCAACCAAGTCTTGCTACTGAATGAGCTGGCTGCTTGCAAAACTCTAATAAAGCTATGACAAAAAATAAAATATGGAAAGGACACAGAAAAGTACATTCTTTTTAATTCTGTACAGGCTTTCTAATGTGCTGAGGTCAGCACCTGCTCATGAGCAGTAGGTGGTGAATACAAGAACTCTGAGAGGCTGTCCTCTTGTTTCTTCAAGATGGTCACTAGAGGAAGGAATGGAGGAATATTCAGAGGGGAGAGACTTTTAAGAAATAGGCTGAGTACCTCTTCTTATGGTGGAAAAAAAATGAAGCCAAATGTGTACCAAGAAGATGGCCTAGTGGCAATGGTTTTGAAGTCACTTGTCCTTAAGCTCTGGGACTGTTGGGAAGGGAAAAATAAATTGACAACTTTAACAACTTTACTGAGCTAAAACTAACATGTCACAAAGTTCATTCTTCAAAGTGTACAATTCAATTGTTTTTAATATCGAGTTGTGTGATCATCACCATTATGCAATATTTAGACAGTTTTCATCATACCAAAAAGAAACCTTATACCCATTAGCAGTCATTTCCCCAACTCCATTCAATGCCCTCCACTTTCTGAGAACCACTAATCTCCTTTCTGTCTCTATGAATTTATCTATTTTGGATGTTTCATATAAATAGAATCTTCTAATTATGAGATGTTTTGTTTCTGGCTCCTTTCACTTAGCATAGTATTTTCAAGTTTCATCCATGTTATAGCATGTATCAGTATTCCATTACTTTATGCAGTTGAGTAGCATTTTAAAGTACGAATATGCCATATTTTGTTTATATACCTATAATTTGATGGGCATTTCATGCTTTTTTCTAGGTTGATAACCTTGGGCACATCATTTTAAGTTTTCTAACTTAAGAGGCAGATAATTAAAAGCTATGTCACAGGGCAGTAATGAAGATTATATAAAATAACTAAGTAAGCTTTGTCTCTGTAAAGTACGTCAGTAATGCGAAACAGGGTCATTACTCCACAAGCAACACCACATGACCCTGTTACTTAAGAGTGACAAGGTGATATGACATATGGAAATTTACGGACATGGTAAATGCAAGGTGGAGGCTTCTAAAATACTTCTACCCAGGACTAATTTGTGGAAGAAAAAACACTAACACTTCCCAAAATCCAGGCTGATTGAAGGAGTGAGAGCTATTAATATATACAGCATCATTCCAGATGAGGATCTTTAAGAGCAAAATGGTGTGCCTGTGGGCACTCGTTACTAGTTAAAGATGAATTCAAAATTTACACTGCAGAAAGCAATGTTATACTGAGACTGCATTTTTCAGAAGTGGCCTCGTAAATTTTCTTATCCCATCTGCTCACGTTGCTAGAGTTTTGTGGCATATTAGTTCACTGAGTTAGCGAGTAGAGGTTAAGTTGGAGAATATGAGAGAAAAGTGAATACATTCATGAGCCTATGCAGTATAGGGTTTTTTCCCCCCCTCAAAATGAGGGGTTTTCAAAATCAATTCTGATTTTGGGTGGGGGTTGTAAGAAAGGGGAAGTCTGGTCACCCACCAGAAGAGAATCACTGCAGGAGTACCTGCGCATGCTGGTGATGAAGAGAAGCAGTGATAGTAGCAACTGAGAAAGCAGGGACGAGATGGACAGAAGTGCTATGGTCAGAAAGCCAGGTGGTATGAGAGACAAGACTAAAGCCCAGGTCCCCTAATTCTCATACTCAATAAAACTCCTGTTTCACAGGAAAGGTTTGATCTGGGCTGGCTATAATCAATAGATATCAATTAGCAGCACTGGAGGATACTTTAAAGATTCCTTAAAATTTTTAACTTGTTTTCCATAACTGTTTATAGTGCTGAAAACTAGGGCTAAACATTTTCTTGGTAACAAGAACTAATTAAAATCATTTAGGCTTTACTGTCCTTCAATAGTAAATCCATGATTTCCTTCCTCTGCCTATATGCCTACTGAATCATATTGTCTCTATGTCAATTGCATCTTCCTCTGTGAAGTTGTCCAATTCCCTCTGTTCATCCACTGTTCCTGGCCTAACTCTATCTAGCACTTGTTAGATTGCATTTTGTATTACCATCAGCCATTTGAATGCCTCTCAAACTTTTTAAAGTTCCTGGAAGGCAGTGATTTTGATCTGGTTCATCTCTATTTCCCAGGGCCTAGCTCGATATATAAACAGATGAGAAGGCAGTGGAACAGTACACCAGCCTCTGCAGCAATTTTGTCTGCTTATTTTATTCCTTTAACTTCTTTTTTCTATTTGATTCTATTTGTTATTATTCCCCTGAACCATCACTGCAATTACTTTTTCTTCTTTTCCACAAAATACCCCTCTATCAGAGGCAAAGCTTGAAGACAAAAGGTGGATATAGAAAACAGAAAGTTAGAACAGCTCTGGGCACTTTCTACAACAGTAGTTTCTTAAATTATTTTTTCTTTTTTATTTAAGGTAATATGCTGGCTTGACTATTGATAAGAATATGATGGAAAGAGGTCAGAAAAAGTAGGGAGAAAGTAAGAGTTAGCCTATCAACACCAATTTAAAACACTAGCAATCAGACAAGGCAGTCAGAGGTGTTACCATTTTTTGTATTGTTTCCCACCACCACATCTCCTTCACCACTGCCATGTTAAAACCTAGCCACCTTCTAATCTCTGTCATTCGTTCCTTTGGAATATATTTATTGAATTTCTTTTATGTGTCAGGCACTGAAGATACCATGAGGAGGATATGCAAAGGCTCTGGTATATATGGGGTAAGCATGGCTTCCCATGAGGCATGAATAAAGATTAGAGAAGGAAGGAGAAAGCACCCATGATGAAGCTGGAGGCACCGGCAGGAGCCAGACCATGCAGGCCCTTTGGACTAAATGAAAGCCTCCAAATTAAGAGCAATGAAGGGGAAACATGAGAGGATTTATGATTTTAAAATATCATGCTAGACATACTTAGTGCAAAGCCACTGAGCCAAACAAAAGACTGGTATCGCAAAAGGATGCTGCTTTAGGAAGAGGTTTCGTTCTTGTCGTAATGGCTACATAACATTTTGCTTTAATCTGCAGGACCACAGGATCGTGACTGTCACAAGTTTGGCATGGACAAGAGAACATATGGCTTCTCCCTGGAAGAAGTCCTGCATGCATCAAGTACCAAACTTGCTAATAAAAACATCTTGCTCTCTAAGTAGGCTGAGAGGACACAGTATTATTATTATTTTTTTATTACTGCTGTTGTCCTTTTGTTTAGGTTTTGATTTCCTTCCCTACACGGCACGTGAAAACCCACAGTGGGACTTAATTTTCTAAAACCTAAACTATAAAGTACTTCACTAATGCAAAACAGGGTCATTACTCTACAAGCAGCACCACATGACCTTCGGTGAATTATTTTATAGTCTCCTGTATTTGTCTTGGGTGAATTACCATCTACTCTAACATAATATTTCCTAACTTAGAGTATGCTGAACCTGTCATTTAAAGCTCAGGAGAATATCTCTAATAAAGCAGAAGGTTTTAGATACCACACTACTGTTGGAAGAGAAAGTTATACTGTGAAGTACAAAAAAAAAAAAAAAAAAAAGGAGGGAAAGTCTCTTGCAATTTAATGACTGTGCTGCATCTTCTCCTCTACTGGCTAGATACAGCTCTCTTTAGGCTCATAATGAATTAATTCCACTCAAATAGGTATGACAAACATGCCAAAGTAGAAACTGTATTTAAGCACCACAAGAAACAGGTTCTTGATGACAATTAAAAAATCAAAAAGGAAGACTAATTTCACATAGAAATCTGGCCCACTATTTCCAACTCCAAAATATGCACAAACATCTGTACACCACTCGGCTTTTAAAAGGTAACATTTTACCCTATTTGTATGAATATTTTTAAATAAACAAAATGTCCCCCTCCCCTGAGATAACACTTTCTTTCCCAATGGCAGACCATTCATTTTAACTGTTCTACAGTGTTCCACTGCAAGAATATATCAAAATTTGTTTATCCATTTCCTTAGTGATGTATATTTGGGCTATTTTACATTATTACAAACAATACAGCCATAAGCATCCCTGTGTCTCCTGCCTGAGTAAGAGTTTCCCCTAGGAGTAAAGTGAAATTAATGTGCCATAAGGCATGTGAGTACATGACTCTTTAACTTATTTAATTATTGCTACATTACTGTGCAAAGTAGCTATACCAATTTATAGCTTCACCTGTAGTGTGCCAAAATTCCTGTTTCTCTACATTTTCAATATTTAATTTTGTCAGACTTCTTAACTTTTGCAAATCTTATGGTTGTGAATTTATATTATAACACTATTTTAATTTCCATATCCCTGATCACTAGAGAAGCTGAACATCTTTGCACACTAATTGATCTTCCCTGATTCCTATTCTACATGCTGCCTATGCATATTATGCACCTATTTAATTTTGTGGCTATGATGTTCACTCTGCTACTGGATTGTCTTTTCTTACTCATGTGCTGTGTAGTAGTTCTTCATATCTCTTTTATTTTTAGAAGTTCCGGCTGGCTATGAATGGGCTGGGCCAGCAGTGTCTACACCTACTTCCATACCCAGCAGAGCTCTGAAGTACCTCAAATCATCACTGTGTGTATTACCTACCCTCTTTGGGTAAAAATAAACACATCATTTGAAAAATATGGTATCTATCCATTCATTCATCCACTCAGTCATTCACAGACAGGGATTGAGTACTTACTATGATGTGGCATTCGTAGTACTAGCAACGAAACGCAAAGATTATGAGAAGTCATAACCCAATTAGCACATTCAACTATAAGAAAGGGTTAGTCATCAGATGAGTTAAATGTCACTTAGCTTTGAGCAAACCTAAAAAAAAAAAAAAAAAAAAAAAACAAAAAACAAACAAAAAAAAAAAACAGGAAAAGAGGGAGTGATCTCACCTCCACTCTGGTTGAATATAAACAAGAATATGGAGGCTCCCTCTCTTTCCAGCTCCAGCTTCACCTAAGAGGGGCAGGCTGCCAGAGCCCCTCATTCCTCTGTCCCCGACCCCACACTGCAGATGTACGAATATGGGCAAGTGCTGTTAAGAGTATTACATCTCCCTTCCCCCACTCATTTTCCACCTGCTGGGTACAGCTCTGCCCCAGGCTCAGAATACTAGGGCTCCAACTGCCCCAATCCTAGCTCACTCATAGGGCAAAGATTCCACACTAGAGGAGTCAGCTTAGAAGACCACGGCCACTCAGTGACAGCTTATAGAGAAGGGATGTCACTCTGTGAGAAGCAGGCTTCTGTGTCTGCTCAAAGCTTTGGTGCAGTGGCATAGAAGTTCTGTCCAGGAGGAGAGGAAGGCAGGCCCTAATGATGGAGAGCTCCACCACGCTGCACGAAGAGACTGACTTCATTTGAGACAGAGTAGAAAGAAGTTCATACCTAAGGAAATTGTCAAAAACAATGGATATTTTGGTGGCAAGCAATTACTTACATTGGGGCTAGTAGACTCATGATATTAGTAGCAAAAAGCAAAATGATGGGTCAGCCATAAATTTAGCAGAGAGACACTCAAGCATAGAAGACATCAAAGAAGAGTTCTTTTGAAATCACACTCACCCCTGAGATGAGGGTCTAGAATGTTAATAACACACCCTAGGCTGCACCTACTCAGGAGTAATCAGAGTGGGATATGTGGCAGACATAAAAAATTCCCCAAGTTATACACAGATACATTAGCAAAATGAGGAAGTCTTGACCCAAAAGGCTTAAACACAACCTGTGACCAAACACTGGTTAAGCAATAAGCCACTCTAACTCAGGCAGGAGTAAAAATGAAATCACTCCATCCCTTATCTCCTGAAAGGCCGTGTGCATAGCTGCTGCCACGCCCTCTCAGGAGACACTGGAGAGAGGAATGCCACCAAACTCCTGGATCCTGGCTTAAAGTGTGTGTGGAGGGAGGGGGTGGATCATAAATCCCCTGAACTGTGAAAGCAATCTACAAGCCATACACAAATCCAACTAGCTCAGGTGGCTTAAGCACACACTTTGAACAATAAATGATTCCAGGGAAAACCCCTAGGAAGCCAGGATAAAACATAAAAGAAAGAAAGAAAATCTGGGCAAGAAAGTCATAGAGTACACATAATGTAAGTAAAATAGCTTTGCATAATTAGTCTAGCCAAGTTACTAAGCAGGCAAACAAGTGACCAAACAAACAACTTCAAGAAACTTCCTCCAAAAATGGGGAGGGGATAGTCAGTATTCAGAAGTACTACAATATTTTACCTAAAATGTGCAGTTTTCAACAAAAAGTTATTAGCCATGCAAAAGACAAACCAAACTCAGAAAAGTATGACCCATACACAGGAAAAAAACAGGCAATACCAATGTAAAGGTGCCAGAAGTTAGACTTGAAAGCAGCCCTTATAAATATGTTCAAAGGACCAGAGGAAACTAATGCTTACAGAAGTAAAGGAAGGTATGATGACAATGTCTCATCGAATAGAGAATATCAGTATATAAAGAGAAATTGCAAAAAAGAACCACATGAAAATTCTGGAGTTAGAAAGTATAGTAACTGAAATGAAGAATTCACTAGAGTGGCTCAGCAGTAGATTTGAACAAGCAGAAGGAAGTGTAAGCAACCTTGGTAACAGATGAATAGAGAGTAGGTGATCTAAAGAACAGAAAGAAAAAGAAAGAATGAAGAAAAAAATAACAGCTTCAGAAAGGTGGGACACCATTAAATATGCAACATATGTATACTAAAAGTGCCAGAAGGATGGCTGAAAACTTCCCAAATTTGATGAAGAACCCTAATCTATACTTCTAAGAAGCTCAATGAATTCCAAGTAGAATAAATTCATACACCACTCATCAAAATGCTGAAAGCCGATGATAAAGAGAAACTTGTTAAAATCAGTGAGACAAAAACAACTTGTTCCACTGTGGTACAAGAGAACCACAATAAAATTAACAGCTGACTTCTCATCAAAAACAACGGAGGCCAGAGAATTGAAAGAAAAGTCAGGAAAAGACATGGAATTTGTAATGTTGGAAAGAGAAAACCCAGAAAAAATATTTGAGAAGGGTCTTTAGAGGCAGGAAGCATCCCAGGGCCAAAAGAAGAAGAAGAAAGAAGAATTACCACATCAAGGAAATGCTGAGAGAAAATATAAAGGAAAACACATATTTCAGTTGTTAAAAAATTTCACTTAAAACCTGCCTTTTCATTAAAGTTAAACAGAAAATCTCTCTCATGTACATGGTTTGGAAGTTTATGAGACCTGTCAGTGAGCCATTCTGTATTTAAGTTGATGTATGAAAGATATATAGAATTGTTTTTAGTTTTCAGAAAGGTGTGACTAAATTATTATTAACAGCTTATAAGCATATGCCATGTTGGTGACATGGAAGGCAAAAATAATGTGAAATTAATTACATAAGAAAACCAGAGAATTTGGTTATTCATACTTTTTATTGAAAAATATAAGATTTCAAAGTTTGTAAAAATAGGGGGCACATGCAGGTGAAATTATTGAAGGCTCCCTAAACACTGATGTTAGTATTACAAAAGAAAATAAGAAATACATAAGGTGAGAATTTAGAGATACATTATGAAACTTTTGTTATAGAAGTAATGTAAATAAAATCCACAAAGATGATATTTTTATATCACAGCAATAAGCTTGCTTTGGCTTTCAGAAAGGTGTATGTGTGTGTATTTTCCTGTATATTTGAAATATGCCTTTACTGTAGAGAGTTGTTTATCTTTGACAATCTATGCACATTTACTAATCAGGCACTGGTGATTTAGATGAAAGACATCTGAGAGAGAAAGGGGCATGCAGCACCACTGAAGCTGAGATAATGAGCTAACACAAAGAACCCACTAATTATGTTTAAAGTGCCCTGGATATGTACCTCTCACCTACATCTACTACCTCCTACTGGAAGCCTATAATCAGATATGGACATAAATTACTGACAGAAGAAAATGGCTAATTTACGAAGAAAATAAGTAGTAATGGTAGTGGCTCTATCAGACAGTGAAGGGAAGTAGTGACTAGTGTCCCAGAGGTAGGTAAATCCTGATGAACCATTTGGTAACAGAAGGAATTTTTGTAAACCAACATTTTATGGCATATTCAAAACCAAAAAAAGTTAAATTACACATAGAAACAAAACAAAACAAAAGTATTTCCAAAAGGAAGTGAATATTCATAATGGCATGAGAAATTGTTGTCTCTCGAATAATGGATATTAATTATATCAGTAAGCACCTGTCCAGCATTGAGAAGATAAACAGCCACATACCTATGAGAATCTAAGTTGGCACATAGGGAAAACTGTCATTTGTTTAAAAGTGGACATTTAAGGAAGCTCACTAAATATTTTCATAATCAAATTTGCCTTCTTGGCAAGCACAGATCAGGCATGAAGTTAACTCAGATAAAGAGAGGAAGCCTTAAAAAGCCACACTTCCTAGGTACCAATGTTCTCGCTTTTTGGAGTCCAATCTTCCCAATTCCTGGTTCTGTCATCTGAGACAGATGCTCTACTTTCTTAGCACCCTCAGACTCTTCATCTTAAAAAGAGTCTACAGATTATACCTACAAAGAGATATGGAAACTGGGGATGAGTGAGTCCTTAGCTATTATTGTGAATATTCTACATGCAATATAGATATACATACATATATATATCTCTATAGATATATCTATAGATATATCTATAGAGATATATATATCTTTTGTAATTCCAAAAGAAACCCTGAAATGGTCAAGTTCCATGGAAACCACTGGTTGTGGCCATTTTAATGTTAATTTCTTAAATCAGGTGAGGGGCTGGGTGGATTTATATCTAGGAGCTGAAGCTAAAACCAAAAGCCATGCAGTCAGTCTAACCAAACTGCCAATCTTAGGCTGCAGGACAGATGCAGAGCCCAAGCAAGTTCATGAGAAAGAGAAGAGTGGAGGATTCAGAAGGGTGTGGCCAAGAAGGTATGAGATACATATCTAATTTTGTTCCCTCCTCATTTGCCACAGTTGCACCCTGTTCAGCAACACACTTCCACCCAATCTTGTCAGAATTTCTTCCAGAAGACAATGAATGATGACTGTAGAAAATATTAATTACGTACACTGATCACATTTTGGTGGCTCATCTATGAAGGGGTCATGATAAAAATGGACACCATGGCTCATAAATTAAGAAGTACCAGTTTAGAGAGCTGTATATCTTGAATCCCCAAGATTATCAGGCTTTTGTAAATTTAAATTTAGAAAATGAAGAATTAAGTTCCTTACTTTTATTTCTCACATTTTCTTGTATGTCATTTCACCTAAAGTATTAAAAGAATCCTAGAAAGTCAATTTTTTTGTTTCCTTTGCCCTCTGCCTGCTGCAAAGAGGCAGATCACACACTAATTTATCTTCAAGCTAACCTCTTTGCTGTATATGTTGGTACTAAGTTAATTTCTTGGTAAAAATAGATGCTAAAATTATCATTTTAGACCCAAGCAGAATAAATTAAAACATCTTTCCTTCTACTGATAAAATCAAAATTCATATCTATTTGTCAATGATGATTTGGTTTGTTTTGGACAACTACCACTTCACAAATAGGATACTCAAAATATGTTTAAAATATATGGAAGTTTTTGCAAATAAGTAACAGAAACAAAAATAAAACCCATCTATCAAATTCTACTTACATGTAAGGTTTATAGCTTCTTATATAGAGATAAAATAAGAAGTGTAGTAAAGATTCTTCACATAGTACTATACTTTACATATTCATACACACAAGGTACTAAAATTGTTATATGCACTCGGAAAGACGTGTATTTTACTTCAAAAACTTAAGTTTATATTTTAGGGAAGATCTTGTTCTTCGTGTTTATAAGTTTTGTTAAATTTGACAGATCATGAAAACATGAAAATAGGCCTGGAGCAGTTCCTACATCCTAAGAATAGTTAACTCACATATGCAGTGCTTTAAGTTTTAGAGTTTAGAATCTTATTTAAGTAGCTTTGGATGGTAAATAACATTCAACATATTCAACGCTAAGAGGATAAAATAACACTATGACAGTGGGAAGGCACTTGATTTTCAATTAGTTTTCCCAACACTCCTGAAGAATAGGTAGATTATATTATCCAGTTAATACTCAATATACTTAAAAGTAACCCACTCAAAGTCATGTAGCTACCCTGACCACGGTATACAGGTATCTTAAGGCTAGAATGAAGATTCTTTGAGAACAAACACTGTCTAACTCATCTTTTTTACTCTTCACGATAAAAATTTCTGATAAAAAGTAGACCCTCAGAAGTTGGTAGAGGCAAGAACACGAGATCAGAGTCAGGGCATGATTTCCTGCCTTCACATCACAGGCTCACGCCCCAACAAATGTTTCTCAAAGCAGGACATACTTGTGCTAAATTATCCAGAAATGAATTTCAAGGACACCGCAGCTCCCTGCCCAAAAACTCACCAAATGGCTAAATCAAAATATTTGGAGGTGGGGTCCAAAAATCTGCATTTTTAACATACTCCCTAAGTGTAAAAAATGCTGCCACATTGTGTGCCCTCCCAAACCCTGACCTCAGCATTGTGCCATGTCTATATATAGTTCTTCTTAATTTAACTTATTATATTGTTGGCAATGTCATGAGATGCTTGAATCACGATCAGAAGCACACTAACACCTGTGAAGGAGGCACAGCTTGACCCAGTGATACAAAATCACGATATCTGAATTTTGCCACTGTTTTCTTCTGAAAGTTGTTTTCTGTTTCCCCATATGGTAAATGCTGAAGTATTATCATTGCCATCTGCAGTTTTAAAGCATTAAACAGTAAGGCGTCAGTAGAGATTTACAGTGCCCCTAGATTACAAGATCTGAATTCACATCAAAATTCACTAAGTACAAACTGTCCTTTACAAGAACTGAGCCCAAATAATCCGCAGGAGGCAAAATTAACATATTGGCATATTCCTACCCCCCTGTGGGCACTATCAGATATCAAAACTCATTATTTATGTGGAATCCGGAGAGGTTTCAAACAGAACCTTAAACTGAAAAGGTCAGAGGCATAACGGACTTCAGAAAAATAATAGGGAGAGGTCAGCTGTGGAAATATCTTTGACTACTGCTAATAATAATACAAAACACACTTATAGTCCTTTTTAGTGTATAAACTATATTTCAGATACCTTAACTAATTTGATCTTTAAGATCCTGTAAAGGGCCCAGCACACTTCGCACACCTCTATTAATAGGCATTTTTGACTTTTTGTTGACATCTCTTCCCCAATAAGTTTCTGGGAGACACAGACAGCATATTTTCTTCTGCATCTTAGCATCTGACCTGGCATCTTACTCATTAAAGAAGGCACTCACAGATACAGGAACCCTTTTAAAAAAACAAATACCACATTATAGAGACAAGAAAACTGAGGCTCAGAGAAAGCAAGAGATATTTATCCTGGAGAAATAATGTGGGAAGGAAGCAGCCCTCAGACATGAGTGGGACTACTGTGTGGAAAAGGAATTAGATTAATTTCACATGACTTCACCAGACAAATTTAGATGAATGTTAGTGGGAAACATTTCAGTTCATATAAGAACTTTCTAACATCTAAAATAGGAAATTTGTTCTTTAAAAATGGTAGTTACTTAACATGTGAAAGTATAGGAGAGACTGTGCAGAAAGCATTTTATACACTAGTTGGAGAATCGACCATATAACCTATCATGTTCCATCCAACTAGAAGACTCCATGAATCTGTCCCTTGTAACAGCTTACACAGCTGGTAACTGATAAAAAGAGTGAGCCTCTCAGCTTTATATCACCATTTCCATTGGACTATCATGGATATCTTTGAAAACATTTAGCTAACATGTTCTGACAATTCAAACGGCATCACCTTAGACTTCAGTTCCAGGGCAAGACAGAATAAGAACTGATTTATCCTCGTGCCTGAAACCAACCAATCAACCAAATGATATGTATGTAAGTGTGTACATACACACATGTGTGCATGTGCATGTGTGTGTACATGTGTGTGAGAAACAACAGTTTTCAAGACTCAGTATTAGGAAATGCAAGCCAGTGATCCCCAACTGGCAAGAAACAAATGAGATGAGCCCAACTTACTGCTTTGAGAGATACTCCAGGCCATAAGGTAAAAAGGGAAAACACAGGTGAAGCCTCAGAGATCAAAGTCTCTGAGGGCAAGACAGCTAGAACTTGTAAGCCAGAATACCAGAATGGAGAGAGCTACCTATACACAGAGAGAAAAACACGGAGGTCTGTAGAGAGTCCCTTGACCATTTAGTGGAGTACTGACCAGCACAAGCATGTGATGAAACTGAGACTGCAGAAAGAACCATCCAAGAAGACTAGAGAGAACAGCACACTAACACTCACATGGAGCCAGGAATAGTGCCTATTACCATCAGACATACTGGAAAACCATAACTGACCCAGCATTGAGCAGAGACTCATAGAGGTCATGCCTCAGCAATGCAAAGTCAGGTGCTTTAGCTAGAAAATAAACATTTCCTCCCCAGAAAATCTTAAAAGCAAGACCCAGAAGAATAAAACTATTTTCAAACTGTTCCCAGAATTAAGGTCAAGAATCCATATGTTGCTGGTAGGAATGTAAATTGCTACAGCCACTATGAAATACAGTATGCAGACTCCTCAAATAAAATTAAGAACAGAATTATCATATGACCCAGCAATCCTTCTTCTGGGTGTCTACCCCCCAAAATTTGAAAACATTTATCCATAAAGATATGTACACCCCAATGTTCACTGCAGTATTATTCACGTTGGCCAAGACATGGAAATAATTGAAGTGTCCTCCAATACATGACTAGGAAAAGATGTGGCACATATATGCAATGGAATACTTAGCCATAGGAAAAGATGAAACTGACATTTGCAACATGGATTGACCCTGAGATATCACGCTAAGCAAAATGAGTCAGGCAAAGTTGAGAACTATATGATTCCACTCATATGTGGGATTTAAAACTGAAAGCAACAAACAAACTAGACAAACAAAAACGCATAGCATAGACACACAACAGTTTAGTGATTACCAGAGGGAAAGAGGGGAGGGGAAGAGGTAGATAAAGGTAAAGGAGATCAAATATATGGCGACAGAAGGGGATTTGACTTTGGGTGGTGAACATACAATGCAATATACATTGATGTATTACTGAATTATACATTTGAAACCTATATAATTTCAGAAGCAATGTGACACCAATAAGTTTTATAATTAATAAAAAGAAATAAAATGAAAAAAAAGAATTTTATAGGAATATAAAGATATCCAATAAGGTAAAATTCACACTATCACACAACCAAAGATTATCAAACATGTAAAGCAAAAAAAAATTTATGAGAAAAATAAACCAATTAAATGTAACCCAGAACTGACAGAGATGATAGAACTGGTTGACAAAGACGCTGAAACAATTATACAGAATGCTTCTTGACATATGATGGGAATATGTCCTGATTAACCCATAGGAAGTTGAAATATAAATTAAAAATACATTTAATACACCAAAACTACTGAACATCATAGCTTAGCCTATCCTACCTTAAATGTGCTCAGGATACAATATTCGAAAAATGCTGGCAATGCAGTATACTGCAGAGTTGTTTACCCTTGTGATCATCTGCATGACAGAGATCTACAGCTCACTGCCAATGCCCAGCATCATAATATTGTACCACATATCACTAGCCCGAGAAAAGTTCAAAATTCAAAATTCAAAGGATGGTTTCTACTGAATACTTACCACTTTTGCACCATTGAAAGATCTTAAATGGAACCTTCGTAAGTCAAGGACCATCTGTAATTTTATTCCATGTGTTCAAGAAGTTAGAGAAACGCAAGGTATATATATAGTTCACTATTAAACAACACGGGTTTGAACTGTGTGAGCCCACTTATACACGAATTTTTTTTTTCCAAGGAATACACAAAAATCTCAGGTTTCACACCCACAATTCAACCAACTACGAATTTGCAGAGCTACCTGTATACATTGTTCTATGCCATTTTATGTATGGAGCTTGAACATCTACGGACACTGATATCCTCAGGGGGTCATGGAATGACTCTCCTGTAAATACAGAGAGACGGCTGTAGTTAAGATTTTGGGAGGTCAAAAGTTATATATGGATTTTAGACTGTACGGAAAATCTTTGCATTGTTCACAGGTCAAGTATATATGCAAAAGAGGCAAATCAACTTCCTAGAGATGAAAACTACAATGTCTGAAATGAAAAGTACACTAGATGACATTAACAACACAAAACATTGCAGAAAAAAACTACTGAAGTTGAAAATATACCAATAGAAACTATCCAAAAATCAAAGACTGAGAAAAATGAATTAAAAAAAGAAAAATAAGCATTAATGATCTGGGTGACAACTTTTAATGAGCTATATAAAATATTACCAGGAATAAAGGTTATTTCACAATAATAAAAGGTTCAATCAATCAAGAGGATTTATCAATCCTAAATATTTATGCCTCAATAATAGAGCTTCAGATGCTTGAAGGAAAATAGAAAAGCAAGTAGAAACAGACAAATCCAAAATCACAGATATTTCAGTACCCCTTTCCCAATAATTAGTAAAACAAGTGGGCAGAACATCACCAGGCATAGAGTAGACTAACTACCTATTAACCAGATTGGTCTGATTAACATTTATAGAATACTCCACCCAACAACAACAAAAAATATACTCAAGTTTACATGAACCATTTACCAAGACAGACAATACTCTTGCCCATTAAACAAGTCTTACAGTACATTTAAGTGAGTCAAGTCAAATAGGTATATTCTCTGACCACAGTGGAATTAGAAATCACTAACAAAAAAATCTCTGGAAAATCTCCTTATATTTATAAAGTAAGTATTTCACCTCTAAATAACCATTGGTTAATGAAGAAATCCAAGGGAAATTAGAAAGTGTTTTGAACTGAATAAAAATACATGATCAAAATTTGTAGGATGGTACTAAAGACTATTTACAGAGAAATTCATAGCACCAAACGGCTATGTTAAGAAACAAAAATATGTCTCAAATCAATCACTCTGGCTTCCACCCTAAGAAATCAGAAAAGCAAGTTAAACCCAAAATAAGCTGAAGAGAGAAAACAATAAAATTCAAAGCAAAAATAAATGAAATAAAAATCAGAAAAACAACAGAGAAATATCAATGAAACCTAAGGCAGTTTCTTTGAGAAGATCAATAAAATTGATAAACCTCTAGGCAGGCTTATCAGAAAAAGAAAGATGATACAAATACCAATATTAGGAATAAAAGAGGTGACATCGCTATAGATTCTACAAATTTTTAAAGGACTAATAAGTGAAGTTTACCCCAGGAACAGAGAGTTAGGTTAACATTGAAAAAATAGATCACCATTTTAAGAAACTAAAAAGGGAAGATCATACAATCATCTTAATAGATGCAGAAAAAAATCATTTGATAAAATCCAACATCTACTCCTGATAAAAACTCTCAGCAAACTAGGAATATAAATGAATGCCCTTAATATTAAAAAGGCATGCACAGGTAATATTATACTTAATGGTAAAAAACTGAATGTTTTCTACTCTTGATCAGAAACAAAGTAAGAATATTCACAAGGATATTCGTGCTAACACATTTATATTCAACATTGTAATGGAGGTTCTAGCCAGTGATGTATTTATTATTATACAACAAATCCAGAAAGAGGAATAAAAAGAATCCTGATTAAGAAGGAAGAAAACAGATGACATAATTTTCTGTGTAGAAAATTAAATGTACTCTACAAAAAAAGCTACTAGAATGATAAGTGAGTTTAGTAAGGTTGTAGAATATAAGGAAAACATACAAAAATCAATTGTATTTCTATATACTAGCAATGAACTTTCAGAAATTGAAATAAAACTTTGTTAAGGTAGCATCAAAAATATAAACTATTTACAGATAAATATGACAAAAGATATAATATCTGAACACTGAAAACTATAACATTGTTGAGAGAAATTTTAAAAGATCTAAATAAACTGAGATGTACCTTGTTCATGGGTCAGAGGACTCAATACTGTTCAAATCTCTATCTACTCAAATTAATCTGTAGATGCAATGACATCCCAATCAAAATTCCATCAAACTTTTGTGCACGTGTAGAAATTGAAAAGCAGATTCTAAAATCCATATAGAAATATAAAGGACATAGATAGCCAAAACAACTTAGAAAAAGAACAAAGTTTAGAGTTAACAATGATTTCAAGAAATTAATTATAAAACTATAGTAATCAAGACAGTGTGGCATTGGCAACAAGACAGATAATGAGATCAATGTAACAGAATAGAAAGTCCAGATATTAATACAGATATATGACTTTTTTTTTTTTTACAGAGGTGAAGAGAGAATTCAGTGAAAGAACTGTTTTCAACCAATGATGCTTGAACAATTAGATATCCATATACAAAAACAAAAAACTTCAATTTATACCCTTTACCATATACAAAAATTAATGGACACTGATCACAGATCTAACTCTAATACCCACAACTATAAAATTTATAAAAAAAAAATAAGAACAAAATCTTTGTAATGTTGGATTAGGCAGAGTTTTTAGGAAATAAACCAAAAGCATAGATCTTAAAAGAAAAAAATTGATGAATTAGATCTTCATCAAAATTAAAATTTGCTGCTACTTCAAAGACACTGTTAGGAGAATTAAAAGTCAAGCCATAGCCTGAAAGAAAATATTTATGAATCATGTATCTGATAAAGGACTTGTATCTATAATATATAAACTGATTCCAAAACTCAATACTGAAAAACAATTAACCCAATGAAGAAATAGGTAGGAGATTTGAGCATACACATCATCAAAGAAAGTGCAGGAATCGCAAATATGCACATAAAAAGATGCTCAGTATCATTAGCCATTAGGGAAATACCAATTAAAACTACTACTAAATACCACAGCATACCTATAAGAGTAGCTAAAATTAAAAAGCCTGTCATACCAAGTGTTGACGAGAATGTGGAGCAAGAGAATTTCCCACACACTGCTGCTAGGATATAAAATGGAAGAACCACATTGTAAAACTGGGAGTTTCCTAAAAAGCTAAGCAAAGATCTAATATGTGATCTAGTTATTCCACTCCTTGATTTATCCAAGAAAAAAGAAAGTATTTGTCTATAGGAAAATTTGTAAATATTCATAGCAGTTTTATTTGTAATACTCCCAAATTGAAAGCAACCCAAATATACATCAACACATAGGTAAACAAATGTGGTATATCCATACAATATAATAGCATTTGGCAATATAAAGGAATGAATTATCCATACATAAACATAGATGAATCTCAAAATAATCAAACTGACTGAAAGAAGACCAAAGAAAATACATGCTGCATATTTCTATAAAGCTCTAGAAAATGTAAACTAATCTATAGCAAGAGAAAATATATCGGTAGTTGTCTGGGGATATAAAGCCAGGGATAAGATGGAGTGACTACCCAGGGGCCTAAGAAAAATTTGGAGGGTGATGGATACATTCACTTTCTGGATTTCAGGGATGGTTTCATGGATTATACATATGTCTAAACTTAGCAAACTACACTTTAAATAGGTACAGTTATTGTATATTATCTATACCTCAATAGAACTGTTAAAAATAAGAAATCCCATTTAAGTCAAAGAAGCAAAATTAAAATGTCATATCCTTAAGTTATTGCTTCAAATAAGGTAGTAGTAACAGAAACAGTAGTAGCAAAAGCTGCAGCAGCAGCTAATGTTTATTGAGTTACTGTGTATTGGACATCCTTTGAAGAACTTTAAATGAGTTTACTCATTTAGGACTCAGAACCACTGTTATTTTATGAAGCAGGTACTATTTTACTTAGCCTAACATCCTCAAGGTTCATCCACATCATAGCCTGTGTCAGAATTTCCTTCCTTTTTAAGGCTGAATAATATTCTACTGTATTGATGTACCATAATTTGTTTATCTTTTCATCTGTCATAGGACATTTGGGTTGTTTCTACCTATCAGCTACTGTGAATTATACTGCTGTGGACATGGTGTATAAATTATACTGCTGTGAACACTGGTATATCCTACCTTCAGTTTCTTTTGGGTATATACTCAGAGGAGGATGTGCTGAATCGCATGGTAATTCTACATTTAATTTTTAATTTTTTTTTTCAGGAATAACCTTATCCTTCATACTTAAATTGTAGTCCACAGATCAAACTTCCTAGAAGACAAATCTGACCATGTCCCTCTGAGGCTTAAAATTCCTCAGTAGTTTCCTAATTGACTTCAGGGTGAAATTCAGATTCCTCAACATAGCAGGTCCTTCCTAGACTACTCCATCCTCCCCAACTCTCCTTGTGCCAAGGACTTCACTCTTTTCTCTAAGGTTCCAAAGTACTTTGTACCTTTAGTACCTCTCTTAGCACTTCTCTCACTCTATTACTAATGGTTTATTTTTCTATCTCCCTCAGGAGACTGTAAGCTACTTGATAACAAGATTCATATTTTTATTCCTCTTTGTATCTCCAATACCCTTCCACAGTGCCTAGACATAGTAGAAACTTGATACATATTTGTTAAATGAATGAATGCCAATTCAGCTGTCCAAAGAATAAAATTTTTGCTATATTGTAAAGTAAGCAAAGTAGCAGAGACAGAATATAAATTAAGACATATGTGTGTATGCTATGTATATACGTATATATGTAATATTTATGTATTTTATATAACATCTTTTATGTATAAAAATGCACATACATGTTACATATTTATGTAATAATAAAACCTCTTTTCTCTACATGTAACGTGTAATCAGTCATTCACATGTTAGTTTCCATTTTTAGTCTTAAATTCCTTATCATGAGGTTTGGAGGCTTCACTAAGCAGCACAGCAGAGGAAAAGAGGCCAATAGTACACAGCCCATTTTCATGTCAGACACAGTACCTGAAAGAGGCTAATACCTGGGGTGCCCTTCTCTGCTGAGGAGTATCATATAACTGTGCATGGACTGGGGCTTTGGTTTTATGAACACACCACAAAAGAAATGAGTTCTTGCATCTGGGTCTAGGAATCTGGTATGACTTCTTTATTAAAGGTTTAATAAGCTTCTGTTTTACACTCATACACAGACCAAAAATAATATTCTAATATTAATAATACTGTCTAATAATAATATATTAGGAGAGTACTTCAGCATGTAGGTCAACTGATAAAAGATTATGGATAATGGCTTTCCTGAAGCAACAATTCAAACTAAAATAAATGACAGTTTCTAACTGCACACTAGATGACCGCTGGATTTTTTTTTTTAACCCTGTCAACCTTTCCCAGTAAAGGAAAATGTCAGGTTTTCCAAAAAGATTCTGGCTTTCCAGGCTGTACTGTTGCAGGAAGAAAATTGTTACAGAGCACATTATTGCTTTTCTATTCCTAAGCTGGCAATAAAAGGGGGTGGTGCCCATGCCAGGTCACTGTAAGTAGTGACCTGTCTCACAAGAAAAATGCAAATAAACAAAACAAGTTTCGTCCTGCAAAGAAACAAAACAGGCTTCATCCAGGCCAAATGCATTCTTCGTGGGCCCTAAGTGAGCAAGCCCTGGGAAACAGTTCAACGTGCACAGTCAGGAGCTTTATAGATCAGCAGAACCTCTGGGCTAACCACTTTACCTGCATTAGAAACAAATAAAATGTTTGGATAGGAGTAAGAATCACAACAGCAGGAAAAGAACTGATAAACAAAAAAGTGTATCAAAGCTACAGAATCAATTTCTGAACATGGAGAAAACTTAGGACTCAGAATTAAAGAAAATACTCTGGTACTGGAAGTCTTCTTAAATAAAATTTTAAAAGGCTAAAATTCAATTTTTTACTTCCAGAAAAATCTAAGATCTATGAAAACCAAGAACTTCAAATGCACTCCAAATTTCTTTAAACCTGAATCTTGTAATCAGGTTGGATTTGCATAGCCTAATTTCTTAAATGGGGCCATGCAGACAGCCTTTAAATAGCACTTTTGAAACTGATCTCAGAAGTGGACCTCCTCCACACAGCAAATGTGAAGCACAACAAAGGGCATTCATTACCTGAGCTACATAAAGGTAAGCAATGTTGTCTGTTAAAGCCACTGGAGAGACTCGACCATGTACTCATGGTCAAAGAACGTTTAATTTATGAGTAGAAAGTAAAACGAGTATATATATTTTCTAACTATATACCTGTTGACAAATTTCTAATAAAGTTAAGATTAAATGGTTCCATCCTCAAATTTTACACATAAAGCCCAAGTTAGAATATTTTCAAACTAGAACTGTTCTACTCTAGGTGCTAAATTACTTGAGGTAGAGTTTCTCTAGAAACATCTGACATGAAACAAGGCCAAGAAGAGTCAAACTCAACAAGCAAAATACATGAAACATGACCATCAATAAGCTGAAGCAAAATTTAGCATCACTGTGAAAACTAGAATCAAGTATAAGTGAAATATTAGAAAAATGAGAAAAAAAAAAGAAGAAAGGAGTAGAGGCGGTGATAAGAATGTGAAGAAGCAGGCACAGCAACTGGAGAGAACAGAGATGACCATGAGAAGAAGACACCACAAGAATGGTAAGAATCTCCATACAGACCATTCCCTTCCCACTTCCAAGGTACTGATGGCAGCACCGAATCACAGAACATTTACATGGAGATTCCCAGAGATAAATATTTGCTGAGTTCTCTTTGGCAAAGTTTGTTTAATATATAGTTGACCCTTGAACAGCATGAGGGTTAGGGGTACCAACCTCCCATATGGTCGAAAATCTATATATAACTTTTGACTCCCCAAAATTTAAGTTGGTCCTTGGTATCCACAAGGGATTGGTTCCAGGACCCCCTTCATATTAAATCTGCAGATGTTTAAGTCCCCTATATAAAATGGTGTAAATAAATTAATAGTCAACTTTCCATATCCACGAGCTTCCAAACAAGGATTGAGAACAGTATATGCATTTATTGGAAAAAAAATCCACCTGTAAGTAGAACCATGTAGTTCAAACCTGTACACCTTTGGGTTTATTTGATTGCTTGTTATGTTGGGAAAGGATTTTGATTATCATTTGCAAGTGAAACAGACTAATGCATAGGTCGTGCTTTATATCTTGGGAGTAAGGATTTAGGGGTAAGCTCTAACAACCAATGTTTGATGCCAATGATAACTTTCATTCTCCTCTTATGAAATATATGTATATATTTATTCAGAATGTCAAGAATTTTCCACATCAGTTGATGATTGAAATAAAATATTTAAATTTAGTTTGAGCTTCTACTCATAAACATCAAGTTCACAAATGAGACTGTGTAACATAAACCCAGTATGACAGTAAAATACAGGTAGATCACAGAGAATGACATAAGGTGCCTCCAGTTTACCAGTTTTGTTTGCATTTGTTCTTTGATTACACAGTTTTCAAATACACAAAGGACAACAAACAGCCCTAGAGAATGAGCTGAGACCTGAAATTAAATGTCCCAAGAGGACAGCTACTGAGGTTACAAACACATTCTGTGTGGCCCCAAGAGGTAGACTCAGAACCAAGAGATAATAACTAGAAGATATATTCAGCTCAGCTTCAGTGTATTAAATAATGTGATGAACTGGCTGAGAATAATAGTTACTGCTATCTCATTTAATTCTCATAACAGCCTAATGAGATTACAATAAGAAAATCACAGATGGGAGAGTGAAGGGTCTTGCTCAAGGTAACAGAGCATATGTGTTGCAGTTAGGAGAAAGACTTACCTGATTCAAAAGCCAAGGTTCTTTCTGTCACTCTAGCTGTTCCCATGAGTTTCTGGTCTTCACGGTCAGTCAGGTAGGGGTGGGTTAACAACTGGTTAGCAGTGTAGGGACTTCATATTTCAAGTGGTTATACATGGATGTTGCCTTAAGTTTCCTTTTTACCCTGAGATGCCAAAATTCTCTTACCACAGCACACTGTTTGAATTTCCTTTCAACACTTACTATTTTGTTGAAGCAAACCTGTAGCAACTTTCTCTAGCCTTCTCTGGCTCTTAATTAAGGCTCCTCTAAGTGGAAAGCAAGATTCTATTTATGTATTTATTCATTTTAATAGTATAGGATTAGCCTTAGACATCAGGAAGATAGGGACAGAGGAGGAAGATCCAAGGAACCTGAGCTGCCCACCTATGAGACGTCTTAGGCTGGGGGATAGGGGAAAACAGATGCAAATCTTTCTTCATAAAACTTTCCATTCACACAGAAGAAAGTGCAATGAGGATATAAACAATGTGTGCCTATAATTTAACATGGGAAGGATTAAATGTACCACACTCATTCATTTTTATGACAGAAATAAATGTCCATAGAACTTTGCCAGGGTAAGAAAAGATAAGAGGACAATAAAGTGAACTATGGATTTCTTTAGTAATAACAATTGTTCCTGTTGCATCTGGCACAATCGAAAGGCTGGTGCAACTGAGAGGATAGGAAAGTTCATGAAAAGGTGCTAGAATCACAAGCAACGTGGAAGAAAAGTTTAAATTAGGAGAGTATAAAAATACATTCACGTCTATCATGCCCGGCTGAAAACCTCACACCATTCTAAGGGAATGAAGACAACTAATTTAAAGGTATGAAAAGAAGTGTGATCCTGTGGAAAGGACACAGGCCTGGAGACCAGGAGACCTGGGATCCAGGACCTACTAAGTGGCCTTGAGCGAGTACCTTTGTTACTCCAGGATAAATTCTAAATTTTACTTAAAATCTGAAATCTGTTACTTTGATCAGTCTTTAGCTCTAGGTCTCAAAAAAAAACTTTTATATTAAATTATTCTTAATAAAAAAACTGGATGAAACTGGCACATCTTATTCTAAACAGTCATGCCCATTTTTAAAAGTCAAACTTATGATTATGATATCAAAATTTGACCTTGAACAATCTCACAATTAGTTGGTCTCACAAGCATCTTAAATGTCTTCAAGAAAGATGTTCACTTAGTCTAGTTGTTAAAATACTATTTTTAGTGTTTTTTTCCCTGAGCCACAAAAGCTTTAAAATATTTCTCTACCCAAAGGATGTAGCTGATTTTCATTTGGGGAAAGGCTGGAAATTCTGGAGGCACTCAGGCTACCTCCACATTTTATCTGAGTTGAGCCTTCCTTCAAGAGCTTAAGTTTCCTGCCAACGTCTGATGTATACACACACCTTGAAGGATTTATTAGAGACTGCTGGGTTGTCATCTGTCACAGTTCTAAGAGATTTCTAAGAGCAGGATAAAGTGGGCTTCATTCAGGTCAGAGCAAGATCCAGGATTAACAAAGGATAATCAAGTGACATAACCAGCTGACTGCAATGCATTAACAGATTCAGAGCATTTGGAACACTGCAAGGGAGAAATATCTAAATTGTTTTTAAGCTATTTAGTTCACCATTATTTGTTAAAGTATCATATTTTCAAGGATACACATGAATCTGTTCCTAATTCTGTTATAATGTAGGTAGTAATTTTTCTTTAAGCTTTTAATTTTTTTTTCACCATTTGGCTACTTTACTTTGCATTGTCCAAACATATATGTGTACGATTTAAAAAGTTATTATTTGAGTGTGCTGAGTTTATGAGAAGGTGACTCACTTTCAACTTTTCTCTTCAAAGAGATACAATTCAAACCCTACTCTCACTCCCTCCATCTTATCATCTCCCCTCCCGCCCCACCACTTCTCCCAGAATAGTACAAGGTCTTCAGTTTCCTCTTCATTTTTGGTACCTGATATTTACTTTACTTTCTAGTTAGCTCTGCTATGTATTAAAACATGTAACTGTTATATTTTATCCAGCATTTCTAGGTGTTCTATAGGAACAATTTTTTCAAGTTTTCCAGACAGTCTAAATCCTCTGGGAAGATCCTGTGTAAGAGTCTCCTGTGCATAGATTGTGTTCATTCAGACCCCAGAAGGAGTACTCCTTGCTGGTTTGCTGTCCATTTTCACTGCCTCTGTCTCTGTCCCTGTGGGCCCACTTCAAGGGGAGAGGTTATGGAATGATGGAAGGTTTCAGCTAATTTTATCGATGAGGGACTAAAGGCCCAATATGAAATGACTTGCCAAGGGGCAGGCACACTCCATATGCGCATGATGAGACAGAGCTGACAGCTCCATCCTTCTCTTAAGGCAAACCTTTGAGAGGAGTTCATCTGCCACTCTGCTTGATATGGTTCTAATATTAAAAACTATTTTCATAGCATCTTTATACCACATGTTTAAGTCTTCAGAGTTTGATTCAAAATATGAGAATAAGTGCTTTCTTTAGTCTGAAGAACACAGAGTAAACCATATGGCCTACTGCTGACAAGATTTTAACATAGGCCTTTGTAATATTTAGGAGACCCTTCAAATTTATCAAAAGCATAGAATATGAGGAATTTTCCAAAAAGGAAGGGTAAAATAAAAGGAAAACATGAAAAATTTGGAACAACAAGTGAATCTGGCTAAAGAACAAAAGGTAGACAATAATTGGTTATCTTCAGAAAAATAACAAAGACAGACTCAGAAATTAGTCCTGGCTAACCTAACCTAACATAACCAACAGGAAACCACAGAAAGGGGGGCCAAAGGAGACAGCTGCAACAACTTTAGAGTTCTGTTGAGTTTTTGATTCACAACTGGGTTTTGGGATATTGTTTTAAGAAATTTTAATTTAGAGTTCCTGAATTTAAATTATATTGTTTTATACACACACACACACACACACACACACACACACACACACACACACACATATAGTGTTTTATATATATAACAATATTGTTTTATATATATACATATATATTGTTTTATATATATAACAATATTGTTTTATATATAAAACAATAAAAGGTCACAAATACTTGGCAGGCTGAGAGAAATCCAGGCACTTCTTCAAATATAGTGAGAGAACATGAGACAAATAGCCCATCCTCTGAATCTAAGTAGTTTGACACAACCATTTCAAAGCAAATTTATCTTAAAAAAAAAAACCCAAACACACACACACACACACACACACCAAGAAAAACAATAAATCCTTAGCAGATGGATCCTGAACACACAGATGAACTGGAGTTCTCTAAAGATAATTTTGCCTGTGTATGTGGCCATATGTTCCCCTTCAGAGATTTTGGTAGCTAGAACTATTTTCTTCTTTCACAGAGATCACCATCAAGTGTGATAATGCAGGGCATTCTCATGCATTCTTGTTGGGAATGTAAACTGGTGCACCTTTTCTGGAATGCAAATTTGATACGTGGGTCAAATGTAATAGATGTATCTTTTGATCCAGCAACATGACTCCTGGGTGTTAGGTCTAAAGAAACAATTGAATAGGGTGTCCATCATGACATAATTATAACAAATACTGAATATGACCTAAACATTCACCATTAAATAGACAATGGCACATATCAGTGAAATTCTGTTACAGAAGAAATAGATGAGGCACTGAACCAGCAGAGCTGTCCTGTTCAAACAGTGGCACAGTCTTTGGTGAAAGCTTAAGTTCAGGAGGCAACACAGTAACATAGGCAAGCACAGATAGACAGCTACCTGGGGCCAGTGTTCAGTATGGCAGAAAGGCTAAGGGGCAGGGGGCAGCAGCAGGACACAAACACCAAGACTCTTCTTGCTTGAAAGCTGATATTAGTGAATTTCTTCTTTGGGCTGTGTTAACTTGGGGTGGGGGAGACAGAAGAGAATATCCCTTGAGAGCGACACTGAAATCCCTGTCAATTTGACAAGTATGCATTTCAGCTGGTTTTAATTTAGTTCGGAGAAATATAAGATGTGACCACTTGTTTCCTTCACCTTGAATGTTATGAAACAGTTTATGCTGGTTGCACAGAAGTTAATAGTTTCACCAAGTGATTGACAGTGAATCAATCATGGTTATATATATATATATATATATATATATATATATATATATATATATGGAAATATTTCAGGAAATTTTGTCTTTTTCCCTCATATTTTTTTTTTACAATTTACATATACTATGCCTTTAGGAAAATAATAAAAATTGAAAAAAAATTATTAAACATCTAACTTCTCTTCAAGATCGAAATCATCTTTGACTGCAATTGGGACCTACACAGAACAGGAGCTTAAACTGCAATTTAGTCTAATTCCTCTACACAGAAACAAAGTCAGAGAGTTTGCTAAATGACCTGTCCGACATCACTTTATCTGTTTAGTTTAATATTTTATGTCTTTTTTCTTCTCTCTATTATTTATTACTTATCAATTTTGAGATGAAATTTTACCACTTGATGCTATGTCCTATATCCTTCACCTAAAATCTGGGATTCAGAACATTCCAATATAAACATATTTGCACAGATTAAAAAAAAACAAAAACTTCTCAAAAACTTTCTGCTGTTTTTTTTTTCCAGGTATTTATCTTCTCTTCCTTTCCTTTCCCCTTTCCTCTCCTTTCCCTTTTTCTCTACTCTATTCTCTCCCTCTCTCTCATACATCTTACAACTGTGAGCATGACATCCTTCTCTTTTATTATTCTCCTAGAACTATAAAACATAAATGTTCCTCAACAACAACACTGCTTTCTCCACACAGATTTCCCTGTGTTGCACTATTAATACTGTCAGTTCCTATAACTTAAAGATTAATGACCACAAAGTCTTTGCTTCTCTGTCCAGCATAAAAGGTAAAGGGGTATAGAGCACAGGGATGAGTCTGCCTTTCCATCCAATTTCATTTTTGTATGGACCAAAAACAGAGGCTAGTTTAAACAAAGTTCAAAAATTCCACCAGCTACATTTTACTGTCCAGGTGACAATGGATACAGAGAAGTTCATGTATTTATATATTCCAGAACTCAGAGCAGGTCTGGAAAGCTCTCTACCTCCAAAGCTGATGTTAACAGCAGTTATTATTGACATTATGGCTTATATCAGTTTATGGGTCAGAAGGCAGCATGTTTTAGACAAGACAACAGAAACCCAGAGAGGTTAAGGTATTAATTGAAGCCCTAACTGAGTAGCTGTATCTGAAATTGAGTCCAGGTCTCCCAGTCCTATCTAGGAATGTATTAAAGTACACAATGTTTAAGTTATCCCAGAATCCTCCAGGGAGTACCTGGTCAATTATATTTAAAGCTGACAAAAAAAATCCTGTAAGACCAGTTGTCAGAAAAGATTAGGAGTGAATAACAGTAAGCACACAGACAGAACACAGAGAATGGGTATACCTTTCAAATCCTAATAGCCCACTTCCAACTCCTGTAGATTCAAGGCCAACCTGGTATTACTTCTTCATTTCAAGCGACATCATGGCAATAAAGCAAACAAGAAGACAAGAAGAACGCAGGAGAAGCATTCCAGGCCACGTGTTCAGGAGACTCAGGTTATATTCCTAGCAGTTTCTGTATCCACAAAAGTGTAAAATATTTTCAATCTTGGTCTGTTCCAAGCTCAATAGTCTAAAAGGCTATTTGGGAGGCAATGATGGAGTTTCTTTGATGAAGTCACCAAGATAAATTATGTAGTAAGGCGTTTCTAGTGAAGTTGCTAACAGGGGAACCGTTCATGCCAGATGACTAAAAACATTGCTTTGAATTCCTCCTGTTATATTATAAACACAAGAACTGGGACTGGCTACTACGCTGATTGCAGCTTATATAGAAATTTATTTGAGGATGATGCCAAGCTGAAAGTATAAAGTCAGCTACGAAGACGGAGGAGAGCAGATTGTCTGTATAGCTGTTAGCACTATATCTGCCCATCCTTGAGGTCCACGTCCCAGCTTCCACATCCCATGTGGCCTCTCTAGTACAGGTGTAGGGGCAGCTGACCCCTCAGGAGGAGAAACTTAGCCTGTGATGGCATCAAAGTTCCAACACTGGACTTCCCTCTTACAGTGACTTACATACATACACACACACAAACACACACACACACACACACACACATATACATACATGCATATATATACACACATATATAATTTTATTTATTTATTTAATCAACTGCTGTATCTGTATGAGACACTGAGGCTTCTGCATATTCAGTCACTCAAAAGCGCCCTACGATTAGCCTAAGTTAAAAAAGTAAAAGAAGGTAGAAGGATCACAGAGATACTGTGCAAAGATGTGTGGAGGTCAATTTTGTTATAGCACTTACATAAAAGATGTGGGGGCAGGGAGTAAAAACCATAAAAAAAAACAGGGGAAAACCCACATTCCTCAGAGTAATCACTTTTCTGCCATAATACATGCAAGCATACTTTCTCTTCAATTTTGTTTACAAAACTGTTTTCTTCATAGTCAGCTTCAAGGAGCAAACATAAATGTGAAATCATCATTACAAAATACAAATGTGACAGTAATTTGCAGTTAAAATATTTTTTTGAGTTATATAGCTAATTTTAAATGATGTTTTTATTTTTTTTTAAAGTATCTTGTTAATTTCAGTAATGTGGGCCTCCTCAAATCCTCATGCTGTCCCTAATTAGAATGGGCTTCATAATGTAAAGGGACTTGGGACTACAAAGGGATTAGAAAGGAAAGGCAGGAAGAAGTCACATGGCTCATGTCAGACTGCTGAACTAATAAGACAACACAACCAGAACGGAAACTAGCAGGCCTACTACTACTGGTCTAGTGTTTTCCCCCAATATGTCAAGATGTCTTTTAAAAATGCAACATCAACACAAAAAGGCCTCTATTACTTACTAAAGTTAGATCTAAGAAATGACACTGATATTCTCTACCAATTTTTTCAAATTAAATACCATTCTCCAATTTCATAGCCATCGAGATTTTTTTTTCATGTTTCCATTAAAAACAAAAAAACTGAAGAGCTTTTTCTTTGCTTATTTCTGCCAAGAAGAAATCCACTCCCAAGTTTCTGCATAAAGGCCAACCAGACTGAAAAAGAGACTGTGATTATGTAACTGCCATTCAACCCAATACCACCACTGGAGCATCAATACAGAGAGAGCTTTTTACAGAGAAGGTCAGAGGGCTCCAAGCGAGCACCTAGGGAGTTCAGATACCTCCTGGTTACAGAAAGTTTCCATCTGCTGGAGTATATTAAGATCCAAGTAATCGCATTTGTTTCGCTGACGTTATGTGACACCAAAAACCTATTGACTCAGTGAAAATAATCCAATTTCTCCTTATGTGTGCAGAAGAGAGAAGCTAGGTAAAGTTTCTAACCTTTCAGAAATAAGAATTTCCAATATTTGCTGACACCTCAGGCAACTAATCTACGCAGAAACAAGTTCATGGGGTCCCTGAATTCCTCTCCTAGCCTTCATCATCTGCCTGTCATCCTAAAACAGCAGAGGGATTGCATTTCGTTTTGAGAAAGTGAAAAGATCTTGGCAAGATGTTAAGCTAACAGATACTATTGAACATTCCAAAAATTTCACCCACTCAACAAAGCCACAAAATACAGCCAGGAGCAAGAATAGGATAACATTTCTTCTTAAGTCTCCGTTTTCTAATTATTTTCTTCCTCTATACACCCTCTAGTAATCTTTGCAATGCCTCTTTCCCCTGTAGTGATCTCTGGCGATTTTTCTATGTTTTTCCTAACTATTCATTCTATAGAATTTTATAATTTTTATTGGATTTCCTTAAAATTCAACATTGTGATTGCTGTGAGAGATAGCAATGAAGTGCTGTCTCCCCTATTCCATCACCTACAAAAAAACGACCCAGCCTACAACCCCTCAGTTGCAAAAAGTTTAGTAGGCTCTCTGAAGTTTGGTATTTAACCCAATTACTTTAATACCTCAGAACAACACCTTAGGGAAATCATCATCCCCATTTTACTAGCACACAGAAATCTAGAAAAAATACTCTCTTTATCTAGAGGTAGATATTTTCATTTCCACCTATCACACAGTTATAATATTTACACCCTCAAATATTTGCTTTTCCCTCTCCTGGTTTCAGCTCTACTGTCTCAGTTAACAGAAAGAAAAAAAAAGTGACATTTATAAATTGAATTCTGAAGGCTAAATGATAGGCAATACTATTAAACTAGTAGAGACATATCATGCCTAGTATATAGCAAACACAAGATTATAGTATAAAGAAGAAACAATACTTGCTTTTTGAATAAAACAGAGAGATACCCCAGAAAAAAAGAACTAATGTTTTCATATTAGCATTACAAATAGGTAGTCAACAACAGCCTCTTGTTACATTCCAAGATCTGCTTCTGTCTCCAATTTCTTTACCAGGATTTTTCCTTTCTGAATAATATGAAAGTTTCCAGCTAGCAAAAAGACCCATTGCCAGTGAAAATCTTGAGAAACAGTAGGTATATGAGAAAATAGTAAAAAAAATCTCACATATAGTGGAATGAGGTACCTTAGGGAAATTCTTCCCAAAGAAGAGAAACAAATAGAAATCTTAGTCATTTGGTCATATTTCCTCAGAAATGTAAAAAAAAAAAAAAAAAAAGAACTAGTCACTTCTTGGCAGAGTAAAGTGAAAAATAAAAATACAAACACTCCAAATGTAAATTCAGAAAATCTAGCAAGTGGCACCTGAAGGGACAGATGCATCATTAACTGTAACTTGTACGCTAAGGCTCTGGTTACCAACGACTGCAAAAGTCTCCGCTCAGCAAAACATGCTGCTTCCTTCAGAGGAGGAGCTTATTTAAAAGTATATTTGCCGCCACTTTGGAGCGAGTTTTGGGAGGCTACGATGCAGAAGTCTGTTTACTTCTAGCTAATCACTATGCCTACAGTTCATTCAGGCAAAGCTCTATCAGGTAGATGCCAGAGCCTGGGTTAAGCTTCAGGAACAAATGCCCTGGCCTCCCATAGATGTAATGATTCACATACTGTGGGGACCATCTGCATGATAAGGTCTCCAAAGTCTTTGTATTTTATTCATCTAGGTATCCCTAATACCTGGCACTATGCTTGTCATTTTTTAAATGTGAAGGGTTAGGAAAAGGAAGGGGATCAATCTCCCATTAGGCAAGTTGCCTCATACAAACCTCAGCAGACATTCATTTACAAAGTTGAACTTCCTCCCCAGACGAGTGCCCTAACACCTGCCTTGAGCTTCAGCTGGCCACAGGAGCCACAGGTGTTTCATAACTACAGTTATTGGGCACAATGAGAGAGCATCCTACAGGGTTTCTATGCTAGGGCTTCGGTAAAAAATTAAGAGTAATGTCTCCAACTTGAAAAATGACATACAAGGGGAAACCAAGACCAATGTCAAACAGGTCAAAAGCAAGGCAGCAGAAACATGGGAAAGTTCAAAATGGCAGTAGGGAGGTAAGGCCTTGAGCAGTCCCTAAGCAAAGCAGATGTAGCTAACTTTTTAAGCAGTGCCTGAGGCTTCCCACTAAGCTATGTTGAAAGCAGTTACATAACAGATGGAAAACAGACAAATATTTATCCCATAAATGGCTACTGAGCAGTAACTTCCTGTCGGGCACTGGGCTTGATACTGTGGGGGTACAGCCATAAATCAGAGATACACACTACTGCAATGTAGCCTTCTGGAAGAGAAACAATGTCTCAAACATACAAAACAATAATGCACAGCAGAGAATAATTTTTATGAGAGGCAGAGAGAATGTGGTGGAAGTATTAAGTGAAAAGGCAGGAGGCAGAATTTGAGAATTCTTTCATTCATCCAGTATGTATTCAGGGCCTATCTACTACATACTAAGGGCTGATGATAGAGAGTAAACTGACCAACAATATCCCTAACATCATGTGACCTAATGTCTAGTGGCATGGATAAAAAGTTTAGTAATAAAGGAATAATTTCAAGCAAGACTGATTACCACGAAGGAAAAGAATGCAGGTTTTGTGGTTATAGACTGCAGGAGATACAATTTTATGTAGGATGGTCAGGAAAGGCCTTTCTAATGATGGGATATTTACCAAAAGACCAGAATAAAGTATGAAGATCCAAGAGGAAAGAATTCCAAGCAGAGAAAATGGCCAGTGTAAGCATCTATGACAAGACAATCTTTACAGGTTCAAGGAAAAGCAACAAGGCCATTGTAGCTGGAGCAGCTCAAGGAGGGAAATGCTAAAACACAGAACTGAAGAGAGAAGGGACCAGGTCATGTGGGGCCCTGCAGGCGGTGATAAGGATAGACTAAAAGATGGCCCTGTGCACTAGGCTTCAAAATGTTTGTGTCTCCTGTTTTTAACACCTCACACCAGTGCGGTACATTTGTTCTAATTAATGAACCAATATTGATCCATTATTGACATATAGTCTGTTCAGTTCAGATTTCCTTCTTTTGTAACCGAGTGGCCTTTTTTCTCTTCCATGGTCACCATGGTGTCATCTAGGACACCATACTACCTCTTTAGTTTTTATGTCACCTTAGGCTCCTCTTGGCTGTGACATTTTCTCAGACTTCTCTTTCGTTTTGATAATCTTGACAGTTTTGATCAGGGATATACTAGGACGCTCTTCAACTGAAATTTGTCTGATGTTTTTCTGATGATTTGACTGAGTATCTGGGTTCACCATGGAAGTAAAGTGCCATTTTTATTGTATTACATCTATGATACATACTATCATTATGACTCATTGCTGCTGATGTGAACCTTGATCACCTGGCTCAAATAGTGCTTGCCAGGTTTCTTCACTGTAAAGTTTCCCTTTTGTCCACATCCCCTTCCATACTGTAGTCTTTGGCAGGAAGTCTCTATGAGTAGCCCACACTTGAGGAGTAAGGAGTTATGTCCCCTCTCCTTAGGGCAGAGTACATAATTATTTGGAATTCTTCTGCATGGGGTATTTGTCCCTCCCCACATTTATTAATTTATTCAACAATTTATTTATATAAGTATGGACTCATGAATATTTATGTAATTTGGTTTATGATCCAATACCAATTTTTTTTTTTTTGCTTAAATTATTCCATCTTTGAGTTGACTCCTGTGCTGCTATAACATATTCCCATCAATATGCGTGTCTGTTTGTTGGAGAGGGGGTCGGAATATCTCACTTTCTGGCACTACAAAACTCTCTAGGCTCATGTTCTGTTTCCTGACCCAGACCTAGAATCAGCCACTTCTTCAAGGTATCCAAGGTGTCCTGGTTCCTCTTATTGGAAAATGGTATTAGAAATCAGATCTGGGCACTAGAAGTATCTGATGATCTCTGCTATATTTTAACACTGAATCTTATTTTCTATTTTCTTCTGTTTATAAATAATTTATCTGTTTCATCTGTTGAGGAATATGCTGCTTCTCCACTTACAGCCAACATTCTCCTTTCACTCAATTTCCACACAAAACTGCAGCTTTCAACTGCTGACCAAAACAATCTATATCAAATACTACATACAAGAGAAAAACACTTTTCAAAGACAATTTTACTTGTTATAAAATTAGGCAAAACAATGCTGTCATGTTGTACTGCTGAGTCTCCTCATAAAATTGAGCTCAATGGACAGGACTGGATAATCTTGTACCACTTCATATAAGATGAATGGACATTTCATTAGCATAATAAATTCAAAAGAAGTTCAGAGGTATTTGAATTTTCCCAGAAGACTGAGATCGGGAACAGATGAATTTAGGTAAGTGCAGGTAGCAGAAGGCTCTCATACACTAGAAAAGCTGTTCCTACCACAGAACCAGGCAATGCAATCTCTGTCCTGATCTTTTACATGCCATACATTCACCCACCTCTTTAATTAATTTTGTTACAAAACAAAAATGGCTTTAGGCAGGACTCTTCCTTTATTCTTATTGTCATAGCCTCAAATATGAAAATTACTTTCTAAATTACAGGTCCCAAATAACAAGTAAATTTTAAGACCCTTTGCTCACAAATCCTTAAGATTCATATCATTATTTCTCTCTAGTGTAATAAATGTAATTATAAGAAATATTTGGCATAATAATAGTTTCTGGGTCATACACGCATATACACATATGCTACGTGTGTGTGTATGCTTATACACACACACACACACACACACACACACAATGTATGTGGGTTTTCTGTAGAGAATCTTAACTGACACAGACACCAAGCGTATTACCCTTATAAGCCATCAAAACTTCAATTATGTACTGGGATCAAGCAAAACTCAAAAGTCATAAGCAAATTCAGCAATGGAGAGACATTGTTGATTTATCGCAGTTGTCAGTTCACTTCAGTGTGGCTGATAACATCTCCTTATCTTCATCTACACAGGCATTTAAATGTTGGCAGTGAAATGAGGAGTAATAAAGTCATTGGCAGATTTCCTTTCTTCTCCCTCATTTCAAAAGATATGCTTGCTAAATATAAGATCGTGGGTTGACAGTTCGTTCTTTTAGCACTTCTTGCCTAATTTTGATCAGAAGCGTGCTTTGATTCTTATCTTTTTCTTCTATATATAATGTGCCTTTTTTTTTTCTGTATGCCTTTGAAGTTTTGTTTTGGCAGTTTGAGTATGATGTGTCTGGGATATGTGAGCATGTTGCATTTAACCTGCTTGCTATTTATTGACCTTTCTGGATCTATTATTTGGTATCTATCATTGATATTAGAAAACACTTTGCTATTAACTTTTCAGATACTTTTTTTTTCTGCCCTGTTCACTCATTTCTCATTCTGAGATTTTAATTACACATATGTTGGAAGCTCTGATATTGTTTCAAAGCTCTTGGAGTTGAAGTTTTTTGTTTTTGCTTTACTCTTTTTTTCTCTTTGTGTTCTCGTTTGGGAAATTTCTTTCAACCTATCTTCAAGTGTACTGATTATCTTCAGCTATATCAATTCTACCAATGAGCCATCCAAGGCATTTTTTTACCTTTATTGCTGCTTTTCCACTTTTAGTATTTTCATTTGATTCTTTTTTATAATTTCCACCTCTCTACTGAAATTCCTCATCTATTCATGCATACTGTTCATTTTTTCTACTAACACCTTTAACATATTGATGATATAGTTATTTGAAATCTTCTGTCTAATAGTTTGAATATCTGACTCTGGTTCTAGTGACTGATTTTTTTTTCTTGTATGTGTTGTTTTTCCTGACTTCTTTGTACATCTTAATAATTTTTGGCTGACAGCTAGACATCTTGTGAAAAACAGTAGAAAATGAGGTAAATTTACCCCTGAAAATGAACAGATTTTTTCCTTAAATGTGGGGAGTTGATTCAGTATAGTCAGGAGTCAAGACTGGGCTTGAGTTTTATCATTGTTGTGGTTATGCTCTGCACATTACAGGCTTCGCATGGCTTTAGTGTGACCTTGTGGTTAAGGTGAAAATTTGTCTCAATGTCTGCTCCACTTTTAGCTTTCTCTTCCATTTGTGACTGCAGCGCAGAGAAGCAAGACTTTCCTTAGATTTCAGGCTAGTTAATTGTTTTGCAACTTAAATTGTCTAATGGATTCAAGGAAAGTTGTGCTTTTGTAGATTAACTGTTTTTTTGTTTCTTTGATTTTTGTTTTGTTTTGTTTTCTACTGTTGTAAGCACAGGGGTAATACTCTTTCTGACCTTTACATCTTAGCAGAAGCCTCTTCTTATGAGTTTCCATTTCTTCTTATTAACATGAAAGTTTCTTGAGCTTGAAATACACGAGTGCACATATATTATATCAATTTGCTAACCAGAAGTATGTCAGCAAAAGCTTGGGACTCAAGTTAAAGTGCTACCTCTTAGAATTTATTCAAATCAAATGGGTTTTGCAAAAGAGGAACATATCTTATTTCCCACTTGACACCATATCTCCTTAATTTAGAGACAACAGACTTCCTGGTGACACATGTATGTGTCACAGGAAAGCCTTAAGCAGGTTTAGAAATGTGCTTGTATTTTTTCAGGCAAGTCGGGAGAGGACAAGACAATGGGAACAAAGAAAGAGAGAACAAAAAAAGACAACCGTTAAGCAGTAATATTACAAGGGTGTCACTCACTGTTGCTGTACCACAGGCTTCCAATCCTGTACTGATAATGCTGAAAAACCTTTTGCCACTTAAGTCTCTTCCTACCTAGCTATTTGCTTAAGAATAACACATTTCCTCAAAATTATGTTTAGTACTTTCTATCATAAGCTTCTTTCTAGTTTTACCCCATTTTAATATAATCGCTTTTAGATTCCTCGTAAGTTTATAGAAGCCAAGTCTGCCTATGAGATTTGGTATGAGTTGTGTGCAATAATAACTTATTCATTTAAGGAAACCACTGTAGACTACAAAATAAGTGCTTAGTGAAAGGTTATAAACTGCTAAAAGCTTCTAATTGATAACAACTCAAAGCATTCACCAGAAAAATCACAACTGAAATATCCCCTTCACAATGTCAGAGCTCTAAAATACTGGAAAATTATCCAATCCACGCAGTATGGATAAAAGTCAAACATAAGCCAAAAACAAGATTATTCAGTGAATAATCCCAATGAGGATGGACAAACAGGAGAAAACAATGAATAGATCCTAGTGTTTGCACAAACGGGCAAAGCTAACTTTTCAGGAAAAAAAAATTGCCTTTAAAAAATCTTTACAGAGAACAAGTCAGAATTTAAACACGGGTTCTTTAAGGACAAAAGATTGGTCATGTTCACACTTGCAGAAATCCCTAAGTCCACAGGAGTGACTAAAGGCAGCAAATGAGGACGGAGGAGGACCTCGCTGAATGACCAGCCTGTGACCGCTCTGAGAAGCCCTGGTGCTGCTGTGGCTTCCATTAGTCTCTTGGTAAGGAACCAAGACAGAGGAGTTAAGATATTTTAAATGTAGTATAAAAATGTCAATGAGAGAACCCAGGGGATAAAAAAGGGAAAGGCAGAAATAGTGAAAAGACAAAAAGAATAGGAAAAAAAGGACAAAAAGGAAACTAGAAAAGGATGGAAAGCAAGCTGGAGCAGCATCTGTTATATGACAGACCTTTGTAGCCACAACCTCATTTACTCAATGAAGGTGTTACCATCAGTCTCATTTAAAGAGGACAAAACTGAGTTGTGAAAACTATACTGAGACCGTGAAGGAAATACCACTTTTAGAGATGTGTAATTATGTATTAAGGCACAAAATGTAGTGAGGTCTGTGATACACTTTTCAAATTTTTGGCAAAAACAATTCTTCTCATTCTAGATGCTTAAATATCCTTACAGAAAAGCTGGAAGGAAAAGAAAAGAGAAAAAGAAGAATGTATCAGAGACTAAAATTGAAATTAAGGTTAACAGCTGGGATTTATGTTTTTCATACCTAACGCAGGGCAAAGTGAACTGAACGGTGTGCGCGGCCCCTAAACTAGGATGTATTTCCCTCCCTTCTTCTAACCAGACCTGTTGCCTTCTCACTCTCCAGCTGCCTTTGTTATACACATACTTCGGAAAAAAAAGCTATCCAGGACACAAATCCAATATGCAAGTAAAAGCTTTAGGGTTTTTACTGGGTTTTACTGGTCAACTGTGAAGCAAATCCAAAAGGCAAGTAAAAGCCTTTTTTTAGCATGGTAGTACTGACAACAAATAGCCGTACTAGACACAGCATTTGTCTGCATCCTTAAAGCACCTTTATCTACTCCTCTCTCTCTTGTATCCTTAAAGCACCTTTATCTACTCTTCCCTCTCTTGTAGCAAAGAATTTTCAAGTTCTTGAGGGAACTTGAAGAACTCTGTAATTAGCTCATTCTTTTCAGATAGATTCTGACATTACACAGATGCTTGTAATATTCCCATGCAAGGCTATTTCCTTGGCTTTAAAAGAAGTCTTCAAATTATGACTCAACTGGAAGTTTAGAATTTATTCTCCCTTTGAAACAAGATCATAAATGGTTGTTAAAAGCTCAAGTCAGACAACAACAGCTTATTATAACTCACAATGTAACTGAACAGGAAATGCTATTTTAGCTATCAGTTCACAGCACTGTTTCTATCTCAGAAAAGATGTTCTTCAGAGTGGTAGGTAGATTCTAGCTATTTATTATATTATTCTCTTACTTTTCTGTATACTTTTTTTTTAATTAAAATAAGATAATTCATTCTATAGGTATTTATTGAAAAACTGCCAAATTAAAAAAATCTGTTATGCACTATGGGGGGTGTTACAGCCCACTAAAGAAGAAAGTAAGACATACAAAATTTAAAGCATTTAAGATGACTACCATAGAAGTAATGCAAATGATGTGTAAAAAGAACTCAAAAAGTAGAGAAGACAATCAGTTCTAATGAGGAATACTATGCTGATGATTAAGTCACAAATTTCTCCCATCCCTGTATGCACATTCCTTTCAATGTGACATGGCTGCTCCTCCCATCATGAGTAGAAACTATTTCCACTTGTCTTGAATCTAAGTTGGCCTGCTGACTTGTTTTGACCTAAAAAAGTAACAGAATTGCCACCATATGACTTCTGGGCCTGCATCTTCTGCCCTCACTTTCTTGCAGCCCTGAATTTACCTGGACCAGTTTCCTTGAAGATGAGAGAGAAGCATAGCTATTAGCCAACATCAAACTGCCAGACATATGAGTGAGGATATTCTATACCATCCAGCCCCAGTTAAGTCAACAGATGAATGAAGAAACATGACGGACCCCAGACAAGACCAAAAGAAGAAACACCCAGCTGAGTCCAGCCCAATTATGATTCCATGATTTTCTAATAAAATCATGAATAAATGTTTGTTATTTTAAGCCACTAAGTTTTAGGGTGTTTTGATATGCAACAATAGATACCCCAGATAAATACAAAGACTATGTCACTAACTCTCATTGGCACTAAAAAAAAAAAAAAGGCAAAGACACTCCTTGTTACCATTATGCAGTTAATTCTGCGAATCTTTATAAGCAAATGTATAGATCAATTTATGATTTTAGGAGCCATACTATGCAAGAGGGAGACAAAGAGAAATAAGACAGATACCCTCTACTCAAGGAACTTAAAAGATGAATTCAATAAAGTGGACAAGATTCCACCAAAGAGTGCCCTATAGAGACTTTCGAGAAACATCAACAGACGTAACCTGGGATGGTAGTGGGTGAATGAAGAAAAATGAAGGCATCCTAGAAGAGCCAAAGTTAAATGTCAAAAGTAAAAGAATTAAAAGGGGGCACAAAGCTCTATAAGAAAGAATAGCAGAGTCATAGGTCATGTGTGAAACATCACAGTGTTTTCAGGGAACTAACAGCAGTTCTGAATTGCTGCATTCTAAATTATATGTGAAGAACAGCAGGACATCAAGCTGGAGAAGGAGACAAGAGATCATGTTGGATTATTAGGTCAAATCAAGGAGTTTGGACTTTATCCTACTGGTGACCAAGCATCATCCAAGTGTTTAAAGCGGGGAGAGATGTGGTCAGAACTGTGTTTCTAAAAGATTATGGTTGCAGTATAGAAGATGGACTTGAGATGGCCACATCCAGGGATAGGTGAATTAGTCATTATCAAAATGAGAGACCCTGAGAGAAGAGAGTGGTAGGCTTATCACTTAGGACTATCGAGACAGAACTGGAAGGCCTTGGCAAGTGGCTGGACATGAGTAATAGGGGTGAAATCAGAGAGCCCAGTAATATTCCCAAGTATCATCCACAGATAGGGCAGAGCAGAGCAAGCAGAGTATTCTTCTCTGGAGGGTAAGGTAAGTTAGAGATAAATTCCTTGTAGGACATTTTGGGTTTGACTTAGGAATGGAACAGTTAAGATGCCCAGCATGTATTAGAACATACATGCATGAATTCTCAAAAAAAGAGAATGTACACTGAAGGTGTACAATTAGAAGTCTTCTGTGTAAGTACAAGAATTAAAGCTATGACCATAGATGAAATCAATGAGGGAAAATTTATATAATGAAAAGAGGGATATTGACAGGAGAATTAGAAGTGTAAGTTATTATAGGGCATGATGAATGTAAGGTTTATTCCTCTTTGCACCTTTCATAAAAAAAGAATCCCTCTGTAGGTCCTCTGTATTTGGGGGAGGTGAAGGGAGAGAGTCCACGGCTATTGCAGCACATTCACCTCCTGATGAGCTATAGCTCAGGAGTCCCACAATCACTAAATCAAAATTTGACAACTTTATGTTGATTTAAGTCCAACTAATTTTCAAGATCCATGTACATACGAGGGACTGTATCTGGGCTTCTTTTCTTGGAGAATCAGCCATGCTATTTACTAACATGACCATAATGAGCTCAGGTCAAGGAGCTTAGAATTCAGCTGACTAAATGGCTGTTTTAGTTTCTTTTCAATCATTTATTTACAATTGGGGCATCTTAACATTAAGCAAGTGATACACGGATCTGATATCGTACATTCAGTTGCTTGGAAACCAAGATTTCTCAAATTTTTCTTCTCTGCTACCAATTTTAACTATTGCCAAACCTGAAATTTGTGTGTATCACCTTAACAACAACATAAACAAATTCAATGTGTATATTTTAAGTATTTTTAAATAACTATTTCACATGCCAGAGTAGATTTAGGTCAAAATGAAACATCAAGTTGCAGAGGTCAGTTTTCTGTTAGGTCTCTTGTGACATACTAGGCTCTGACATTAGTGAGTAGGTACCTCTGGTCAATTCTACATTAATTTAAATGGAAATAACTGACTGGTGTAGGTTCATTTCAGTCAAGGTATGAGTACAATTTTTGATGAGATAATATACTTGTTACGAGGCAAGATAAATCCCTAAAGAAATGGTGTTTCAAACAAAGGCCTTATTATCTCAAGGCAATAAAGATGTCATTATCTGTTAAATGGCCATTATTAAGTTTGTGAAATTAAATTTCAGTTTTAACTCTCAGCTCCACTACAATAATTCAATTATGTACAAAAAAAGGTTCAGAACCGCCAAGGTTATTCAAAGGATCTTGAAGTCAAGGGCTTTCGTTTTTTAAATGTTGGTTCTTAAAAAATATATATTTTCTTAAATAAAATTCCTCAGTATATAAAATAAAAGTCCTTGCACTGCTTAAACACACAGTTGGAAGCCAAGAAATCTGATGAATAAATGAATGATTCAATACATGGATGACTTAGAGATGGGCTAGTCTACCTCCTTTCAGTACTAAGATTTCAAGGTCTGTTATGTCTTTTTAGCAGTACAGAAATGATGACATCTGTTCAATATAACCACTCAAATACAGTATCAATCATAAGACCTAATGACTTCCCTGAGATACCCCATAAGCCATTCCATTAATATGACTATTGATTCTCAAAGTGTGGTCCCCAAACCAGCAGAAGCAGCATCACCAGGGACTGTAGAGATGCAAATAACCTGTCCCCTCCCAAATCTACTGAATCAAAATCTCTATGGGTTGTTAAAACCCTACAGGTGATTCTGATGCCCAATCAAGTCTGAGAACCACTGATGTATGTAGAAGTCTCACTGTTTTGAGTAGATAAGAGAGAAATAAAACCTGATTCTGTAATTTTATTTTCCAAGCAAAACTGGACCAAACATAGAGTTAAAAACAAAGGAAATGTTACTTGATGGCCATTTACAATTCTATAAGCAGGATAAATTAGACAACATCATGTCATTGGCATAATACAATTGTTTTTATCCAAGTCAGAAAAACACTGAAAAAAAAGTTACCAAGAAGTATTGGCCACGGCTGTGAAAAAAGCCTCTTTTATATCTTGCTGATAAGAATGAAAACTAGTAAAGCCTTATGAAAGAGGAATTTGACAATACCTAACAAAATTACTGAAGTGTTTTAATTTTTCACTCAGCAATCTTACTTCTAGGAATCTACCCTAAATATACACCTCCAACATTACGAAGATATATATGCAAATATGAACCAACTGTATTTCAAATAAAAAAACATGATCATATTGAAGAAAGGAGAAAAGGAACTAACCCAAGTAACTTTTGAATTCAGTGCTTTGACTACATACCCTCAGTCTAAAGATAAAAAGAACCATAAACAAATATTGAAGTCTAGTGATTCGATTTGTTTTTCTCAGTAGTGCAGGATAGAAATTTTAAAAATGCTTTTTTTTCTGATTTAGCAAATAAATAGGTATACTGAGAATAATGGAAGCCAAGTCTTTTTCACAGACAGTGAGGTGAGTTACAAATATGAAAAGGAACAATGCTAGTATGAACTCTGTGGTACTAGACTGAAATTTCAGGTATTCATATGAATTCACAGTTTTTAATGGGTGGACAACAGGTAGATGTATATATTAAATAAATATGAATACACACATATTATATGTATTTTTTTCTAGTTTTGACCTCCAAGAGGGCCTAAATGTTATGACATTCTAGTAACAATGAGCACACCTAGCACCAAGATCTAAATAACATTCTCCACTAAAAGAAACTATGGTTCTTTGGTGAAACTGGCTGACTCCAGGGCTGAAGCAAAGAAAGCACAAAATGAATTTGGAAGATCATGTACCTGAAGTAAGGAAATACTTACATTATAATGAGGATGTGTTAAAAGGCTAAGGTGCCCGCTTGAAGGAGCTCCTACTGGCCAAATTTGGAACAATTTGAACATCAAAATAAATATACCAATAGTAATAGTTTATAAACCACTCAGTAAGAATCCATGAGTCCCTAATAAATGTAAATAAAGAATAAGTAAATAAACAAGCAAACAAATATCTAAACACAACATAAAGAAAAAAAAACAAATCTAAGTTAAGGTACATTCTACAAAAGTATTTGCCTATACTCTTCAAAAACATCAAGGTCATGAAAGAAAAAGTAAGGATGAGAAATGGTTCCAAATGAAAAGAAACTAAAGAGACATGACAAATACAATCCATAGAAATTAATCCCAGACCCAGTGTAGAGGAAGATGCTGTAACTGTCATTACTGGGACAATTGGCTAAATTAAAATCACATTGTAAACTAGATATAAAACGTATTGATTTTTATTGCTGTACCAAGGTTATGTAAGAAAATGTCCTTGTTCTTAGAAGATATGTATTGAAATATTTAAGAGTTAGCCTACGACTAACTCTCAAACAGTTCAGAAAAAAACTGGATGTATACAAGAGCTAATGATAAAGCTAATGGAGCAAATAGTTAAACTCTGGTGAATCTCGGTCAAGTGTATGGACGTTTTCCATAGTAACTATGGAAATTTTCTCTAAGTTTGACATCATTTCAAAATGAAAAGTTACTCAAAAAGTGTTTCTTTAAGATATAAGCAAAAATAATAACAGTATTTTCAAACGAAGAAAATTTTAAGTATTCCCCTGTGTTTTGAATGAATTCCCACCCTTCCACCCCCTTAACCCTCAACTCACTCCCCAAAATGTCACTGTTCTGTAGCACAGTTGAGGGAATTAAAGAGAAAAGAAGACAGGTGAGGAAAAAGAGATTATGTGTGGAGGTAGTTAGAAAATACTTCCTGACTCTTTCCAAAAAGTACTTTTGAATTTTCTATGCAATCAGAGTCAGTGTCACTTTCTCTTTGTCAATTAAGCTCATTTCTCATAAATTTGATATCATCTCAGACAATGTATTTACATGTAAAACTTTGCCTTTTTCAAAAAGCTCTTGACTGCTTTATAACCATGTGAGTTCAAGCTCATTATAATTTTTATTTTTAAAAAGCAACAAACTAAAGCAAAGACAGTTGCGTATGAGCTCATGGTGAATAATGCAAAACAAGCCAAGAACTGAAAATTCCAAAAGCCTGATCGAATTTCCACATCACAATTGACTTGATTTGACTTTTGTTTTGCATCAGCACATTTCTAGATACTACATGTGGTAAGAGAAATAGTAATAGGAAGCTCACTTTGCTAACATATTCATGGGAATTCATTTTTGCCCAAAGGAGATTAGAAAAACAATTTTAAAGTTTTAATCAGAGATTTAAGCCAAACAGCACCCCCAACAGCTGTTCTTTTTACCTGCTAACAAATTCATTTAGTCATACTCAATGAAAGCTTTTGAGTATGAATACGGTAAAGATCATTTCCAAAGGACAAATTGTTATTTTTTTTTAAATGACAACATTTCTGTTTCATTATTTTTATCTCTCAGCATTCTTTCATTTAAAACTGCCACTGCTGGTGACAATAAGCAAGAGACGGTGATTGGAGGAATCTCTCTCTCTCTCTCTCTCTCTCTATCTCTCCCTCCCTCCCTCCCTCCCTCCCTCTCCCTCTCTCTCTCTCCCCACCTCTCTCTCTCCATACCTGAAAAAAAAAAAAAACATTAATTTCACTAATGAGTGTTTAATTCCTGTTATTCCAATAGA
>CM053509.1:107011986-107096577 GCA_028627145.1 Eidolon dupreanum
TCATATCAAGAACCAGTTTTATGAAAATCGGAATATTTTTGTCTTCCAGTTTTAATGGGAAGGAAGCACTATAAAGTAGTGTGATTCCTAAACTAAGAGTAACACATATGTGTTGACTTCCCAACTGCTTTTTGTTTAGCTTGGAGACCATCAAGATTTTTGTGCCTCTAAAGTGAGCCAATTTCAACTTTCATCAAATAAATAGTAACACTAATTTTGAACTACATCTGATGAAATAATCAGTAAACCCTGAAAACAAATGCATTTCTATGTTTTACCACCTATTTCTAACTGATTCTATAGGAAATGTGAATACAATACTTTGTTACAATGACTAAGAGTTTTCTCCCTGAATCTAAATGATAGAGTCCAGAGACCAACCATTGTATTTTCATAACCTCTACTCATCAATCCAGTCCAGGGTTATAAGGGAATACATTGGTGTGAAAACTTCACATACTTCAAGGGCTGACATTCCAGGGACAACTCTTATGCCCCTGTCTCCCACACCTAAGAGGCAACTTGTGGATGACTTTGCTGGCCCCTATCCTAGAGCGGCAACATCTACTGCTCAGCCTGTGCCTGAGTTCACCCACGGACCCGGAGCAGAGGAACAAAGAGAATCAAGGCCTTGTCTGACAGAGGGATCAGAGGCAAACAAAGACTTTTCTTCATAATTTGGGATCTCAATGCAAATATTGGGAGGGATCTTAGTGGTCATTTAGCTCACCTCCAGGATCTTCTCTTTTCTGTTCTTCGTTCCCACTATATTGTCTCTCTGGGACCTCAGTTAATTTCCTAGGAAGTACCACTAGCAAGAAAACTTCCATCATCTTTTTTTTCTCCCATTAAAAGTCACTTGAGCCTTCAATCGGCTCCATTTTTGCTCAGAGGGGGATAATTTCATAACTGAGTTCCCGTTTAATTAGTTCCTCCCCCAGGGACATTGCATTTAAAGCAGGACTCCCAATAATGGAAAGACTTACATGGTAGATTTTCTGTGTTGATCTTGAGGGAGTACTTGGAGGACTTCAGCCACATTTCTTCCCCATAATTTCTAATAGCCCCTTCCCAATACCTACATTACAGCAAATGCATCTTCAAGCCACCTTTAAACAAACATAAAGTTTAAGTAAAATTGCTATGGGTATATCTCACAATGTTCTTGAATGACTTAAATGAAATTATGTATTAAAATGTCTAACACTATGGCTAGTATATATGGTAAACATTTAATAATAATATTTGTTACTTTTTATTGTTATTATAAATCCATTTTCATTCACATATCCTATTTGATGATCTAATGAAATTCAGATGAAACAGAGCTTTTTGTTAGGCATCCCAATGGGGAAGGAAATTAAAATATGCCACCAGAAGAAATGAAACAAATAGGAAACATTATAATTCACTACTAAAAGAGATAAGGTATCAGAAAGAGCAACCCAGGTGGCTGTAGTCATCTAAACCAAATATATCTAGGTTTTACTTCATTCCTGGGAAAAAGCTTCCTGGAAGAAACTGACAGCAACACTGCACAGACCTCACAAGAAAAAGAGTTTTCTCTTATAAGCAGCCATTCATCTGAAGGAGTGGCAGCAGACACTTCATATTGGGATTTTTAATTAATAATTTTTAATGACTATCAAAAGGACCGTATCTTAATCATTGTTCATTAAACCACCTTTCTGCAGCCAGAAAAGAGTCTATGATCTGAATACCAGGAAAGTGGCATTTTCAAACAACTCAGCCATGAGCTAATACAGAGCCATGCTCCTACCTGTGGTTAGTTAATTCAGTTCTAGATGCTTATCTGCAACAGCTGTCCAATAACATACAATTTTTAATAAGTCATTAAAGTTGCATGGAATTTTAATATTGAGAACACTGTAAAGAGACTATGCTGAAAATCTTTCACCAGAATCACAGTGAGGTAGGGTCAACCTCTTCTGCTACAAGAATTATTAAAATAATAGCCCATTCTGACTGTGCTAGACACTGTTTTAAGGGCTTCATATATTTTACCTCATTTAATCCTGAAAATTACCCTATGTCAGAGCAACTATTATTACCCTCCTTTTTACACATGATAAATCCAGAGTATAGAGGGGTTAGTTAAGTAACTAGCCTAAAGCCACAAGGTAAGTGCCAAGAATGTTAACAATTAGTATGTACATACTCTCTCCTCATTTACCAAGCTTATTCGTGCACATTATCCCTTCTGGTCCTCATAACTGCCCTATAAGGCAGGCATTTTTAATTCTGTCCCCAATTCATAGATGGAGAAACAGACAGAGAGGTAAGTAACTTGCCTATAGGCCTAAGTTATTAGAGGGGCTGAACTCAAAATCCAAGTCAACCAAAACTGCCTACCCACATTGTATAACCACCTACTGCCAACACCAGTGATCTCATCTCTACATGCTGTGGCATAAAGGGGACCTAGAGGACAATCTGTCCCCCAAATCTTCTGCCCCAAATTTTACAACTGGTCATTTGTATACATCTTCATCCCAGTGTTTACTACAGTATATTAAAGTGACCTGTTTGTGCATTTTTTTCTCTTACTAGACAAGAAGCTCCCGGAAGAGCAAGATTATGTGTTGTTCGTTACCCAATATACCTTCTCAATATAAAGTACCTGCCAACTAGTAGGTAATAAAAAAAAAAAAAGTTGAGCTGAAATACTAATTCAGTGTGCATAAGTTTATTGTCTTATTCCTCTTTAAGGCGAATGGCTAAACAGTATTTCATAACCATTCCCTGGAAACATTCACATTTATAAGTTAAAAATTTGTATAAGTCTATAGTACCAGAGAGTACTTTTGTAATCTCTACTTCAATTATATACCACCTAATCTTTTTTTTCCTGAAAGTCATTAAAATTTGCTCATCAACCCTTATCAAAAGTAAACCAAAAAAAAAGCTATTTGTTTGTTTGTTTGTTTTTTATCCTATTTTCCCTGACTTAAACTGTATACTATTTAACTTGTCAGGTAACCACATATATATTTTAAGTAAACAGAATATCCATTGAAAAGCATAAAAGATACTCAAGCATGTTCCTCAAGAAATGTGAATGTAATTTAAACAGCTACCACTAGCAGTTGTTTCTTCTTTGCATACCTAAGAGTATGAACAGAATTAAGTTTAAGAATATCAATCACAGGCATATATTTTAACAATTTATTATTTATTATTGAGTACTTGTGATGTTACAAATACAACAGATAATTTTCCCCAATGTACTACAGGCAAGGCTATTCATGTAACTTGCAATCTACAAAGCAATGGCATGGAATTTACTTTTCCAAATTATAAAATCCTTGGTATCTGGATTCAGTCAAAAAAACTCAACTTTCAACAAATTGTCTATTTTATGAGGCCAGTCACTCTACTGATTTTACGATATATTGATTAGTTAATTCTCTGAAGAAAATTACATATTAAAAACTGTTTAAATTTCCTATAATATATCTATTCCATGAGTAACTTCCTGAGTGCAAATCTATCCATAAAAATAATTGAAATTAAAACACTCCATTAGAAACGCTTAATGAGAAAATACTGCACACAGATACGCCAACACAATTTGTGTAAAAAATAAAGAAGTTTAGTGTTTTCTAAGGAATCAATAGATAATAATTACAGGAAAACCAATCTAAGGGCTGAATTCTACACTATTATAGCTCTTTCATTCCAAAAAAAAAAAAAATGTAGAGCGGCCAGCTAATCACTTTAAGAGCTGTTGGACAGGACGAGAGAATGGCTTTGCATTCTTTCTTAAATTCCTTCTCCAAATCCTCACCCAATTTTTCATTTGAACTCAAATTTTCTTTCAAATATCATCAGATTGAACTTTTATCATGTATTCTATTTTTGAACAAAGAAAAATCTCAGCAACTTTGAGATCAGTTGGCCCTGTTATCAGCAGGTACCAACATTTCTTAAAAGCAAACTAGGTTAATGACCATAAAAGTCATCCAACTAAAGCTTCTGAGTGGAACACAAACACTACTTATCCAAAGAATGATGTTTTAAGTTTATCATTGAGATACCCTCAACTTTTTTTTAATCTGAAGCTAGAATCTGGTCACAATTTTCTCTAATCCACTTTCTCCCATTAAGATATGATACAACACTTCAAGTAAGGAACAAATCTCCATAAAATTTGCATTAGAATTAGTTTCCTTTGTACTGAGCAGTTCATTTGCCCATGAAGGTAAAACTAATGTTACCTCAAAGCCACTGCTGATGTTTAAAGTATAGCCATAGTATCTTTACTGCTTCTGAAATTAAGCTATGTAACTAACTTGTAAGTATATCTGGAGATACTAAAAACTGATATAAGGTTTTATATGTTGAATACACTTTTAGCCCTGGTCAACGCACACATATATTTTTATGCGGTTTCTAAACAAAAACTGTACCAGAAATAAAAGCATATTACTAGAAACCAAGCACTCAGAGATAGTAAAAGAAAGAAATTATGTATACATGCCCATACTCGATCCCAGAGAAGATTTCAGGGCACTAAAACAGAACGGAATTGATGAGCCAACCTCAAAACAATCCTGAGTTAACATGTGCCAGATTTGGCTTTAATAGTACTTTTCATCACAGCCAAGAAAAGCAGATCTCTGTGCAATGGCAACCTGGACCCCCCCTCTACCCTCTTCTTGAGACAGAGCAGGCTGAGGATGACTTAGGGAGAAGGTGCTGGCTGAAGGCAGTGCTCAGGGGTGGTATGGTGGCCCTCAGAGATCATCAGGTTCTGACCACAAAGAACAGATATGTTTAAGGTGGTCAAAACCTGTGCATGGGGCTAGAGGGCCGGAGAAGGTTGATCCAAAATATGAGACAGCAACTAAGTCAGCTGATATGAAAAATGAAGAAAATGTTCTTCAACCATTTCACAACATTTAGTTTTTAAGTGATATGTTTAAATAAACACTTTTTTTAAATGGCTTTAGGTACTTAAGGTGTTAACATAAAACAAATTTCTCCTTAAATCACTTTTGAAAATTGACTAGTCAGATTCAACTTACAAGGTACATAAATCAATCTACATTGTATGAAACATATCGTGAAATATTAAGTATTGCTGTTGTGTGGTTAATTAGAATGGACTCAGTTCCTATCAACACTTCCCAAGCTGCATAACCACGGAGGCAGAAACAGAAAATGTAGTAAAACATCTATTTTCCCTATTACAGAATTGAACTTAGGGAGAAGGAAGGAAAAAAAGTCTGCATGTGTGCTTCTTGTTATCCTTCTACAGCTTTTTGAGAAAGGAATTCCTATGCAAATTCGGGAAGACAAGACAATGGAACATCACCTAGCTACTACAGTCTTCCCATCTCTGGGACTGTGATTTTTCTTTCTCCCTTTGCAGTTTAAACCTCTCAGGAGTCTGAAGCCTTTGCAGAGAAAAAGAAAAACCCATGCTGATCCACTTCTTCTCTTCATCACCTACCTCTGCAGAGGGATTTTTCAAAGAATGGCAAAAAAACTGTTTGATCTATGAACATCTGCAGAACACTGAACCATGGTTTCTTCTGGGACCTATTTAATCTCACTGTAGAGCTTCTTTCACATCCTCCCAGAGCAGCATGTCTTTGTCATTAAAAGTAACAATTTAAATAGAAAGTGTCCACATGTTACCACACCCAGAATTTTTTTTTTACTATTACCTCACTTTCTCTGCTTATTATACTCTTAAAGAACTCTTACAATATGGTAATATACTTTTGTCACAAAACAATGGGTCCTCATACTATTTTTTGTTCACACTGACTACTGGTTAATACAGTTAGTGATGATGAAACTCATGTTTACCTACAACTTTATGTTCATAAATTTTTCTTCCTAAATGTTGCCTTATTTTCTCTTATGAGATTCCTGGATATGATATACCTAACAGTTATCAACAAATTCTATTCACTCTGAGCTCTGATTTATACTTATAGACTAGCCTCACAGACAGGAATACTGGCTCAGGGACATAGCTCCCCTATAAGCAAATCAAAACCCTTGCTGCTTAGCCAAAAGGCAAAATTCAAATTTTCTGTTACAGTTTCAATTACTGCTTATTTATTCATTGGGATAACAAACCTCATTGAAAAAAAGAGGAAAAAAATACAACCATACCCTTCTCCCTTGCAGTACACTTATTCAGGGTAAAGGGCACTGAAACCCATAAGAAAAATAAATTATGATCACCATAGTAAAGAGAGATTATGAATCATATATGAACAAAAGCAGAGAGAAAGGATGATTAATTCTTTCACACGGCATCGAGGGTCAGAGGGTGGCAGAAGGGAGCAGCCAGAGAAAAATCAATTTTCAACCTGGCTTTCTTCCTCTGACTAGGAAGTGGATTCTCATCTGACTCTTTCTCACCCTCCCACAGCTGGCCACCTCTCTCCTTGCTTGACACCTTCTAGCAGCTACTTGCTAATCAGACTCCAGGAAAAGTCAAAGCTTAAAATGCAAATTAAATAATGACAGAGGTCTGGCTCTGTAAATACACAACAACTTTTATCAGGGTTAAAAAAATCTTTCCAGTCATTTCTTTTGTTATAAATTCGATGTTTTCTACCTACTTGCAGCTAGGTTATCATGTACTCTCCATGTCAGCCTCCTGTGAAGGTCCCCATGAATATTCACCAAGGAGTATCTGTCCTCTTTTTTTATAGGACCAGCACAATCCAGCTGCTCTCAAACTCAACTGCTTTCACCCTTCAGGCTCCCGTGGAAAAGTTAACTCCCTCTCAGCTTCAACATGCTGGTCTTTTCTTATCACCTCCCTACACAATACATGCATAATCTCAACCATGCTTTCTTTGCATGACTGTGTCATCTCAAGGATTATAATGCTAGTGACTCTCCTCAGACCCTGCTCCCACCCTTTGCTGTTTACCACTTTCAGTCAGTTCTTCTTTCTAGGCCTACTTGTAAAATGGGAATAGTAGCTACTTATTCCTTAGAGAATTTCTGTTTGAAATTAAATGAGACAACTATGGTATGGGATGGTGCCTGGCATAGAGGTTAACACACAGAAAGAATTCAATTAGTGCGAATTCTCTCTTTTTATTTCCTACTGGACAAACCTAACTTCAGACAAATTTCTCCACAGAGTTGCACACTGTTGTTTCAGAGAGGGTCTTGCTTTCTCACTTAGAGAAAGATAAGCAGTTCTCAATCTAGTAATCAGTGAAAAAATTTAGTACGAAAACACTATGTAGCAGCATACCCTGAGATTCTATATGGTCAGGATACAGTCTTATTTTTACTGTTTATAACACAATTGGATTCTTTCTTTTAGATAATATCTTGTGTAGATTTTCTACATCTCTGTTCATTGGACTGTAATTATCTTTCCTTTTCTTTTCCTTTCTTTCTTTTCTCCTCCAAAATTTTCTAGTCTCAAACAGATATCATTATAAAGGCAGGTGATAATCCCAGAAGAATTAAAAATGAGTACATAGAAAAATTTAAGCCAGCTGAGGAACACGAGCACTATGAATGAAAGACAACAGCCCAAAAAATCTATATCGTACCTGAGAAAACCAAGTCAAGGAACTCTCCAGAATAAGAGATCTGAAGGCTAAAAGTAAAAGGATTAAGAGTCTCAAAAGAATACAGCAAACGGATGGGAGAAACAATATATAAGTTTAACCTATTTCCATCAAAATGCCAGTGGCATTTTTTAAAGAAATAGAACAAAAAAAACATCAGATTTGTATGGAGTCACAAAAGACACCGAACAGCCAAAGCCAACCTGAGAAAAAAGAACAAAGCTGAAGGTATTGCACTGCCTGACTTCAAATTATATTACAAAGCAACAATAATCAAAACAGCATGGTATTGGCAGAAAAACAGACACACACCAATGGAAGAGAACTGAGAGGCCAGAAATGACCCCCACCCCCGTATATATGGGCAAATCATTTTCAACAAAAGAACTAAAAACATACAATGGAGAAAAGAAAGCATCTTCAACAGATAGTGCTGGGAAAAGTGGAAAGCCACATGCAAAAGAATGAAACTAGACTTCTGTCACCTTACACCAAATTAACTAAAAAATGCATCAAAGACCTGAATATAAGACCTGAAACAATAAATAACATAGAAAAAAACACAGGTACTAAACTCATGGACCTTGGATTTGGAGCAGATTTTATGATTTAGACTTCAAAGGCAAGGGAAGTAAAACCAAAAATAAATGAATAAGACTATATCAAACTAAAAAGCTTCTGCACAGCAAAAAAAAAAAAACAAAAACAAAAAAACAAAAACAAAACAAAAACAAAAAAAATCTACAACACAAAGAGGCAATCAACTGAATGGGAGAAGATATTTGCAAACAACGCCTCCAATAAGGGGCTAATATCCAAAATATACAAAGAACTCATACAACTCAACAACAACAACAACAACAACAAAAATCCAATTAAAAAATGGGCAGAAGACATGAATAGACACTTCTTCCAATAAGACATACAAATGGCCAACCAACCTATAGATGCTCAACTTCACTAGGTATTAGGGAAATGCAAATCAAGACTACAATGAGATACCACCTCACACATGTTAGAATGGCTATCATAAACAGAACAATAACAAGTGTTGGAGGAGTTGTGAGAAAAAGGAACCCTCATACACTGCTGGTGGGAATGTAAACTGATACAGCCACTATGGAAAACAGTATGGAGGTCCCTCAAAAAATTAAAAATAGAATTACCATGCAACTCAGCAGTTCCTCTTCTGGGTGTTGACCCAAAAATTTGAAAACATTTATCTGTAAAGATATGTGCACCATGAAGTTCACTACAGCATTATTCATGGCAGGCAAGATATGGAAACAACCAAAATACCCTTTGATAGATAACTAGATAAATACGATGTGGTACATATATATGACAGAATACTACTCAGCCATAAGAAAAGATGAAATACTGCCATTTGTGACAACATGGATGGATCTGGAGATCATCATGATAAGTGAAATAAGTCAGATAGAAAAAGTTGAGAACCACATGATTACACTCATATGTCAGATATAAAACTGAGAGTAACAAACAAGATAAACAAAAACTCATAGACACTCATAGGGTTCCTTTCCCCCCACAACCTCTCCAATGCCTGTTATTACTTGTCCTGTTGGTGATACCCATTCTAATAGGTGAGAAGTGGTATCCCATTGTAGTCTTGATTTGCATTTCCCTGATAGCTGGTGAAGTTGAGCTTCTTTTTATAGGTTGATTGGTCATTTGTATGTCTTCTTGGAAGAAGTGTTCAGGTTCTCTGCCCATTTTTTAATTAGATTGTTTGGTTTTTATTTCTGTTTTTGTTCTTTTTTTTTGGTGTTGAGTTGTACAACAGTTAGTGGTTACCAGAGGGAAAGGGGTATAGGTAGATAAGGATAAAGGGGGTCAAATATAAGTAGCAGAAAAAAATTTAACTTTGGGTGGTGAACACATACTGTAATATACATGACGTATGAAAAAAAGAAAGGATCAAGAAGCGAAGTCAAGAAACAGAATGCATTTGTCCTTCCTCCCTCCCTTTCTTCCCTCTCTCCTCTTCCCCTCTCTCCTCCTCTTCTCCCTCTCTCTCTCTCTCTCTCTCTCTCATGCACATGTGTGCGCACGCGCACACACACACACACACAGTTGGGGGAAATTCTTATGGTTCTGTAATTAGGACATCAGGGTGAATAGTGAAGGAGAGGAAACCATTTATTCTACAGAACAAGAAACACACCTATGTGGTAGAGGAAAGACTCAAAATGCTCTAAAACAAAGAATTATCAAGAGCAATCTCATGTGTTTACATGCACTAAGTCCTCACTTAATATTGTTAATAGGTTCTTGGAAACTGCAGCTTTCAGCAAAATAGTGAAACCAATTTTACCATAGGCTAATTGAGATAAACAAGAGTTAAGTTCTTATGGCATATTTTTGGTCACTAAAACATCACCAACCTTCTAAATAGAGACCCCAAAGACTTCTAATATTAATCATTGAAATAAATGTGAGCTATACATTTATTTAAGAAAAATAAATAAAAACAAGTAAGACAATTATTTTCCAGCCCACTATTCTGGTTCAGGGTTGCTGGTGGCTGGAGCCTGCCCCTGTAGCTCAGGGTGTAAGGCAGGGACCAACCCTGGACAGGGCACTCTTCCATCACAGGGCAATATCATGTCCACACTCACACAGACTGGGACAATCAGACACACAGATGAACTTCCCATGCATTACTTTGGGATGCAGGAGGAAACCAGTGCACCCAGAGAAATCCCAGGTAGACATGGATAGAACATGCAAACTCAACAAAGACTGTCACCCAGGCCAGGATTCCTTTTTTTCTCACCAACGTTACAACAAAACATTATTCGAGGACCTGCTGTATTCCAAACAGGCCCAGAGTCTATAATAAAGTCTGCTTTATTCTTTATATTAGTATTTGCCTGTGACTTTACAAAGTATGCTTCTGTTAACTGACCATGAAAACAACAAGTGAACATCACTTCAAATACCTTCAACCAATCTGTCAAGTAACATGAGGGTTAAATTTGAGGAACAAACAGACCAGATTTCATATTCTTTAGTGTACTTCAAATTGTTACAAGGATGTCATCTATTTATAGTTTAAGTGAAATCCTGGAAGTAATCGCATTTTACTTTATATCAATACACAAAAATAATATTTTATTCTATAACTGCAGTGAGAATCTGAATGAAAATCACGTCATCTCAACTATTATTTTTAGTTGAAATTCTAATCAGAGTTAATACAAAATTAACTTTACTCTTTCCGGGAAGATATCGTTGTCAGTATATTAGATATGTGTGGGACAGTAAATAAAAACTAGTGGGTAGGAAGGGCTTTCTTTTATTTAATTTAATTAATTAATTTTTTGCTTAGACCATTGATAACATTTTTGTTAATTAATTTTTTTTTTGATTAACGAAATCCAGTAAGTTTCAGCTGTACATTTTAACAGTAAGGCATACATATATTTACATGGTGTTCACCTCCCATAGTTAGATTTCTTTCTGTCACCATATATTTGAACCCTTTTACCACCCCTCTCCCCTCAAAGCCTTTCTTTTAAATTAACTTAAAATATGAGTCATTCTACATTTTTTTCCCAGTAGAACATCTGGATATATTAAACACCATTTTGGTACAAACCTGTCAAAACTGTTAACTATGATTTTTCTTCCTCATTTCTCCCTGTTACGACAGACGTATAATGAATTGGTTTGAAATGTTTATCTGTTCAAAATTTAGGCTTAGTGGAAAAAATATCTAAATTTCTCTGAGAAAAAGAGTATTATACATTTTTTATTCAAAATAACTGAAAACATTCATTATTTTCCTTATGCCTGAAATGATCCTTATATGTTTCTATTAAAAGAAAACTATTTTGCCTCATTTGAGCTAAGTCTAATAAAACAAATTCACTTGTATAATATAGGCACATAGCAAACTTATCTATTTTTCATTTGATGTAGTAAAAGTAGATTTTATGGCATTTACCACTGTCCTTTTAAATATCATACATTTGGTAACTTACAGATTTATCTGTCATACCATTATTACGTTTTGATTTAAATCATACTGAAAACAGAGGGACCTTTTGACCAAATCAGAATGCAGTATTTGTTATGTAAAGTGAGCTATTAAATTCAAAGTATGGTTGTAATTCTGCCTTAAAAGTGTATATTATAGAACCTTATGATGAATGCTTGATTTAAAGGAAAAGGCATACAAGCCTATACAAAAAGATTTATTTGTCTACACAGACACATGGGAAACACAATTAGACTCTGAATAAAATAAAATCCCTGATGAAGTGGTGCTTCTTGTATCTAGATTTCATTGTAATAATTCAAAAGAAATTGGTTGATGATGTGACGCACAGGCCACAGTACTTTGCTGCTAGGTTCTCCTTTGTAACTGATGTTGTCACCTCCCTCTAGGAGTGGCTTTCATCATTTCAAACTGAATGAACAAAAGTATCACAGGAAACTCTTGAACATTTCATATACGCCAAAATACAGAAGTGAGACAATAATTGAGATCAGTCGACACAATGATTTAGAACCTTAAGCAGCTACTTGAATGAAGCCAATGGCTTTTTTCCCGAACAGCTTTGATTCTATCAAGGTACTCAGTATATTTTGGAAAATAAATGTATTAAATAATGATGGCAACAAGAAAATATTCCAAGGGAACTCTCCTTCTCAAGTATCTAAATAACTTACCAAAATAGGAAATAAATACTGCCTCCTTTTTTAGCAAATTAAATTGGCATGCTAGCCAAATTTCTTTGCCTGGCATTCATCTTTAATGACTGGGTCCCAAACTACCTTTGCCATCCAGGTTCTTACCCTTCTTAGGTACCTTAATGTACCTTAACTGACTACTTAATAGTCCTTGATGCCATTTCAATACTGCAGTATAAGCATTCCCCTAATCTTGATCATGTTCTTTCCCCTAAGCACTGATCTTCATATATAAAAAAATCCTGTCAATGTTCAAGGTCCAATTTAAGGGATGCCTCTGAATCTGTGAGTGCCTACAGGCCACACCGTGTACTAAATGCTTAACATACATTATTTATCTTACTCTGTGCAATCCCTTCCCAGTGGTAGCCATAACAGCTACTATCATTAAGTACTTAAATGTGGTACCAAATGTTTTTTTTTAGCATGATTGTATTTAACCCTCAAAACAAGCTAATTTGTTAATCCCATTCTACAGATGAGGAATGTGAGACTTTGGATGTTAACTGTGGAAGTTAGGAATATCGGCTCTGTGGTCTTAATCTGAATCCCACCTCCACCACTTGCATCTTCCCAAAGCAACAGTTTCCTCAACTATTACAGAGTGTGTGTGTGTGTGTGTGTGTGTGTGTGTGTGTGTGTGTAACAAGAGCTCTTTCATAGGGCTGTTGTAAGCACTAAATGAAAATCACCCACATAAAACACTTAGCACAGCATCTGGCATACAATGTAAACTTGTGGGGTGTTAGCTATTTATTATTCATTTCAGTCTTCCCCACAATATCTAGCATAGTGCTTTGCACATAGGAGAAACAAAAACTATATTAATGATTAGAGAACCTTCCATCCTGTCTTAAAATAAATTCCCTTACAAATTATTTTAGAAATGAAGTTTGTGCCTTGTTAATTTCGGATCATTAGAAAACAAGAATCTGAATTCAAGATGTTTATGGGTTAATTTCATTGACGTATCTTGCCTCTTACCTGCTACCATAAGCAGCATACACTCCAAGCAGTGGGGAAATGGTGATTGAGTTTAACTTCGGAGGGACCTGAGAAGCTACTTGCTGGGAAACACTACTGGGTGTTAGAAAGCTAAAATGTAACATTCAACACAAGCACAGTCTATAATATTAGAAAATCGATAAAATTATCAGCATCTATTCCCCAAAAGGCTCCTTTATAAAAGCTTAATAATTTTTTTAAATAAACTCATGCAGGAAAGAACCAAACACAAATTTTCAACTTTGTTATAATCAACAGAATCATATAATTCTACATCTAAATTTAATTCCAGTATTTTACTTAGAATTTATGCATAAATTTAGGTCACCTCTAAAGGCAAGTTTTTCTATATTTTTAACATGAATCAACATGCAAAGGATTTTAATTGTAAATTGACTATAAAAACTACAAGAAAAATTTGAAGAATACTTTGTTGATATTGATACACTTAGACTTGCTTTTCTTTTTGGACGTTTACATACCTTAAGATGTGGTCTCCACACCAAGTCTAACGTTACCATGCAAAGTTATTGCATCATCACTGACTATGTTTCCCTTCACCTTTTTCACTCATCCCTTTAACACCCTCTCATTTGTAAAGAGCCCGGAAATAAACCCCTACTGATATGGTCAATTAATCTATGACAAAGGGTGGCAAGAATATATGATTGAGAAATGACAGTCCCAAGTGGTGTTGGGAAATCTAAAAAATGTAACTGGACCACTCTCTTACACCATATACAAAAATAAACTCAAAATGAATTAAAGATTTAAATGTATGACCTGAAACTATAAAACTCCTAGAAGAAAACATAGATAGTAAACTATCTGACATGAGTCTTAGTAATATCTTTTTGGAAATGTCCCCTTTAGCAAGAGAAACAATAGCAAAAATAAACAAATGGGACTTTATCAAACTAAAAAGCTTCTGTACAGCAAAGGAAACCATCAACAAAATGAAAAGACAACCTACTGCATGGGAGAAGATATCTGCAAATGATATGTCCAATAAAGGGCTGATATCCACAATATATAAGGAACTCATACAACTCAATAACAAAAAATTAACAAAAATGTGCAGAGGACATGATGAGACATAACTCCAAAGAAGACACAGAGATGGCCGACAGACATGAAAAGATGCTCAACATCACTAATCATCAGGGAAATGCAAATAAAAAATACAATGAAATGCCACCTCACACCAGTCAGAATGGCAATTATCAAAAATTCAACAAATAACAAGTGTTGGCAAGGATGTGGAGAAAGAGAACCCTTGTGCACTGTTGGCGGGGCTGCAAACTAGTGTAGCCACTACGGAAAACAGTATGGAGGTTCCTCAAGCTTTCACACATTTACATTCTTCCTTTAATTAAAAAAGTTAAAATTCCATGCTATTAACTATTATGCTACATTATGCGACATGTGGAAAAAAATATTCTATTAGGCCTAAATGATATGTTCAAACTGATCTGAATATTTGTATAACACAGCCTTCATTTCAAGGACACAGTAACAGTAAGTAAAGGAATAAATAAAAGTCACAGTAAATAAACATTTCAAGTAAACCTTTTCAAAACATTCCCAGGCTTTGGAGCTGAGAAAACTGCAAGAAGCATCATGGGGAAACAGTAAAACTGCCAGCCCTGCTGAGGACCGTGTCCTGGCCATGGTATTGCCATATCTGACAGTCTCAGTTCACGTTCAAAGCAGGCTGCAAGGGGGGCAAGACTTGGCCCTGACGAGAGAACCTGTTGAAAGAGGTCCTGTTAAAGAAATGCTAATGTTGTTGGTTTTAATATTATGAAGTACAAGCTCTCTAGTTCAAAATAGAAAATGTGTCCCAAAAACCTGACCACTCTTTTAATAGTAAGTAGAAATAATGCTGTTGGAAAAAATAATAAAGAGCCAGCAAATTGGATTAATTTGTTTAAAAAAAAAAAGAAAGAAAAAAAGTAGTTCTTTCCAAATTCTCTAGTCAAATAATGACAAGTAAAAGAATGAGTACAAAATGTTTAGAAGAATAATTCTTTATTATCATATTTAATTGAGAAATGCTTCATTGGTAGAATAAAACGAACTGGCAGAGGCAACATTTTTTAATGTTTTTGCTTTATTGAGGTACATTTTGTAATTTCACTAATTACAATTAAAATAATACATTACAATTAAAGCCACTTATTTTAACTGTACAGTGTGATGACATTTTGTAATTGTATACAATCTTCTAACTTCTACTACATTCAAATTACAACAATATCATCATCACAAAATGTTTCATGATATTCTTCTGCAATCGATATGGTCTCCAAGTTTCCAGTACAGGAAATCACTGATTTGCTTTCTATCACTAGTTTTGGTAATTACAGACTTTCATATAAATAAAATCAGAAAGTATTTATTTTGAGTTTTGACCTCTTTCAGTTAGCATAATTGTTTAAGATTCATTAAAATTCAACATTTATCTGCATATATTAATATTTTATTCCTTTTTACTTTTTAGTATTCCATAGTACAGATATGCCATATTTAGGTTGTGTCCAGATTGAGACTACTATGAATAGCTTTGCTATTAGCATTTACATTAAAGTCTATATGGACATACGTTTTCATTTCTCTTTGATAAATACCAAGGTGTTGGACTGCTGAATTATATGGCATATTTATGTTTAACTTTAGAAGATACTACCATACTGTTTTACAATTTACATTCCCACCAGTAAAGTATAAGGGTATCCTCACCAAAATTTGGTATTGTTAGTCTTTTTAACTTCTGCCTTTCTAATGGGTATGTAGTGGTATCTCACTGTGGTTTTAACATGCGTTTCCCTGAAAACTAGTGATAGTGAGAATATTTTCATGTATTTATTGGTTATTTATGAATCTTCTTTTCAGACATGCCTATTCAAATCTTTTGCCCCAATTTTAATTGGATTGTCTGTCATATTATTGTGTTGTAAGAGTTTGTTATATGTTCTAAACGCAAGCCCTTTGTCAGATTTGTGTTTTGCAAATATTTTCTCTCAGTTTATAACTTGCTTTTTTTCCTTAGGTATTCCTTGAAAGATACAAAAGGTTTTGAACTTTGATAAAGTTCATTTTACCACTTTTTTCTTTTGTAGTTCATGCTTTTTGTGTCCTGCTTAAGAAATTTTATATTAGAAATCTAATCCAATATCATGAGAGAAATGGAAATGGTTTCACTTTAATTCCCACAACTCAGAATTCACACATTCATTCAACACACCTTTACAGAGCAAGTGTTATACATAGCATCCACTTGGTTAGTAGCCTCCCTGCCAAAGTCACTTTCTAGTCAGTTTTAACATACCACAGGACTTAACAACTGGGAAATTCGTCTTTGTTGTTAAATATGGAATAAAGGTAAGGGAAAAAGACTTCAAAAATACACACATGTCAGCCTCTATAGGTTATAACCATTTTCACCTCATGGTTAAGAACATGAACTCTGGAGCCAGGCTGCTCATGTTTAAATCCCAGCCCCATCATTTCCTAGCTAAATGACCTTGATGCCACCTAACCTCCCCATGCCTTAATTTCCTCATCTGTAGCATAGAGAAAAATAATGATACCTACCTCAAAAGGTCATTATAAATATTAATGACATAATGTTACAGAGTGCAAGCACAGTGCCTATCATATAGTAAATACTATGTATGTATAAGTTCTCTCCATATTTACTTTATAGAGAAATCAAATGGATAAAATACAAACTTATTTGTCTGAGAATGAAAAGTCACTAGGGGCTCTCAAAATGTGATCCTTAGGCCAGCAGCACCAATCACATCATGAAACTTTCTAGAAATGAAAATTCTCAAACCAACTTGAACTCTAGAGGTGGAGCCCATTAATGTGGTCCTGACAAAGCCCAGTGATTTTGATGTCCATTAAAGTTTGAGAACCATGAAATGAGAGAAGCCAAAAACCACAGTCTAGAGCAGTGAACCTACAGGATGATGGGGAGGGGTGATTGGTGGGACCACTCTAGTGGGGAGAGGGTAGCAGCTTAGCTAAAGGGAGGCCCATCTGCCTGTTAAGGTTGGCTCAAAGGGCTGAGGTGACCACAGTGGAGACTGGTGGTTCAGACTGAGCCCACAAGGCAAAGAGACTGTTGCTCTGCAGGTCTTCCAGGCCCACAAGAAGAGGGCTGTGGTGACACTGTCTCATTCTAAGACTCCACTCACATGTGACCTTCTCGAAGGGCCGCCTTGTTCAAAATAGTTTTCCATCACCCCTAACTTTTCACTTCATCATTTGGTTTTCTGCATGGCAATTTTCACAATTGACTGTGCTTTCATTTACATGTTGACTTTTTGTCTGTCTCTACTAATACTAAGAGGCTCCATAAGGACAGAGAAATGACCTGTTTTATTTTCAAATCTCTAGCTCTCTGCCTCAGGCATAAGATGCAGCAAGTACTCAATAAATATTTGTATACTGGATGAACAAACAAATGAATGTCCAATAGCACTATGACATCTTTGATAATGACTTGAAAATTGTGCTGGGAAATAAGAAAACAGTAAGCGTTCCTCTGGGTTATCTCGCAAAACATCAGTCCTACGAAATCAGCGTTTTAAGATCAAAAGGCAAACTGCATGGAGGAATGGAAACTGAATATTTGATCTAGTTTACTGGTAATAATGACATGAGTGGCATCTCTTATCTGGGCATTTGCTGGTACCACAGGTACTACACTAGGTACTTTCCTACATTCTCTAACTCCCCCGAAATAAACACTGAGGTTGTTTTGAACACGTGAACAATAACTTTTGAGGGTATCATCCCACCTTAACTGATAAGGAAGTTGAGGCTCAGAAAGGAGAAGACATTTGCCATAAGGTTCATCACTAGTAAATGAATGAGACAGGACTCATACCACACTTCTGTGTCCAAAGACCGTGTTATTTCCACTATTTCTGTGTCCTTATACAGGCCAGTGCGGAATTGTCTTTCATATAAATCCATTCTTTCAGAGATGTGACAACACAGTTCCTGGCTTTAAGAGTTCACAACCGAGTGAAGAACACAGACATATCAACAGATAATAATAGTGCAATGAGTACTACACAGAAGCTGTGAGAAGAGGTTTATGAGATTCAGAAGCAGTTCCCAGGGTTCCAAAACAACTCATGTAAGATTTGGAATGTAAGAAGGATCTGTTTGGGCTGGAATCTAATGGCCATACCCCAATCATTCTCCACTTACCAGCAATGCTCACTCAAGTAGTAAGTGGCTAAAGCTGTGATATAGTCTTAACTATTAGGCTAAAATATAACATAAGCTAAATTAACCACTCAGTGTTTGTTACGTCTTAAAAGTATCAAACCCAAATGCCACAATTTACTGCAAGCTCCATCCAATAACTTCAGTTCTCAGAGGACACAACTACTATAGAAGAGACCATTTTAGAAAGAAATACTACTTTTACTATGTTCATCTTTTGAATTCTTTTTCCTTCCAGGAAATAAGAAAGTTAGAGCAGGCATTCTACTTTAAGCAAAATGAAGACATTTAGCAGGAACAACACATTCACATGTATAAAGGGAGTTAAGACCTCCTTTTTGCTCTAATGTCTAACATACCAGAGTAGCTATTAAGAATTTAAATCAACAAAAAAATCACCCAGGAAAAACAATGCAGGCAATTGTTTCAACAATAAATAGAGACAGCTGGCCTTAATTTTGGTTTTCACTTTCAATACTATGTCAAGGACAAGGTGACTAGTGCCAGTTCAGTGGACACAAGAAAAACAATGTTTGAATTAAATGTCCACTTTAAATTGTTTTCCAGTACAGGTTAAACATCTGGCTTGATGTAAGGTTATTAACTCTATGACTAGTAAACTTGCACAATGAATAACTAATCTTCTTGGACCAAAAGAAAATATCTAATTTCCTCTAACATCTAAAAACAGCTAATTGGCTGGAAGTTGTACCGTGGCATGAATCCATTCGTGAAGAAGGTCATCTTTCAGATTTATGATCAACATGGAAAATGGAACCATGGATCAGGGCTGTACCATGTGGCTGTAGATCACAAGGTTTCCATACACAAAGAGTTTTGGTGTAAGGTAAAACATTGGGAATTCCAGATAGGTTAGGCAGGTTGTCCATGACATAGTTCATCTATTCATTTTTTAAAATATTGCCATGCTGCCCACAGTGGCAAGTTCTGTGCTGGAATCTAAAAGTCTGATAAAAAGGTAATAAAATATTGCTCAGCCTTCCTAATCCAAGTTGTTTTGTGCTTCATACATCTTTTTAAAGAGTCACTATTGTTTAACATCTCCATCATTAATACTCCACACTCAACCTGCATGCACATGCATGCTCACCACCCCCACCAAGAACCAGTTCCAATTAATATTCTACGAAAAGCAAGAAAGGAGACAAAGGATAAGACAACCAAACTTTGTGCTGAGGAAGCAAAGCTGGAGTGTCACTGTGCCTGAATGCCTCGGCAGTCGTGTGCCCACATACAGCTTAGCCCCTGCATTTAGGACCTCGTGGTGACCCACTGCCTGGTTGATAAATGGCAACTACTCTCTAGAAAGAAAGAACAACTTTCATCTTCCAAAGCTTCCAGTAATACTCCTCCACTGGAGTCTAGACTGACCAAATTATCCTTACAAAGCCTCATTTTCCTCTCTTGTTCCTGAACCTTCATGGTCATCACAGGTAAGTCCAAGAGACATTTCTAGGAGATAAAGCAGACCAGCCAATTCCCCTGTTGTATACACTCAGAGCCCCCTGGTCTATACCCTGCACAGCAGGCACCTGCCTTCTCAGCTTGACTAGGTGCTGGGTGAGGGCAGCAACTGTGCATCTCCAGCCACCAGAATCAGGTGCTAGATTCCATTCTAGGTGGCCACATGACTGAATTAAATTGAGCTCTTAAAGATGAAGCAGTTTAACCCAGGCCTCATGAATCAGAGTCAGGTGCTCATCTCACCACCCCTTTCTTTGTCCACTTCATCCTAAAGACATTCAAATAGGTACTAGCTTTGGACCCTGTGCTTCTCCACAGAAGTTTTCAGCATACCATAATGTAAGAGCATGCTTATCCTTCTCTATCTGGGACCCTGCTACAAGATCCACAAGGTAGAAAGCCTAAGTGTATTGTTTAGTTCTGTAATTTCCAGTGCCAGAAGAGTGCCTAGCATTTGCTTGGGGCTCAAAATGTGTTTGCCAACTCAGGTTTCCAAAGACATCTTCTCTGTACCTTTCATAGGAGACATAAAAAGGCACTGAACAAACCACAGACCAGCAAGACGTAAGAGAGAATGACAAAGCTAGCCTAACCTTAATATTTAGCCTTTAGAAAAACACCTAGAAACATTTAAATGATTTACCCAAATCACACAAGTTAATAGCAGAATCAAGACTTGAAGCTAAGCCTCCACTGAGTGCCAATGAGCCCAGTCCTGTGCTAGGCATAAGTAGACTAGGGCAGGGGTCCTTAACCCCCGGGCGGCAGACCAGTACCCGTCTGTGGCCTGTTAGCAACCAGGCCACACAGCAGTAGGTAAACAGTAGGAGAGTGAGCAAAACTTTATCTGTATTTGCAGCTGCCTCCCAGTGCTAGCATAACTGCCTCAACTCCACCTCAAATCATCAGGCGTTAGATTATTGTAGGCGAACCAGTCCCTGGTGCCTAAAAGGTTGGGGACTGCTGAATTAAGGGGGTCTAAATCCTCTACAGTCATTATGGGAGAAAGGGGACATGACTGAAGAAATTACCACTAGCCAGTTAGTTCTTCCTGGACCACAAACAGCAGGCAGAGACTGGGCCTTAGAACCAACTTCCACCTCCTATACCCCCATCTCCCAAAAGGGATTTTGAAGCCCCTGAAGCTACATCATCATTGTACAATAAACCAAGAAAATATTTGATTTCCAGATTAACTGCTAATTAGCAATAATTTATTTAATCTGTTCATCTTTGGTCTTGCCTAGTCGCTAGGTTCGGTGGTGTTATGTAAGCACCACCAATTTCTTAAAACAAGAAAAAAACAAGAAGCCGGGGCATATGCCTTTTGCTACCCACCACATTCTGCCCTTCCCAGTCAGTCCACCTGCTGGCCTTCCTAACACCGAAACCCTATGCATATGCTGTTCTACAAGCTTCTCACCAAGAGAGTGGCATGTTTCTGAATACAAGAGCAAAGATTTCTGTGTACAACTATGGCAGCATCCAGTAATATTCAATATGTACTTAATAAAATTCTAACACTGATATATTGATTTTGGAAGACTGTTATGAAATGAAAGGTAGTATGCTAAAAATTTATAAATGAGGAAACTACTTCTGTCACCTTGTTATCAACACCATTCATTCAGTCAATAAATATTTCAGAGCCTTCAGTTATAAATGGATTGGTAAAGGTATTTTATAGCTTCCTATATTCACCAATTCATGTACAATTTGCTTACTCATTGAACACTAGTTGTATCTTAGACCCTGAGAATATGATCAAAGGTATAGCTTCAATTTCCAAAGACAGAGATTCTGAAGCTAAGTAAAATTTGAGAGCACTTGTGAAGCTTGCTAAAAATGAGGATTCTTGTACATGACCCCAAGAGACTTGGCTCCAGTAGGACTGAGATGTGAACTAGGAAAGAAGTACTCATGGAAGCACCTGAAAGTTCTAATCAGTGTCAATGAACAGGCCTCTAGGAACTGAAAAACCTGGTCACAGCTGTATGTGCAAGGTGGGTTTTAGACCGGATGACCACAAAAAGTGAAAGCTGCATAAATGGAAAAGCAATAGGTTTAAAGCAAGGTGCAAATGCTGTTTGAATATACAAAAAGGGAATCCACTTAACATGGCAGAAATCTTGTACCCGATGGCCAGAAATCAGTATCTTAGTTCTTTAAATCTTATTTTTTACCAAACTACTCTTCCGAACCACCCAAGCTGCAGGTTCTAAAGGATATAATATCAAAATTTTAGAAGAGAGACTTACAAATGCTGTATTTCATTTCTATCATGAAGCTATAATAATTTATTGAAATTGAAACATGATAGGATTTTAAAGATCATGCGACCCCCTTATTTAATAACTGCACACTCTGAGGGCCAGGACGGCCATGTGACTAGGCCCGGATTACACATTTCTGGAAAGGCAGAACTGAGGCCAGAGCCCAAGTCTCCTGGCTCCAGCCATTCCAATATTGTGCAATACTCATACCTAAAGGTCAGCATGCCAATTCATCTCGAAGTCCTCTGCAAACGCCACATCATGAACTCTGATGCAGTTTCATATAGGTTGGACTAAAGGCATCGGGGGGGGGGGAGGCAATTTAATTTTCTAGAAATTAATTAAAATGTGGATTTGTATAAACAGCTGGTATTACACATCACCATATGCTGTGCTAGGGTGAGCATTACTTCTAAAAATATTAAAGCTTCACTGACGGAATTGAATCCAAGATCAATTCTTAGCTAGCAACCTATATGAAGCCTTGTTTCACATGGAAGATCTATAAAAGCGTAGTTGGCAAGATTTCATCCATTAATAGTTAGTACCCAATATACAATGCTCCCTTTAGCTGGACAAAACCTACTCAGAACTTTTTGCTGGAAATTAAAGTTACCCATTAAAATAAACTCCTCCAAACAAGCTGCTGGGCTTCTAGCTTCAAAAATATGTTGTTACATTATCTCCTCTCACCTTAAGATCGCCAATCAGAGTTTAAAGCCACCAAGCTATATAACATTAGTTGACACCAGCATTTATGTATACTTAACACACACAATTTAATTTTCTAGAAATTAATTAAAACACACAAAATATGCACACAAACCAAATAAAGTTACCTGGCCATCTCCAGAACTAGAGATGTATTTTTAAGTGTGGCACTGTGTTTGAGAAACAGACTAATGCTCCTACTCTGTTTCCAGCCAGTAAGAAGGTTCTATCTGGGTTGGGGTATTTAGGAAGGTGAGGAGGCAGGGAGAAGAGTCACATCCTGAACACACTTATGCCAGTGACAATGCTAACTGCCTGATCTATTTTGGCTCCCTTAAACTACAATCCATTCCTCTGAGTGATATAACCATGTCCAAAAGAGGAAACTGAGACACAGAAGAGCTTAAGTAATTTGGCCGTGGTCACAATGTCACATCTCTGATATTCAATGGCTTGAGCTTCATGCTGCAAAAACATTTCCTTGGAGAGCTAGCACTCCTTTGACCCAGAACATCTTAGAGCTCTTGCATCTCCTGTGCACTGGCCTTCACATCAGCCTGTGCAATGGCGAGAAAAAAGTAAGAAATGTGAGGTATGAAGGGGTTAAAATACAGTGGAAGGGAGGCTAAAGCCACACCTTCCCAACCACCATGGTATCACTGAGTTACTAGAGCAGCAAAAAGAAACACTCCCCATGATTCTTGCACAGAGAGCCACACAGCCCTTATGGATGCCAGGTGTCTTTTCAGCTAAGGACATCTAGAACCTCTATCTCAGGAAGTTTATCTGGATTTTATTCTTTGTTTACACAGTTATCACAGAAGGATGAAAGGGTATGGTAGGATAATGAACACCTATACCGGCTCTGAATGCCATCAGAGCACAGCCACAGCAATTTATTTTTTAATTGATAATATCCATAGCATTACATCCAGATTACACTCCTAGAATTAAAATCCATGAGTTTCAGGGTTTATATTTTTCATGCCAATGTGGCTACACTAAAAACACCTTGTCATTATGATTACTTTATTATTTCTAATTTTAAAAAATCAGATAATGAATGGGGTCTTCTTGCAAACACTTCACTTCTGTTACTCTCTTCTTTCTCCAGCTGAGTCACTGTAGGCAAGAAGGCCAGAAACTCTCAGCTGGGCAGGGAATGAAGAATCCAGCAAAGTGGCTGGGGATTCAGCACATTCTGAAAGCTCTGCCATTACTCCCCCAAAGACCAAGCTAGGAAGAAGAGCTGAGGGTGTCCCATGAGCAGCACCTATGCTTTGGGGTGACTTCTGGCATCACAGGATGAACAAGAGGAAGCAGAACTAGAGGATGTCTTGTTGATGGATGCTAAGAAAATGACAGTTGGTGTTTTGTTCTTTGAATGTATTGAAAGAACACTGGTTTTGAAATTTGGAATCTGGCAGATTTTCCTGGTAGTCCAAGTTCCTCTATTTAATAGCTTGAACATGTTATTTAATGTTTACCACCTACCTTATGGGATAATGATGAGAATTAAATGAGGAAATGTACATAGTTCAGAGCCTAACACAAAATCAAGAGGAAAGAAAGCTGTCCTGGCTCAGAGCTCTGCTCAGGAACCCAGAGGGAGCAAGGAAGAAGGGAAGAAAAACTCCAAAATGTTGCAGTAAGAAGAGGCCATTTTCAAGGCCATTTTAATTTGTGGACTCTTCCACAATTTAAAGGGCTCAGAAATCTATAAGGGACACAACGGGCAAAGCCAGTCCTCCAAGGGAAGGTAAAGACATATTGGAGGCTGTGCTTTAAAGAAGGGCTGTCAAATACATATGAGAACCTGTATAAAGCTATGGAATCTCCTCAGAAAAAATACAATACACACAAATAACATCACACATTTCATTTTAGGGGGTGCACCCTAAGAACTCCTGACTTAATGGCCTTCAATTTACTGGTGAAGGTTACCTGGTATGTCTCCGAAAATAACTTCACTAGAATGTCATCCATCTGAAAATCCAAACACACCAAGCCTTTAACAAAATAACAAAAATGAAACCAGAGCAGAAAATGTGAGAGATGAGAACACAGCCTAACTACGGCCTTTCTGAAGGCACACCTCAGATCCAGTGAAGCCTGTGGAAGTGGCATCTGTGTAGTTCTCTAATGTCAGGCCACCTCCTCAGCTGCCCCTCACAAAGGTCCTCCTCAACACACTTTCTGGTGTTTCCAAACCTGGCCTCAGGCCAGAAGAAACCTGGAAATATTCATAGGAGGTGAGATCCTGACATATGGAGACAATAAAAGGCACAGGTGCCAGGTAGAGGTCAGAACCAATCCCAGACCTGTGCCTGCTGAGGCATGCAAACACGAGCTCCCACAGGCTCCATCTGCTGCGCCCCAGGGCCAGAGCCTCCCCCTGTGAACCATAACCAGAGAAACACAAGGATAACTGTCCCACCCCCATATGAGAGTCCATCAGCTCAGATAAGGGGGATCAGGTGATGAAGTCCAAAATAACGACAAGGAGAAAAGAACAGCTTTGTTGCTCTGCTTCATCAATTACAAACAGGGAGACTGACTACAGTTTTCCCCAACTGCCTTGGGGCAACCCTGGGGTTTAGGACATAGTTCCTGGGTCTGGTTCTCCATGAGGACACAGAGTGACCTCAGGTTCTCTTTCACATTGAAAAAGTATATCCTCAATATGTGAAGCCCCACATAGAAAGCTGATTAAGAAGGAAGAAATCTGCCCTATCTCTTACTCCCAGCGGTTTCCAGTCCTAGGCCACTACAAGGGGGCTCACTTATTGGGTTCAGTCTTTGAATTTCCAAAACCAAGGTGAAGGAGTATGGAATCAAGAGAGAGAAAAGTTGGTCGAGTCCCAGTTCTGCCACTTTTTAGCTGTTTCCTTTTGAAAAGTCACTTTTTGCCTAATTTCCTCACCTATAAAATAGGATTGATCTTTCCCCAATTACCACACAAGGCTCCTGTGAAGAGCATCCCATGATGGGACATGTAGGAATATTTTTTAAGTTGCTCCAAACATTAAGAAAATGTCAGAAACTGTCAGGTAAATTGGGGGAAATGAGGGGAAGTGGATTGTACAAAATAAACCATGTGTTCCCACAGCCCTGCAATTATAATCCTGCTTATTCCATGCAACAGAACAAGGTGAAGCTCCCAGATCAAGATCCAGTCAACAATAGGTATGGACCAATGGCATCCACAGGCCGCTCCCATGGAAGGAGCTGGAACATCCTCCCTTCACCTCCTCCACTTGCTTATTCACTCATGATGACTCAATGTTTAAGGAGAACCTACAGAGCTCAGTGAGACAGCAGGACAACACAAAGTGCAGGCATGGGAGAGGAACAGAATAAGAATGTCCATTAAAATGCAGGCCAGACCCCTCCCAAAAAGGCACGGCCAGAGGAAAAGGGACACCATCTGTTAGGCTAACTCTAGCCAAGGCTTACAAATAAATGAAATACAAAAACAATCTTCATCTCAGATGTACTCTGAATGCATATTCATTTAACAACTGCAAATCAAAACTGCCCTGCCTCTATACCCCACCATTTCAACTTAATTCAAAATACATCAACCAATTGGAAGTTTCCAAAGCATTGGCCTCACACTTCATATAACTGAGAGGATCACTGAAAACATGCACCTTGAAATGCTGTACCCTTTCTCCACTAACAGGAACCTGGACTACCCAAAGAAATGGCTGATTTCAGGGCTGGGGTAGAGTATACACAAGTTGACCCTGAAACATCTCGTTATGCCAGAAGGTAAAAAATGTTCTCAAAAAAAAAAAAAAAAAAAAAAAAAAGGAAAAATACCACATAGGCACAGAGCCAGCCTGAAGGGACTCCCACTAGCCAACTCTGGGACAATTTGAGTACCAAAATAATTGAATTTACTAGTGAATTATAAACCACTGGAAATCAGAAATTCATGAATCCATACCAGTAATAGACAGACGGACAGAAATGAGGGAGGGTTCTTGCTTACAGTACCATGATGAAGGCTGACTGGTAAACTTAGAAGGGGTACCAAGTTAGATAACACTGATTTTGCACCTATCGCAATTAAGATGGACTCCAGTAAAACTTGCCAATCAACACTAAATATTGCACTGATTTTGGTGAGAATCAGCACATTTGCATCAACTTAAAGTGTCTCCTCATAGATTGGGAGGAAAGAGGAAACAGTAATTATACAGTCAAGAAACTAAACAACATCTTGACAGAGTGATGACAGTTATCACTACCCATGGACATCATTTGCCTCCAGATGCGACATCTTGAGAAAGACACAGCATCACCTATGAAATATTCCCACTGAGATTGTAGAGCCAGAATCTGGTCTATCCTGCCTTGGATGGATGGGAAGGAGGAATAACAAAACCAATGCTTTATTTCACACTTTCAACAACAAACAATCCCAAACTTAGGACCATTCTATATTTTTTAGAGGGAAGGGATGTATATCTTAAAAGCTGTTTCAGTTTAAGAAAGCTAATGAATGAAATGACAGGAACTATCTGACACTAGACTAGATCCTGTATTAGAGGACATTATAAAAGATATTGTTGAGTTAACTCGCCAACTTAGAATATAATTGTTAGATTTGATTCATAAAAACAATATTTACCAATGTTAAATTTACTAAAAGTTCATGATGTATGTAATATATCCTCAAAGTGGTTCAGAAAAACACACTGTGTGTGTGTGTGTGTGTGTGTGTGTGTGTGTGTGTGTAGGAAACAATAAAGCAGAAAACAGCATGTTGATTTGGGTAAGAGTACATAGGTATTCTTATGGAAGTTTGAAATTATTTCCAAACAAAAAGTGAAAACAAACAAAAAATACATGATTACATTCTTAAAACATTGTCAAGTCTTAGCTTCAAGCATATCATTCTCTTCTGGATTTCCTACTTCTTTGACTTCTCCCTAACAGGCAACTTTTCTTCAATTCATTCCCTAATATTGACGGGTCTCTTGGTCTTAGTTTACACACTGGCCTATAAAGTCTCTTGTTCACATATGAGGTTTGAACTACATACACATTGACACACCACCACAGAAGTTTGTATTTCCAACCACTTTATTGGATTTCTCTGCCTGAATTCTCATGAGCTCCTTAAACACAATTCAACACTGCCAGAACATAGTTTCTAGATCTGGGGGACATTCAGACATAGCTTGGGACCTGATAAAAACACTACAGGCCACCAACCTCTTATTCCTCACTCTTACTTACCACTCAGGGGTCCCCTCTGATGGAAGGGAAAGGAGAAAGGACAGAACCAATGCTTTATTTCACACTTTCAAACAACAGCAAGCTACAGGAGAATAATTACCAAAAACCTCAAGAGAAACAGAAGAACTGGGGAAAGAGCAAGTATAATTTCACTGTGCAATACAACAGCCAGCATAGTCCTCACTCTCAGAAACCACAGCAAGAGATGTCCCAAGCATATATCCTGTCAAACAAAGGACCAGCAGGCCAGGCTCAGCTCCATTACTCTTTACCCACTATGGTTGCCTCTCACTTTTCTCATTTTGAAAATTAAGGCACCCACCTTCTCAGGGAAGAAGACAGGCCTAGAGCTGCATCAGGAAACCACAGGTATTATTCAATCCCAGTTAATATGATTGTATATTTTTAGTTGGTATCACTTGTGTTTAATCTTTGTAGAGGGATACAAAATATAAGTTGAAGACATCTATGATGAAACATAGGCATCCCCCAGGTAGAGGCTGAATCTGGAAACAGAAGATTTTTCACCCACAAGTGGCCTGGGTACCCAATTCCAAATGCCCCTGTCACTATGGAAACAGTTTAAATCAAACTACTTCTTTAGAAATACCCCCTTTTAAGAAAGCTACTGAAATTACTACCCAGCTACTGGCAGACCTCCCATTTGGACATTGCAGATGGCTTATTTGCATATTATTATTCTACTTGATGACTGTTTGGGGGCTATGAGAAGCAGCAGATGGGTGGCAAACTTTTTTTTTTTTTTCATGTGTCACTCTGGCAAGTAACCAGGCTAATGAGTAATCACTAAATAATAATCTTTCGTAACAACTCATAATGAAAATTCATTAAAAGGTCACAAGAAAAAATTGTTTATAAATATAGAAAATTTAAAAATGACAAAAAAATAACCTGATCCTACTTTTCCCAAAATTTACATTTGGGGATAATCCAAAAAAGTCCAATCCATGGCTCTGAAGGCAGGACTCGGTTACTTTAAAAAACTTACACAAAATAGGGACATTGTCAGGAGAAATCAAGGTGGAAAAATATAGAACTTGAAGGTTGGTAAGTAAAATGTTTACCGGGTTAAGTAGAAAACAAAGTAGAAAACTGAGACAATTACTGGTATAATTCCAGTCAAAACGTCATCCTAATTTTGCCCAAAATAACTAGATAATTTAAAGCAAAATTTGTTTTCGTCCTGAATTATCCACATAATGCCTTTAATTCTCCATCACTTATCACACAGAGACAGGCAAAATGCACAGTGAAAAACAGGCATCTTCTAGTGAATTCCAGGTGTCTCTGCTGCTATCGGTCAGACTTCGGCAAACTTAATCTCAAATAACTGTAGATATCATCCTGGCATTGATTTTTTCAGAATTAAAGAACAATGATTATCATCTCCACTTTCTTATCTCATTAGATTTATAAAAATTATTGCCAATGTTTTGTGTGAATCAAGTATTGATCATAATGAAATAAAGACACAGTATACAATGTCATCTTATGATTGTGAATACAGAATATGTTATAAAAAGTAGGAAGTGAATTATCGTGTCACAATGATCAGCAGAACAACTTTAACCCACTGGCTGATTAAGAGGTAAAACTGGCACATACTTGGTGGAGATAAATTAGCACTAGAAAGTAATTTTGCAATATGTACTAAGATTCAGTAATTTTAGTTCTGATCTGCCTCCAAAGAAATAATCCTGAATGCTGACAGTATTTTATGCACAATGATATTCACTGTAAAATTATCCAGAAGAAAAAAATCATAAACTATTTATTCAGAGATTACTAATTATGCAAATAATAGCACAATCATACTACCAAGTTGTTTATAGATATTAAAGGGAGTTTTTAAAAGGGCATCCAAATGACTCAGTTTTTTATGTCTGATACATGAAAACTACAGCAACCAATTAAAATTTTGTCAACATCTTTAAAAGTTGTAAAACTTTCACATAAACTACACATTGTAAATATTGAAAGAAAATAATTTTCTGATAAGTACAAGGGCAAATTTGGTGAGCTTCAAAGCTAAATCCCCAATAGCTTGGAGATAATGACCTTCTTGGTATATCCATCTTTCAAATCCCTCCAATCTAACCAGTCCAAAACTACAGTCATCTCCACCTCTCCCCAAATTTGCTCCTCTCTCCTCCCTAGTCTTCCCCAACTAATGCTACCACCGTCTAGCAAGTCACTCAAACCAGAAAACCTAGTCTTGTCCCTCTTCCTTCACATCCAACCACCAAATCTGATGAATTTCCTCTTTAAAAACCTTTCTGGTCTCTCTATTTCTCTCCACCCCACTGCTGGACCATCAGCTAAAGTCACCATTGTTTCATGCTTAGAGTACTGCACCAACCCACTAAAGGCTGCCCCTCCAACTAGCAGAGTCAGGCTTTGCCTGGGTTCAGATCCTGATTCTGTCACTTAGCAGCTGTTTGTGATCATGTTACTTTCCTTCTCTGTGCTTCAGTCTCATCAGTTATCTTGTGATAATAATAGTACCTACCTCATGGGGCTGCTGTGAGGGTTAAATGAGTTAATACATATATAAACAATTAAAATAGTGCCTGACACCTAAGAAGCACTTACAACCATCTGCTATTATTGTTATTATAAACTGGATCCTCACTGCACCCCCAACACAAAGTGCAGTGTGTGGCACATATCCCCTAATGCCGGATACCTTTATTTCTGCCGACTCTTCATAATAATGTGAAATGGAGCTGCAATTTAACTTCATGAATCAACCTGAAAAGAAATGGTTATAAAATTTAATTTTTTTTGAAATTTAAAGTTTCAAAAAACAGTTGTTCCAACTATTTAATTGGGATGCTTTTTCCTGGGAAATTTTTATCTCTAGTTTCCTGACAAATTAAAAAATCATACTAAATGTTGCCATCTGTCCATCTGTCCAGAAAATACCAAGCTTTTATATCTCAGAATCAGAAATCAGGGAAAAAAATATTTTAACACTCAATGCTGATGAGGATGAAATACTAGTGAGAGTATAACGCGTTATGTTTTGCAGCACATATGAAAAGTCTGTAAAAAGTTACACATGCTGGCTAAGCAATTCCCTTTAAAAATATTCCCTAAAGAAATAACCAGAGATGTAAGTAAACAAATATTTATACATGAACGTATTCATTTCATGCCAACGTTCTATTGTGAAAAACTGAAAACAGCTTAAATGCCAAAAATAGAAGATGCTTTAAATAAATATGGTTTACTTCACTCTTATTTTAACTGTCGAAGCAGCCATTTAACAATCAGACTTTTGAAAAACATTTAACAAATATTTATGTGAAACTACAAAGAGTGGGGGAAAGGAGTTGGTGAGAGCGTTGTAAGGAAATACAACCAAATACAAACAGCGGCCTTCTCTAACTACTGAGATTAGGGACTATAGCCTTTTCTGTGCCAGAGTTCAAAGCCCATTTCTGCCATTATAGTAGGAATGAGATCTTGAGTACGTTAATATGCCAGTTTCCTCACTTGTAAACAACAACAGAATTCTGAAGCTTAAATTAGTTAATATATGTAATGTGTTGAGAACAGCCCTAGCACACAGTAAGCCCTGCACAGATGAAATTCTTCTCAATGATCTTATGTCATTTTTTGAATTTAAAATATCAATAAACATTACTAATACTTCCTCATTTCTTAAAAGAAACCAAATTTGGCAAAAATTTAGACCAATATATAAATCCGCCACCTCTTATCAAAAACTTTTGGGGCTTAAAGTATTTCCAAATACATAACTTTAAATTTTTAGAAAGATGATACAGTGCATTGAGCATTCTATATAAAATCTTAAGAAAGGTCTTCAGTCAAACACATTGACTATGACTCAGTGCAGGTGAGGTTTTACTGCTAAATAAATTATGAAGAAACTGTAATTTCAGAGCTTTTAAATTGAGAAATGTGACTAAGGGATCCTGAGCCTATATTATCAAATGTTAGCATCATGGCAGCATCGGCAGTCCAAAATGGCACATAGTTGGTTTATAAATCACTTCAGATGCTTGAATAAAGAATAATGACAATTTACTAAGTCCCCAACCCTGGCAGGGTTCCACTAGAGCAGCTTTATCAACAGGGTACTACTGACATTTTGTACTGGATAAATCTTTGTTGTGGTGTTTTGTCTTGTGCACTGCAGAATGTTTAGCAGCAACCCTGGTCTCTACCAAATTCCAAAAGCACCTTCCCAGTTATGAAAACTAAAAATTCTCCAGATATTGTCAAATATCCCTGGGATTAGAAGTAGCAGGGAGTCAAAATCATCCTAGGTAAAAAAAAAAAAAAAAATTCAACACTTTCCTCTCTATATTCCACAACAGAAATTCGAACTGCAACTTCCCCTGGAATGCTGATGATTTTATAGAGGCTCACCATTCTTCTTCGCCCCCTACCATATCCCAAACCCCAGCCGAAATGAACTTCTTGCTTTTGTATCCAAGTACAATACGAGTCTGCAGCTCCAGGCTTTAGTTCACACTGGGATCCACCTCAAATGCCTGATCCCACCTGCCTTCATGCTTACTAACGGAAGATGGTCCTGACATACAGCTTTCCGAATAAGGCATTTCTCACATTAAAGTATTGAGACCAGAAAGGTGAGCAAGCTACAGGTGTCCAGAAACATGACTCCAAAGGCAAGCAATCTGTCAGATGAAAAACCAAATGTCTGGCTAGTTTTCATTATCTATGAAACTGGGGAAGACAGGGAGGAATCACACAGGTCATCATTTCTCAAACTGGTTTCTCCCAGAAACTGTCCTGACAGATGTTAATAGGCATTCGAAAGATGTAATGCTCGAGTAAATCAAAAATTTATCTTCAACAGTTTGTTGTTGTTGAAACCATGTGAGAACTTTGTCTTTAATATGCTAATTCTTTCATGAAGCTCCAAGACTAAGTAGAGACCACTGCATTTCTCAAGCTTATTTGGTCGTTAAATCCTGTTTTCCTTCTCCAATAATGTCAACTTGCCTGGTGAGGGTTTCAAGGAGCACCAGTCTGGGAAACAATGACAGAGCCCTAACCTACAAAGACAATCCTAAAACAACCTTTCAGCTATTGGTTTCCACATCTTTCTAAACGAGTTTACCTATGTGCACAATTTTATAAATCACAGCATTGTTCAAAAGAGCAAAGTGAAAACATCTTAAATATACACGAATAACACAATGGTTAATACAACAGACTACTACCCAACATAAAACAATTGGGATGCTCTCAGTATACTGATACAGAAGAATCTACAAAGTACATGAAAACAAACAGATAGAGATAGAATATTATGTTTTCGTATGCCACTATTTACATAAGATGCATGGACTATCTCTGCAGAGAAACACATGCTAACAGTAACACTGGCTGCCTGTGAGGAAGAGAACTAGCCAGGGGAGGAGCAGAATAGAGACATCTATGTCTAACCTTTTGTAATATTCTGACTGTATTTTTATTCAGAAAGAAAATTAAAGTAAAAAATAAGTATGAAAACCAATTTTACCAGTCTCTTTAGAATATAAATTAAAATTAAGATGCAATAATCTACTAAAACTGCAGGCTCTATTAGGAAAGAGGCAAAACAAGGAACTTAATCAATGATATGATTCAGAAGGCTGATACCTTCTTTTTTTTTTTTGAATAATAAATAAAAGCGAAAATAGGTTTTGATAAAGCAGTGACAACATTCCATTCCCTTTCATGATTTCATAAAGACTAATCATCTAGGTATTCACCTTGCTCTTTCATTCAGAGCTCCTCCAACTCCCAGACCCTCCTCCTCCTCCTCCTCCTCTCCTCTTCCTCCACCAACCCACGGAATTAAAAATAAAAATACCACCTCCACAAAAATTACAACAGCTTCTTTTATTAGTTTAATGCATATGGATTTCATTTTGGCAGATTCCTCCTTGTTGATTCCAATTTTTAAAAAGTATCACCACGACCAATTAGCAACAGTTGAAGCTGTATCCATATATTAGGTTTTCCCCCAGTGGAACAAACTGCAGCTGCCACTTTCCTGAAAAATGGGTCACTGATTCACCATGTATATCATAGAAAGTCATCATGCCTCTTTGCTAGCATTGTATTTCCTTAAAAAAGAAAACATAAAGCTTCCTAATTTATCTTTTTCCCAGGAACCTAAGCACATCACCCAGTACATGATACAGGCTTATACAAAATAGCTTAGTAAATAAACTTTCCTCAAGACATTAAGGCTAATGTAGGATAAATAAAAAATAGGTAACTCTCCACTACTGAACAAAGACCTCATTAATTAAGGAGACCTGGAGAAAGCAGAATACTCACTGTTTCAGAATTTTGAGTCCCATAAATACCTCTCTGGGTCCTGCCACTGAGCACAATTTTAACTTTCTCACTCAGAGAGCTAAAACTTGCCATGTATTAGAGAAAGTAAAATGGTGTGAAACTATTTTTTGAACTACTAGAGCAAATTATCAACTGAAGAAAATGATTACACAGACATTTGACTAAGTTCTACAAGGTTAGGGCTAAAATTTTCTATCAAAAGCAATATTATTTTCTAAGTTTTTCTCAATAAGCAAATACTAATAGAGGAAAATAAAAAGTATCGTAAGGGGAAAATTTAAATATGGAAAGATTATACATTTTTAAACAGCAAATTTATTCATGGAAGACACGGGTGGTCAATCATATGGTTTTATTTGAGAATTTCTAAAATATCCCAGAAAACACTTTTAGCAAAACAGACTTTGGGCAGGTCCATAGCTTCAACCAGCTTGTAGGCACCAAAAAGTCAACCTTTGATTCACCAAACTGTGTAAGAAACACTCAGCAATGAGTTGCTACCAGCCACTAGCACCTATGCACAGACAGCACACAGCCAAAGTGTCTGGAGTAGTTAGGAGGGGCTGCAAGGGCAGAGGACCCTCAGAGTATGGAGAATAGGGCATTCTCAGATGGACCAGATGGAGCACACACACTAATGGTAGCAGGGTATCTCTGTGAGTCCTGGCAACCAGAAAGCTTGCCCATATACCTGAAATGGTGCTATATAGCCAACTGGATACGGGGAAATTTGATTCTTAACCTTTCTGGGTCTCAGTTTTTCTATTTATAGAACAGCATTGGTATTAATTATAAAAATACTAATACATAGCTCACAAGATTGTTACATGTACATAGTGTCTATATAACACTCCCTGACATATGAGGTTCTCGATGAATGTTGATTGCCTGCTATCTTTTCAGCATTTGACCTATTAAAAAAATAGCTATCCTGTCCCAATTCCAGGGCCACCAAAGATACTGACACAAATCTTTAATAGGCCAGCCAATCCTGCTTCCTGAAATCCAGCCAAGTCAATTTCCTTGACATAAGGGTTCAATCTTATCTTTTCTATTTCTTCCAACAGTAGGATCTAGTTAACCCAGTTATGTTAACTTCCAAGATGATAAAAGACAATGATTTTAACCTTTTTTTAATCTTCTCAGAAACCATGCATTTTCATCATTAGAAATACAAATGCACATACACACATCAGCAAATTTGTCAGGACGTTGAAGAAGAACAGAATGCTTGTGATTTGCTGAAAATGATCAGCGCTTAGAATAGTAGTCAGGTTAAAGAAAGAACCTTATATCCCAAAGAGATCTGTTAAGAAAGCATGTCCCCAAAAGTTGAAAAGATAGATAATTGGCTTTTTGCCCAGAGTCTTCTCAAACAGAGCTAAATAATTGAGTCTACCCATCAAAGAGGGAGAAGGAGACAAGAGAATAAAGGACGTACAAAATTCTTTAGAAAGTGACCACACAAGATCTCCAGAATTGCCAGTCATTTGATTTACCAGGCAGCCAGCCAAGTACGGCACTGGTAATTTAGTGGAATTAAGATGAGTTTATGGAGAAGAGAAGAGAGAAAGGGAAAGCTTTTCACATTGCTAAAACCAAAATAAGAATATCCAAATGACTGTGTAACAACCTAAGAACAATGAAATGCTAAAATGACTTCTGTGCAGGTATAAAAACATCTTCCTGCCATTCTCTTCCTGGTCACCACACATCATATGCACTATTGAAATGATCACTGGAAAGCCCAAGAACCAAGCAAAGATTTCCCCCAATCAGTAAGATATTTCTGCATGACAAATTTCTTAAAAGATTTTTAAATATTTAGAGAAAAATAAGTGATTCTTTTATTTGATAAAAATTTCAGAGCTTAGCACAGATGACATAGGAAAGAATGCTATCTTCCTCTGTGGAGCTTAAAATTATAGAACTTTCAGAACTGCAGGGAACAGACTGCTTGGGGGAGAGACAATCATGTGGTTTCTTGCCAAAAATACAATCGTTGTTGTTTATCTGAACACAATATTTTGTCATTTTAATTTTCACCAACATCAGCTGGATATTTTGTAAAGACACGGAATAATTTTCAACATATCATGGATGGCATACCATCGCTTTTATGAAAAAAGTAGTTGAAAAGGAACCAAAGCTTCATTTAAAAAAAAATGGAAAGTACTAATATGGTATTTCTTCAACTGAAAGCCTGTAACAATGCTCCTAGTATTTCATTGTCATTCGGTTTTCAGATCCCAGAGCTTGAAGCATTAGGAAAGCAACAGTTGCATGAAGAAATTACTCTTGTTGACTCTTAATGTACAAGGAAAAGACTCTCAACTTCATGGAGGCTAAGAAAAAAGGCAGCATCACCTTACTCCTGCTCAAAATAAACTTAAGTAAAATGATAGCAAAAGAAAAGAATGAAGTACTGATGCATGCTACAACATGGATGGAGCTTGAAAACATTAAGTGAGAAAATTTATACACAAAAGACCACATATTGTGATTCTTTCATATGTGAAATGTACAGAACAGACAAATCTAATCCATAAAGACAGATGTATGTTAGTGATTGTCAAGGGCTTCCAAGAAGGGGGTGGGCATGTGAAAGAAATGACTAGTGTGTGCTAACCGGTATGGAGTTTCTTTTCAGGGTGATGAAAATGTTTAAAATTGATTGTGCTGATGGTTGCACAACCATGTGAATATACTAAAAAACATTTAATTGTACAATTTTAATGAGTGAATTATATCTCATTAAATGTTATTTACAAAAAAATATTGTAAAATGAGACAAATACACTCTCACATTTACAAACATACACAAACAAAAATGCATCCTCTCAGTCTCACACACATCCCTCACCTTATTTCCAACTGTAGAATCTCCTGTTCTTTGAATTCTAGAGCTGGTGCTTCAAAACTTACCAACACAAAAATTACCTGCAGACCTTATTAAGGAGCAGATTTTGACTCCTTAGATTTGGGGTGGAGCCTCAGAGTCTGCATTTTCTAATAAGCTCCCAGGTATGGCAAAGTCAGGAAGGTTGTGTCCTTTCCACACCATACATGTTTAATCACATATACGAACTCATGAAATATCCAAAAGCACAAGCACTGACAAGAGCTATGGCCACAAGTTTGCCCACAAGTCGCTCCCAGGTATATCACAGGAAGGGCCTTTCCTTCCTGTCTCTCCCACGCACACAGTACAGAGAGAAGACGAGAGGCAATGCCACCAGTGAACACTTGGACTTCCCTATACACAGATGGCTCAAAGGCCTGCCTTTTCTATGCCAGCTCAGCTGCTGTGAGACTTTCCACCAGGTACCTCCTCCTCTGAGCTGATTTCCTCATATGTACAACTGGAGTCAATACTATTAGCTGCCAACCTCCCAGAGTTGTGTCCAGGGTGAAATAAAATGCATGTAAAAAGAGTTTAAAAAACCATAAAGTACTTTACAGTGTTCAGAAAGTGCTGAGTTAGTCTAGTGGTTATTCCAATTTCCCTGATGAATACAAGACAAGGGAAGTTGGGTCAACAGGGGGTCGGCAATTCCTGCTGTCTTCTGTGGGCACTGAAGACTGAGGCCAAGGCAACACTGCCATCCTAATCCCTTCTAATTGTCATTAGTGAAGGCCAGGCCAGTTCCCAGAGAAGGAAAACTTCAATGACCAAAGCTAACTATATATGTTCTGAGGGGTGGCAAACACTTTAGTCCATGTCTTAGGGACACACCAGCTTCCTTTGAGAATGTCAGTGGGTGGTCATGCACTCAATAATGGGGAGCATGGTTATCCGTCGTGGAGTCTCAGATATGATGTCCCACATTCAACTCATGCACATCAAGTACACCACTGCAATGACGTGAAAATTCAAGGCTTCTGATTACTCTGTAGCCAGAAGGAACTGAAACCAATAAAGTTCTAAATGAGCTTTCCTTTCTATTAAATTGTGGTGCCCCTAGGATAAGAGAAAACTTATTTCACTATAGAATACAATTTTTCATGAACAATTTCAACCTAAAGCAAAAGTGAAAAAAAAGTACTATATTATCTATCATGGACCCACATTTATCCCATAAAAGTTAATATCAAAAGTTACTTTCACAATTACGAAAGCATTCAAGAAATATGAATTTTACATATTTCCTAAAAAGCAACTTCAAAACAAGTTTAAAAGATGTAAAAAGCTGTTTGTCCATTTCCTTATTACAAGACAGTCTTAAAATCAGATGTAATTACCTGTGTATTTCCTTATAGTAAAATAGTTGTTAAACTTAATAAAAGACTGATAAAGGACATCTTCCTATTTACAAGGTTATATTTATTATATAATGCCTACACTATGAACACTGAAAACCAATTAAAGAAGTTATTTATATATTTCATGAAATCATTTGTCTTAATGATTTAATGAAGTACAGTTTTAGAGAAACAGGGAAAAATAGTTAATTGTCAATTTTTTAAAAAAAGAACCTTTGCTAAAAAGAAATGACAGCCTTGTTTTATACCCTGGTATTACTATCATCTTTATTCTCTTTATTCAGACAGTAATTTAACTGTATTAACTTTAGGGTAGGGAGTCTACCACCTAAAGAGATAACTAATGATAATGTATTCACTTAAAAAGCTGTTCCTATATGAGAGGCCTCATTTTGAAGAGGCACTGTCCTATTTTTATTACAATTCTACCTGTTTGTCAGCGAATTAATCTAATCAGAAAGTTAGTTTATGGAACACAATTTTTTAAAACCAGAAAATTTTAGAATGGCCTTGTGTAAAAAACTTGTGTGAAACTTGTACTCATACTCCCCAACCCCCAAAAAAGGGGGGGAAAAGACCTTATTCGACCACTACAATGCTTACATCCTGATTTTTTAGAATATTTTTTAAAAATTTTACCTTATTATTAGTTTCAAGCATATAGTACATTGGTTAGACATTGATATAGTTTATGAAACAATTCCCTTGATTGTTCCTTCTCTCCTCTGGCTCTTCGTCTAGCATTTACATTAATGCCAACTGCATTCCCTAGTTTGAGGGTTTCACCAAAGTTCTCATTTCCCACCGTTGTGTGCATTCACTCCTATTAAACAGTTGTCATAGTCATTACAAATATAGCAAACACTTAAACTAATCCAACAGTCAAATGTCAGCTTTCGTGTGTCTCTGATACCGAATTATAAACTCCTTGAGAATAGAAACAGGCCTTTAACTCCCATCTTTAATTTTCCTAATGCCCTCACAGGAACGTCAGCCAAAACACAATGTAAATAGAATCAGAGCCCTGTGCTCACAGACAGCACTGATCTTCAGCAAACTCCTTCGTTACCACTTCCATAAATCAAGTGATCAATTAAAAGCACAAAAAGAAAGAATACTATCATTTGCTGTATGCCAGACCCTTATGTGTGTGCACTTTGGTATTTAATCTTTTCAGTACCCCGAGGAAGCTGAATTTTGGGCGATGGAACTTGCCCACAGTTGCACAGCTAGAATAAGAGACTCAAACCAATCCAGATCCACAGAATCAAAATTACATACAGATGATACTATAACACACTGACCAACTGAGGAAAACTTTGATTTAGCAGTACTGAGGGCTCACTTAGCTAAGAAATACTTGAGCAGTACACTTGCATCAGAAAGTATCGTTGTTTGTGGCCTGGAGCTCTCAGGCAGCAAAATGACTCAGTGGCAAGCACAGGTGCAGTGCATCCTGCTGTGGTGTCCAAGAGTCTCCCACTGACCAATGACAGCCCAGGCAGGGATGAGCTGGAAAACCATGCCCTGCTCAAGGGGCAACCTTACAGAGCTCAGCTGCAGCTCCATTATGTGATCTGTAACTTTCTTTTAGAGAACAAAGTGTTTTCCCCATATTCTCAATAATTCTCCCCAAAATGCCTTCAAATACATGTCCAGGGTTGCACATGAGAGGCTAACAAACTTTATATGGTCCAAAAATCTAATTTTATGACCCGTGGATGTTTACCAAACCTTTCATTGTTGCCCTTCTAAAGATCAGCCATACTGGGCTCCCCTTCCCATGACGACAGCTGTACAGAGGCTTTCTGGCCCACCACTGACCTACCGGGCAATCTAATGTAGACATCTGTTTTGTAAACCCATACTTTTACAGGTAGAGACTGTGACCCAAAAAGTGCTCAATAGACCTGCTTAAACACAAGGTTGAACATCTTTGCCCCTTCTTTTTAGTCCTACCTCTCCTTTAAAAAATCCCGGAAAAATTTCACCTAAACCACTTACTTGGTGCTTGGGCTGTACAACTGACTATCTGCATTCAACTCTAATCACCCTTCTAATAAATAGTGATCTTGAGCAAGCTGTTACACTTCTGCATTTCCACTGCCACATCCATAAATGCAGATGCCGTTAGTAAATACTTCAGTGGGTTATGAGAATTATTGTTCATTAAGTGCTCAACAATGTTGGTTACTAATATTGGTACCTGCTGGACTGAAGCCCACTGAGAAGGACCATGCCTTCCCTTCCTCAGTCCTGCATACCCCGCTCCCCCTGCCCAACCCCCAAAATAACAGATGCTGGGATCAGTCTATCATTATAGGTAAGGATACTGAAAGAACAGATCACCTTTATGTGTCAGGGGGTCTTTTTATATCTCCATCCACCAAAACAGAGCTGCTTTTCTAAAAATGTTATTTTTGAAATTATCATTCAGAGCAATGTAGCCACCTCCATGGAATTTTTAAGTGTCTTACATTCACTGGAACTAAAAAGGTGTGGTTAAATTATATTTCCACTTGTGTGTTACTGAAAATAATTCATGTTTTCCCCCATCTAACTACAACCTCAAATCCAGCTGACAACTCCTTTGCTTTGAGCCTTGAATAATTTTATTTGCTTTCTTCAAATGTCTAAGGAGAGACAGTGAAGAATTATGAAAGTGTGTGCAACTCTTTCAAACTTCAGGGCTCTATTCCTAACAATACTTTGCCTAGGAAATGTCAAAGCAGCTTAAAATATCACTTTGCTTCATCCATCAACGAATTGTCACTTCACTTGAGAAAGCATGAGTCAAAATGAAAATAACTTGTTGCCTCCAATTTATGAGAACCACACCTGCTCATCAAAGTTTCCTTTTACAGGTTTCTACAATAAAGTTCAACCATAAAGGAAGCTGCTTATAAATTACAAGTTCAAGCAAGATTTATTTCTAAATATCTAACTTCAGTTGTTTCTATAAAAGTGCAAGTCAGTTGCACCAAATACAAGGAGTCCATTTTAATTTCAACAGATGAGCTAAAGAGAAAGAAAAATCTTGAATTTCTTCAGAATAACAAATATTTCATAACATCATATACCCAGCACTCAGCACAAGTATTTGGGACATAAAAGTGTACAATAAATCATGAAATGAATTGTACTTAATCCATGAGTTTGATCAGTTCGTGATGGCACCAAGTTTCACACAATTATTCTCATGTAATTTCAACAGAGGCAATTCTGCCATGGCCTTAAACAAACAATCACAATGGACAAGCTGTGGAACCTGCTGGAAGTTTTAGCCATTCAAATTTTGAAGAAGCAAGTCAAAAATACAACTGCATATCCTACAGTATGTAAATGTGTACAGACTATGAACAGTGAGCCTATAAAAAAAATACTGTGGACAAGGCCTTAATATGATTTATTTGACTTAATTGTTGAGCTAAATGTGTCATTGTTTTAAAGAACCATAGTCAACTAGTCTTTTCCCTGGACACACAAACTCTCTCCCTCCATATCAGCCCCTGTAAGATGAGAAAGGGCATTGGTTGGAAGCATGCTCCTCTGAAGCACTGTGTTTGTGGGGTGCTTCCATCTTTCACAAGAATTCATGGGAAATCACAGTAGGCCTTGTTTTAACTGCTTATGCTCTATTTCTAAATCACCATTTCACTGCCAGCAAAGAGCTGTCTAGGCAAGAAGTGGTGCTTGTCAAGATACGGCTTGAATTTTCATAATCTTATGTATTTGTTGTGGCAGTTTTCAGCATTATGGGACAGAGAACTCCTAACACTAAATTCCTCTTTTACTCACCTAATGGAGAAAAAGGAAAATGTCAAATGGAAAATATTAGGCAGCTCAGGCTTTGGGAGAATATCAAGCATTCACTTCATCAGCAAGCATCAATTAAATCTGATATAAACTTTTAAAACTGATTGTAGTTCCCCTCCCCACCCCGTACCAAATCTCTTAAGTTGGCTTAGGAAGAAACCCAACTGGTACAGCCATGGGCCATTAAAGCAAGCAGACCAGCATAGTTCAAATCAATTTAAAGAAAAGCAGATGGCATTCAAGCAAAGGAGAGGCTAATGATTCTCAATCCAGGCTGCACATTGCTGTCAGCCGAGAAGCTTCCGGTTTAATGGGTCTGGGGATGAATGGGGTCCAAGCACTTTTTTTAAAGCCACTCAAGTGATGCTAACCCAGCAGCGAGCGTTGAGAATTACTGGATTAGTCTACTTGAAAAAGTGGTCAAGTGTAGAAATTTTAGAGCAGATGGTGACTGAGCCAGTAGTGGGAGGATATTTATCATCTGCAGTCAGAAACAAAAGTACTTGTGAGATAACACTAACACCTTTCTCCCTGCCTCACACTAAGCCAAGCTCTACCTGCAGGCTGACCAACTTCTAGGGATGGAGCTCAGTCAGTGACCCCCTTCCCCAGGAGGTTGTGGGCTCAACAGAACACTCCTCCAACCTAGCTCAAAATCAGAGTTCAGCATGTCTGCTCTCAGCACTACGAAGACTAGAACTTTGTAGATGTGAGGCCTCCTGCAACAAAAACAAAAACAATAATGATAATAAACAGCTAACATTCATTTGTTAGTGTATGCAAAAACACCGTGCTAAGTGCCTAACATGGATCAGCTCAGTTAATCTCTATAACAACCTAATGGGATACTGAGATGATTCCAATTTTCAAGATGTGAAAACAGGTTCTGAGAATTTAATTACCTCTGTGGACTTGAGTAAGTAGCAGAGCTAGAGTGAAACCCAGGCACCATCACTCCACAGCCCCCACCTAGTATTCCTCTCATGTACCGCCTCCACGGAAACTGGGTGACCAGAAATTTGGAGGACCACACCCACCAACAAAGTAGGTAAATCATTTCACTCGAGATTCTGCTTTCTCACCTGTAAAATGAGCAGATAATGTCTAAGGCAGGAGTCCCCAAGCCCCGGGTCATGGACTGGTACTGGTCTGGGGCCTGTTAGTAACTAGGCCACACAGCAGAATATGAGCAGCAGGCCAGTAAGTGAAGCTTCATCTGTATCTGCAGCCACTCTCCAGCGCTAGCATCACTGCCTCAGCTCCACCTCAGGTCATCAGGCATTAGATTCTCATGGGAACACTGGTCAATGGTGCCAAAAAGGTTGGGGACCGCTGGTCTAAGGTACCTTCCAACCAATAGTTTTGCTCACTGTATCATCCCCAGCACCAATCATCAGAGTGATGAACTCTGTTTTGTGTGTGTGTGTGTGTGTGTGTGTGTGTGTGTGTGTGAGATAAACTATGCATAAAAATTTACCCTAACCATTTCTAAGTGTACAATTCAGTGGCATTGAGTACATTCACATTGTTGTACAGTCATCACCATCATCCTTCTCCAGAGCTCTTTTCAACTTCTCCATATGTAACTCTACCATTAAACAGTTAACACCCCATTCCTCAACCCCTAGCAACCACCATTCTATTTTGTTTCAATGATTTTGACTACTACAGTACCTCACATAAGTGGAACTATATAGTATTTGTCTTTTTGTGACTGGCTTATTTCACTTCGCACAATGTCCTCACGGTTCATCATTGTAGTATGTGACAGGAACTCCTTCCTTTATAAGGCTGAATAATATTCTATTGTCGGATATATCACATTTTCTTTATCCATTCATCCATTAGTTTGCTTCCATTTTTTGGCTATTGTAACTAATGCTGCTATGAACACGAGTATAAAGGTAACTCTGTGTTTTTAAGGAGGCGAAATGGCTTCAATTTATGTTCAAAAATTTTTTGTAATGTGTCAGGATATTTCTCATAAACAAATCATAACTTTTCACGCTTCCTAAGTTGAGCCAAGCTCTGTAATCACAGGTCCAAACACTCTGAAGCATGTCGTGGGAATAAGAGTCATACACAGCACTGCTTGCTCACAGGGTCCAGGCCCCTGTCACTAATGTGGTTCTTTGCCTATGACTGAATAATAATAAACACATGATACAGAAGGAAAATAATCTCCCGTAAAAGTAACATAATGGAGAGTTGAATGCACTTTACAGAGGATTTAAGGTGGAGTTTTCTTGACAGCACACCAATTTCTAGAATAACTATAAGATTTCTTTTAACCACCCTGCACTTACTTCAAATATTAAAGATTCAGTAATACAAGTCCTTTGTTATTCTTCTTTACCATTTATTTTTTAAACAATTTTTTAAAATTTTTCAATTAAAGTTGACATACAATACTAGTTTCAGGTGTACAATATAGTAATTAGACATTTACATAATTTACAAAGTGATCACTCTGATAAATCTAGTACCCATCTGACACCACATATAGTTATTACACTATTAACTATATTCCCTATGCTATACTTCACATCCTATGACTGTTTTGTAATTACCAAGATGTACTTCTTGATCCCTTCCCTCCTTTTCTCATTCTCCAAACTTCCCTCTCATCTGGCAACCATCAAAGTGTTTTCTGTGCCTATAAGTTTTTTCTGTTTTGTTTGTTCATTTATTTTGTTTAGATTCCACATATAAGTGAAATCACTCAGCATGATACCCTCTAGGTCCATCCATGCTATTGCAGGTAGCAAGATTTCATTCCTCTTCATGGCTAAGTAATATTCCACTACACACACACACACACACACACACACACACACACACACACATACCACTTCTTCTTTATTCATTCATCTCTTTATGGACATTAAGGTTGCTTCTACATCTTGGCTATTGTAAATAATGCTGCAGTGACTATATGAAGGCACATATCTTTTTGAATTAGTGTTTTGGGTTTCTTTGGATAAATACTCAGAAGTGGAATTACTGGGTCCTTCTTTGTCTCTTGTTATAGCTTTTGTTTTACAGTCTATTTTGCTCTGGTATAAGTATTGCTACCTCAGTCTTTTTTTTATTTGTATTTTCATAAAATACGTTTTTCATTCCTTTGCTTTCAGTCTCTGTGTGGTTTTTAATCTGAAGTGAGTCTCTCGTAGGCAGAGTCTTGTTTTCTTATCCATTCAACCACCCTATGTCTTTTGATTGGAACATTTAATCCATTTATATTTAAAGTAATGTCACTGCCATTATATTATTCAGAGTTTTTATCCTTTTTTTTTTTTTCCTTTTTTAATTCCTTTAACATTTCTTGTAATATTGGTTTGGTGGTGAGGAACTCCTTTAATTTTTTCTTGTCTGGAAAGCTCTTTATCTGTCCTTTGATTCTAACTGATAGCTTTACTGGGTAGAGTAATTTTGGTGGTAGGTCCCTGCTTTTCATCATTTTGAATATTTCATGCCAATCCCATCTGGCCTGGAGTTACTGTTGAGAAATCAGCTGACAGTCTTATGAGAGCTCCCTTGTAGGTAACTAACTGCTTTTCTCTTGCTGCTTTTAAGATTCTCTTTGTTTTTAACCTTTGGCATTTTAATCATGATATGTCTTAATTGTGGGTCTTTCTGGGTTCATCTTGTTTGGGACTCTCTGAGCTTCCTCAGCTTGTATGTCTATTTCCTTAGCCAGGTTAGGGAGGTTTTCCATCATTACTTCTTCAAATAGGTTTTCAATTCCTTGCTCTCTCTCTTCTCTTTCTGATACCCCTATGATGTGAATGTTGATATCTTGATGTTGTCCAGAGGCCCCTCAACTATTCTCATTTTTCTTGGTTTCTTTTTTCTTGTCGCTTTTCTGATTGGGTGTTTTCTGCTAACTTTTCTTCCAAATCGCTAATTTGATACTCTGCTTTATCTAATCTACTATTGAGTACCTCTAATATATTCTTCATTTTAGTTACTGTATTCTTCATTTGACTTCAGTTCTTTATGTTTTCTATCTCCATTTTTATGTTTCCTTTCTCTGTTGAAGCTCTTGTTGAGATCATTTAGTATCCTTATAACCCAGTGTTTTGTACTCTGCACCTGACAGATTGCTTGTTTCCATGTTGTTTAGTTCTTTTTTCTGGAGCTTTGTTCTGTTCTTTCATTTGGGACATGTTTGTCTCATTTTGGCTGCCTCCCTGTGTTGCTTCTGTGTGTTAGATAGAGCTGCTGTCTCCCAGTCTTGATAGAGTGGCCTTATGAAGCAGGTACCCTATGGGGCTCAGTGGCGCAGTCTCCCTAGTCACTGGAGCCCAGTGATCCAGATGTGTCCCTTGTGTAGGTTGTGTGTGCCCTCTTGTTGTAGTTGAGACTTGAATGCTGTTGGCACATCAATGGGAGGAACTGACCCTCAGGCTCATTGGTAGTTAGGACTGGCCATGACTACAGTGGAGTTGCTGCTGTGCAGGGGCTGACCCTATGGAGCAGGATTCACTTTAGCAGAGCTCTGGTGCCTGCCAAGTATGCCCTTTGGGTGTCTTGTTTGTAGAGGTGGTTCGGTATTGCTCTGGTGTGGTCTGAAGCTGGCTACTGGGTGTGTTGGTCCTGAAGCCTCTTGGGAAGGGCTCTGGTGTAGGCCAAGGTCAGCCACTGCCTATGCCCTGCCAATGGTCACTTGGTACGAGCTACAAAGTGATCTGCAGATGGTTGTCACTTGCACTGGGCTTGGAGTTCCCTAAGCTGTGAACCAAGGCCAGTTTAAATTAGTTTGCCAGGTTTGGGGCTGCTTAGCAAGAGGATAAGGCATGCTGAGGCCAGATGATGCTTGTCTTGGGTTTGTGAGGTTTTAGGAAAGTCCGTAGCATGAGCCAAGACAGGCTATTTGTATGCAAAAGCTACTTGAAAGAGCTTTGGTGGGAATGTAAGTTGGGTGGGGTCTCAGAGAATCACTAGGGCAGGGTGAACTGTGTTAGCTAAGTCGATGGAGACTCAAATATGGTACCCACCTGCATGTGCACGCTGTGTTGGTAGAGGGCTGAGGAGCCTGGTAGAGGGCTGGGACTCCTTGTTTTTCTAGGGGGGAACTTTGTAGTCAAGATATCCCTTCCGAATTTTAAACACCGCATGTGGGTATGGGATCATCCCCTTTGGCATCTCCATCTCTCCTACCTATTTTCGTGTGGCTTCTTCTATATATCCTTAGTTATAAGACTTCTGTTCAGCTAGACTTCAGGTGATTCTCAATGATGATTCTTTTGTAGTTTAGTTGCAATTTTGATGTGGTCATGAGAGGAGGCTAGCACAGCATTTACCTATTCCACCATCTTAACCAGAAGTGCAGTCCTTTGTTATTCTTACAAGAATTCTGTTAATCCTCATTCAGGTGGTTTCCTACATGTCCCTACTCAGTTTTCTCCCCAAAAAAGGAAAAAATAAAAAGGAAAACATGACAGTCTACTGTCTTGTTACCATTGCTATAATCCTTTTATGAATCGATAATGTTTATTTTTATACTGCATGGCCTCTATGGGACCAGGGAATTCCCTACATGAAGGTTCAAGTTTCACCTGGAAGGCAAATCCACCATTTTGACAATCATCCTACCTGCCTATCTCCTGGAGGCAAAGGTGAAAGAGATAAGGTGGCTGGTGGTCCCTGTAGCAGAATATACTATAAAACACTTTGAAACAGAGAAATTAAAGTCACATAAAAATGTTTTGGCTAAAACATACCAAATCAAAGATAGTTGTGTAAGCTTCATCATAACCTAGTCATAAAACTGATTTTAACTGTGACCTATCTCTGATTTCAGATAGCAGCTATCAAACTGACACTCCACTAACTGGGTTTCCATTAACTGGGTTTTTTGAGGTAAGCAAGCTAAAGAAAGAAAATGTCTCTGCATGTGACACAGCATTTTGGGGGAGACAGGACCAGACAGATGTAGGAATGCTTCTAAAGGAGTGAGTTGCTAAAGAAGCCAAGCCTCAGGGTAGGAGAGAGGCAAGATAAACCAAGCTTGTTTAGATAGTGGATTGAGGATAAATTCAAAGGTTACTGTAAGCAACTTAAAAAGAAAAAGGAGCCCAGCAGCTCTACTTTAAGTCATAGTCCCATGAATTATCATCGTTTCTGTGTCTAGCTATGCTGATCCTATGAAAGGGTGTAGGGGTGCCAAAAGCATCCTGCTTTGATTCCAGAGAAGAATGTCCAAGATGTCTGTCATTTTTCAATCTTTTCCTCTTTTAAGTCATACCAACCAATAAACAGAGCTCTTCATTTTTAAGCACTTTATATAAAGAATGCCAATTTGGCTTTCAAAAGGTGGAAGAGAGAGTTACAGAAGGAAGAGTTAGGTTTTGCCAAGTTAAACAAAAAAGATTCTGCAATGCCCTTAAAATTGTGAAGTCTCAGCTTCTCTCAGGTGAAATGATCTGTAAGATCCCCAGCCCAAAAATACAACTCATGACCCCCAAACTTGACCCCTTTCTCTTTTAAAACTAGGACTAATAATTTTGACAGAGTCAAATCCATGACAGACAGATGGTTTCCCACAATAAGATTCTTCCCCTCAATGACCATATCCCAAGTTCTGTGGTAGCGGGATTCAACAAGTCACCAAATAAACTGTATGACTCAAAATGATCTAAAAAATTACCTCTTGCTCTATTTAAGCATTCTCAAGGACCTAAAAATAATAATGTCATTTAACCATTCATTGGCTTCCTCTTCTAATTCTAAAGACTCTTTTTAATTTAATCACTGTCATGGCTTATTTTAATATATAACTTTACCTTTTCTGAAGCTTATATGGGAAGATTTGATTTCTGCAACAAAATACACATACACATACTCCCTCCCTCCTTCTTTTCCTCCCTTCCACCCTCCCTCTTTGTTAAAATCAGCATTTTATCCTTTAAAGGAAAACCACCAAAAAGGGGAACGTGAGCCAATAATCACACCCAACTATTTCACAGAAAGTAGTGAGCTGCTTTTAAGTCTAAAAATATCCTCTGAATATTAAGCCATGTTAATTTTTTCCAACTTTCACCTATTTTGCTAAATGTCCTTTGTTAACAGATTCATTCAGATTAAAGAATACAAAATCACTTAAGACAACATGATCTTTAACAAACAAAAGAAAACAAACCTGTGCATGAACACCCATCCCCAACAGGACCTGAGCTATGGGCCAAAGAGGCCAAATGGTGCAATAAAGCTGGAGAAACAACAACATGCCTGAGATATCCAAGGAAAAGCTCGGGTGGTGTATATATGATTAAAAATGCTGAGGGGCACACTGATTAAGAAAGTAAAATCACAATGGCTATCACAGAGCTAATGAAAAAGAAAAATTTGCAGAAAAAAAATTACAGAAATTGATTACCTATTGCAGCTCCAACAACATATTATAATTTTCATACTCTAAAACCTAAATTCTAAATTCATGAGGCATTTTTCACCTACATAGACAATTTATCCTTTTCTTCCCTCTGCTTTGCCTTCTAACAATCCCTCACCTCAGACGATAGGTGAAGAGTTTTTTTCTTAAATCCCAAATATGTCCTCTCATTGTGGATGATTGTAAAATCAATCTTTCAAGTCAATTTCCCACAAAATCCAAAATATTGGTACATACTCATTGAGCCACACAGAGCATTAAATTTCGAATGCTGTTTATAGTTCTGAAATCAGCATACCTCTAGTAACTAAAGAACAGATACCTTACAGTAGGACAGAAATAGCATCCTATGGATATATCATTAGCAAAATTATATAGCTCGATTATCCCTGTTTACAGTGTGTAGGGGGCTGCTTTATAATTAATGCTTTATTAAACTGTTCTCTGAAAGGTTGAGAAAAAATCAGAAGCTGAACCAGCTGTGCTGTTTAATATTCACTCTAAGGGAGGTGTGTGTGCGTAGGTGGTTTATTTGAAATTCTCCTTCAACATTATACTCCAATCTTTGACACCTCAGTGGAGTTTTTTTTTTTTCTCTCCTTTGTCTTACTCTGTCTTTTAAGGCAAAGAATCTAGGACATTTAATTAAAAACAGAAGAATTTAAGAACAGTGATGCTTAAAAGGCTGTGTTTCTATTAAACATTGATCGAGTTCATGTAGAAAGGCTTTGTGCTGTAGAATAAACTCCAGGATTCATGCAGTTTTAATGAAAATGCTTCAAACCCCATTTCCTTCTTTGTGTTTGACCTTCTGTTCAGTGCCCTGAATATTTCAAATGTTCCTGATACTGTGGGTGGGAAGGCCAAAAGTGGGAGTATCATTTATAGGAGCCAAAAATAAATGTTATACGAATTTAAACAGTACTTACAAAAGGATAAGAAAATATCTTCTTTATTTCATAAGGTAGAAAACTATTCAGATTAGGAAATAAGTGCAGATATACAATCTTAGCTAATTATTTTCATTTCCTGGATAGTTCTCATTATCAAAAAGTATATGCTCATTGTTTGTATATTTTGTTAAAGAAATGGCATCTAAAATACCTTAAGAATAAAAAACTTACAAAAGCCCAGATCTACAGATAATTATTAACATGTGAACCTTGTTTTAAACCCCCCATTCAGCTGCATGCTTGGACACAGACCCTGCCCACAATTTACATACAGATACACTTGCCTCAGTAAAATCTGCCCTCTGCCCTGAGTATATCAAAGAAAGATATCCATGTAAATAGATGTAAATGATGACCTCAATTTTGATGGCTGCAGAGAAATCCATTGTGTGATTATACCAGTATTTCATAACCATTAACACGGTGATAAATTTTGAACATATGTCTTTGTGCATTTCTCCAATTTTCCTACTTGTGATAAATTTTAAGAAGTGCCTTAACTAAAGGAAGCCTACATATTGACACATAACCTAACTGGATCCCAAAAAGGAGAAACCAGCAGAGTAAGATGAAGAATAACCCTTGGCTCTACACTCTTGCAAAAACTGGGTTTTATCCATTTCACTTTTTTGTTGCATGCTGCATATCTGAATCCCATTTGCCATGTCGATCATATTTAGGATGCTTTTGCTACTTCCAAGTTCATTTTTATGTAGCAAAAATCAACCACCTTTATTCTGCAGTCTCTAAACCTTATCAATCATGTTCAGAAAGTATTTCTTCATCTCAAGAGAATCCATATTCTCCTTTTACTACTTTATACTCTTTTACCTTCATATTTCCCAACCACATAAAATTTATTTTAATATAAGGTGTGATAAAAGGATCCAGTTTTATTTTGTTTTCCAAATGGATAGATAACTATCCAAACATAATTTCCTGAATAATCCTTTGTTTTTTCCATTGATTTGAAATGCTACATTTATCATATACCAAATTACCATAATAAATTTTTACTATTTGTTTCTGGACTTTCTATTCTGTTTCATTGACTGAATAAATAAATTATTAAGTGATCTACTTATAGTCTACTTAAAGACTTAAAGTCTACTTTAGCATCCAAAAGATGGATTGCCAGTATCAAATTCGGCTTCCACCCTTAACAAACAGCTGTGTTACTCTGGATAAGGCCCTGAACCTCTCTCTGCCTTACTTTCCTCATCAGTAAAATGAGTGTAACAGTAGCTACCTCGTAGGGCTTTTATGGAGTTAGGTAAATGGTCAGCAGTGTATACATGTTACTTATCCTTACCATCATCTCTGAAAGTAAACAAAGAGACACATGATCCCTAACTTCAGGAATTCAGAGACCAATGAAACTGACAGTTATTTCATCAAAGGGCCACAAAATTAATGCACAATGACAAACCACAGTAAATGGATCGAGGGGAACATCATCCAATCCAGCAGATCCAAGAAGGTGCTTCCAAGAGGTAACACCTGAATTAAGGGTTAATGGATGAGCAGCAGTGATGTATCCCCAGGGTGACTACAGGGTGAGCAGCCAAACCAGCCTGCAGGGGTCTGACTGCAGAGGCCCCACATCTGCCTGTTCTGCAGACACTCCTGCATGCTGCCTCCTCCCGGCAACTTTGCAAAGGACTGGTTTCTTCTCACCTTCAACTTTTCAGTTTTTAAATCTTTTTTTTATATTTTTCAATTACAGTTGACATATTTCACTGTGCCAGCTTGAATGGAAGCCCTCAGCTTAATTTAAATCCACATCCTCCAGGATAGAGACTCCATGCCCACCCACTTCTGAAAAGCCTCCGTCTTTGATAAGATAATGATGTTAATCATGTCATACAATCTCATTCACTCAACAGAAACTATTCCAGCTGGAGATATTCTAAGATCCTAGCTTCAGTAAAACACAAGAAGTAGTTCTACATCCTCAAGGCTATCCTCTCTGAATTAAAATATGCAAGTGTCTGTGAAACTATCATTTTTTCTTTTATGTGCAATTAACAGTACCTTTCTCACATTTGAAATTATCTCTGCTGGTAAGAATTTCCCTAACTATACCTGATAAATAATCCTCAAATCTTTCTACGTATGAAAGAGAATGTGGTCTCTCTCCACAACACAATGTCTGGTATGAACTCCATGTCATAGCACACTAGGTTGCACTTGTGACAATGTCTAATTATACATTTGCATGATTGTTGGTCTGTCTTCTATAGTACACTGCCAGTTCCATGAGGACAGTATTTTATTCACCTCTCTATGCTCAAAACAGCACAGAGCCTGGCAGGCAGTCAATTTAATGCCTACTGTTTGTAAGACAGATGGATGACCAGAGTACAGTGTGAGGGGAAATTGGCACTAAATCAGGGCGGTGAGGCAAGGTTTCACATCATACAGGCCCTTAAGCTATTTTGGATTCTGGTCTTTGCAACCAGAGGCCATTAAAAGGTTTTTAGGACAGAAGGGCAAGGACACATCCAGGTTTTGAAAAGATCACTCTGACCAAAATATGACCTTGACTAGAGACAGGAGGGAATGGTGGGAGACCAGTCAGGAGGCTGTGGAGGTAGAGCACCTGAGAGCTGGTCACAGCTTGGATGAGACTGGTTGGTAGGGGTGCTGAGCAGTGGACTGTCTCCAGAACTTCCACAGCATTTTAAAAACTGACATTGTGACAAGTGCCAATATTTCACAGGGATAGATTCGGCATCAGAAGAAAAAAAAAATTCTACATGACTAGTAACCTCAATACAAAATGTGAGAATGTAGAAAAAGTCATTGTCATCAGAGAACTTAAATGTCAAAATGGGAGTGTAAACTGAAATACAGTCTATTCCCCAAAGAGAAGTCCCAGTTCTGAGCAATTTCACTCATCCAAGGGTCATTAATTACCAACCACAAAAAGACAGCTTCTGTGTATTAAATGTATTGAATGTACAAACAATATTATACTAAGACCACAAAGTACAGAGTATAAAGGCCTTTGCACTGCCATATTTGTAACTCGAGAGCACCATGGTTTCTTACTCTTTATTTCTTGAGGCAGAGTCTTCCACTCTGTTTCTCAATGAAGAAGTTAATATTGGCTCCAGAAATTTGAAAAGATTCTAGAGGCTAAAAAAACAAGCTTTTCTCTAGAAATGACTGCACAACCTATTTGTCTCAGAGCTCTAAAGCACTTTTCATGGAAGCCATTGAACAGTGCCAGGCCTCAGAGAAAGCCAAACCATCCATAAAGGAGGCATACTTGTGCCCTACCAGCAGCCACCCTCTGTGCACTGGTTGATCTTGCCAGACGTGTCCTCTCTGGGAGGGGGCTGAAAGCGGCCTGCCATCTCAGTACTGAGGCTATGTTCGATGGCAGTGACTCCTCTGTTCTGCTCTATTTTGTTTGGGGTGGACAGGAGGCAGTACTATTTTTCCATCCATGGCTGCCTAAATTTTACATTTTCTGTACTCAAAATAGAAGCCCACCAGAAGCTACTGACAGTATTCTGCATTCATGTTCAAAGGGGATCACTAGGAATGCCTCCTATCTTCTTAGGGTATTTCTACCTAACTCATTCTTCTTTGTTGGAATGGCATTGTCTCCAAACTTTTGATCGAGGAGCTAAGAAATGACAGGTACGTAGGAGACTCGTGGTTTAAGGGCTGGAGATGAAGCTGAACACTTAGCACCAAATTACTGAGAACATCTCGCAGAAGCACTCTCCTATACCATCCGTGCCCTAGTCACACTATGTCCCTTTATGTGAAACACAGAATCAAAGCCATGACATTAACGTTCATATGGATAAGACTAGGGATCTGGAGGAAGAACTTCATTTAAAAGAAATACCAGCAAAGATCAATATCTGTGTTCTTATTTATGTTGCTTGTAAACTTCTTAGAGGAATAGGAAAAGCATCAATACATTAAGAAGAAACCTAAACAACAGTTTAATTCAGGGTTCAACAGAGCACAACGCAGGTGTTCTAAATAGTTTAAACCTAAATGCCTAATGGAGCAAGCCTGAATCGATTTATAGTTCTAGAACCTGGCTGGAAATTGGGTTTGCTCCTAATCCCAGTGATGGATTGTAAGGTTCTCCTATTCCTTGTTTTCACTTTAAACTGAGGAAGGTAGAGATGGGAATAAGAAATCAAGATGATGGAGAGAGGAAAAAATTAGTGATAGAGATATATCTAATTACAAAACAGAAGGAAGAAAACGTAGAAACACAAACTGCTCATCCATAAGCTTACCAAGCAGGAAAAAATATTGTTTAAATGTTAATTTTAAAAAATATCTTATAGCAATATAGTACAGTGAATGGCATATAAGTTCTCAGTATATTTTAGCTACTATTACAGCTCTTTTTTCCAATATTAGGATAATTGCATATCTGTTTTATGGCCTGCTTTTTTGACTTAGCAATAATCATAAATATTTACCTCCACCAATAAATACTGCCCTATGGACAAAATGGCTGTAGATACTCCGTAGTACACACATATTGTGATTTGCTTTCCTATTCCCTATCATTTTGACATTTAGGTGGTTTCTGATTTTTCACTATAATACATACTAAAGTGAACAACTGTGTACACAAGTTTTTCATGCTTATATATATTTTGTGTGTATTTTTCCTAAAAACAGAATTACAAGCAAGAGAATTGCTGAGCTCCAGAAGTGTTAAAACAGTTTTCACTCCTGCCATCAAACCAGAAGCCGTGTTCCGATACCCTTGCTAACTCAGAATGTTATCCTTTTAATCTGTGTCCATTTAAAGAACAAAAAATATATTATGTTGTTTGATGTCCATGATTTATATTTGTATCCTGGCCACTTGCAATTCTTTCACCTATTGCCTTTCCACATTCTGCTTGAATTTTTCTATCAAAGTGTTCATCTTTATCTTGCTGATCACTGAATGCTTTAGATATTTCTTGGTTTGACATTTAAGGCTGGAACAGAACTCACAGTTGAGAATTGCTGGCTGTTACCAGCTCTATAACTAGCCAGTCTGGATTAAAATCCTGGTTCTGCCACTGAAGGCATGTAACCTTGGTAACTTACTTAACCTTTCTGTGCTTCAGTTTCCTCATCTATAAAATGAGAGTAAGAATGCCTTTGTAGGGTTGTTATGGGTAGTTAATGAGTTATAATAGTGCCTAGCCATGTCAGCCATTTTTACAATTAAGGAAGTTTAAATTTATAAGTTCACAATTTTATGAGGGTATGTTTTAATTTAACTTCTAAATTAACTCTTAAAAATGTGTGATGTAGTTTTAAGCAAAAATAAACTAATTAAAAATATATACACAGGATAAATCCATACAGATATATAGATATATACAGATATAGATATGTAGGAAAAAAAAAACAGGAAGAAAGTATTCATTCAATAAATATCTACTGGATGCCCACCATAAGACAAGCATTGAGGACATAATGAAGGACAGATCAGAATCCCTTTCTTTATACCCATCTGGGAGATACCAATAAGGAAACTGATGCTTGCAGTACAGTGGGCCAAGCACTACATTTAAAAGAAGTACTAAGGGTAGTTTTCATTGCACATGGAAGGGCATTTGACCCACACCAAATGAGAGAAGGGTAAATCTCCCTAAGAAATTATCAAGCTGAGACCTTAAAAAGTAGTGATTACTTGAGTAGAAAAGAGGGAAGAGGAATTTCTGCAAAGAGGACAGCGCAGTGCAAAGGCTCAAAGACAGGTAAGTTTGTGTGCTACAAAGGGAAGATGGAAAAGATACTCAGTATGGATGGAAAATGTAATCACACAGATAAAGAGCTGTGAGACTAGATCTGTAAACAGGGGTCTGATCACAGTCCAAACTCCTTTATGGGATTAATAAGGGCTTTATGCTGGGAGCCATAAGGAGCCACTGAAGAGTTTTAAGCAGAGGAGCAACATTAGATTTTTTCTTTAGAAAAATGACTATAGCTACACTTAAATATGAATCAGAGGGAAACAAGACCAGAAGCATAAAATGTCAGAACTTAAAATTCATATGCAAGATCATATTACCTCAGCTTTGAAATTTAAGAATTGGGGTGGGGGTGGGGTTGAAATCTAGTGACTGGTGACTTGTCTGGGGTCTCACAGGTCCTCAGAATGGGAAAACTAACAGGATATCTGAAGTCTCTGAGCTTCTACTCTTGGGCTTCTATTGATTAGGTTCTACATAGCCTGATGATTACAGAAAGTCTCTCACAATTTTCTAAATGATTTCAAGAGCTTCTCTTGAAGGAGACCTCTGCCTTCCTTCTGAACATTAGGCACAGAATAGACGACTCAGTGCTGCTCTAAAACAAATGACCTCTTTTATGATACATAATCAAATCCCCTGTCCTGGGCAGAAAATTCCTTGATGGTCAGAATATGATCAACAAGTTATGTAGTCAAATTGTGGGAGGGAGTAAGTTTTGAGTGATACAGTTGGTGCAGAACTGTGTCCTCGGTAACACTAATTCCCTCAGTGGGGATAACATTCACTTTAATCTTCTTTCAGTTGTTCTGATTTAGTAAAGGAAAAAGTCTCAGTGTATTTGTTAGGGTATCAACTCTTTGTCTAACATCTGTTAATCTCTTTTTAACAAAAGCAGAATATACCTCAAGTTCACGGATTTACTCAAGCAAGAGTATCTAAGACTTATCTTTTTTGTATGATAATTTCCTATACCTCTCTGATAAGTGATAATGATATTTCCATTTATGAAAGTGATACGATTCATTTTTCAATTAAAGTCAAATCAGTAGTTTAAAGATAAATACAGATGCCAAAAGTTTATGAAGATAAAACTGAACGACAAATTTGGAGAACAGTCAAATTACTCCACCATAACCGTATGAGAAGAGTCTATAGAATGTGACTGCCTAAATTCACTTGAATCATTCATGGTAGCTACCAGCACACACAGTGACACCAAGAAATAAGATCTTATAAAACGCAAGCCAATACATATCACATGATATCATAATAATTCATTGTCTCATAAAAGTAGAGTAATAGTCATCAAATTTAGACAAATGCATTGATAAAAAGACCTTTATGATAAGCTTTCTGTTTAGCATACATGCTTTCATGAAATGGTTTATGTTGAAAATGGATCAAAATGCTTTAAATGTCTTGAGACATAGAAAGTAGCTGAAAGAGCTTGTAAACAATGAATTAAATTCATTTTAATGATCACAAAATACTTGTTGAAAAATTTAAATTTTAAAAAAATAACAAGCTTTCTCATCTTCCACGGGAGCTAGGAAAAAGGAGTTCTCCATGTCTAGATCAAGAAATTTAGAGATGAGATGAATGATGAGCATTATAAGTATCTCTTCGAAAATTCTGGACTTGGTTTAAGGCAAAGGTAATGACCAACAACAAAAAAAAAAAAGGGAAATATCTAAAACTTTTGGATTTGTGAGCTTCAAAAGGATGAAAGAAACAGAATAGTGGATGAGGTAAACACAAAAGAGTTTAGTGGAAAACAATTTTATATTTGTTAAACGTAATTTAAAAGTGGAATAGGAGACAGAACTCATGTACAAGATTGAGTGTAAGAAACAACCGAATCTTTGATAACAGGACATTAACTTTCATGAGTAAAATCTTGATAGCAGTATTGATGAGGAACATCCCCAGAAAGCACCTCCTTCAGTCAGTCTACACATATGATGGAGATGAATCACAGCAATGGGCTTAGGTTTAGAGGTGACTCTTGCCCAGCAGTAGTCACTTACACAGTTTAATGAATAATATAAAAATGGCCAGCAAACTACTGTACACAACTTTCTCCAACATAAAGAAGTACAGCAGGATAACTTCGGTGAGCAGTAAATACTGAGAATGACAAGGGTGAAAGCTGTACCCACTCTGTACTCCATTCGTATAGGACACCTGCCCTTCAGGTGATTTCATCACTCAGACACAGAACCATGTCTGTGTCTTTCCTTGGGCAAGTTGCTCAGCTGACACCAAGTCCTTACAGGACACCTCAGGGTGCCAGAACTCATTGTTTCCAAAATATGTTTGACTCTGTCCATCAGCTGCACCTAGAAAACCATTCAGGGCTTTGGATCCAGGAATCATGTCAAAGAGTATGGAGCTAACACATCACAGACAAATGCTACAATGTGTGCTACATGCATCTGTGATCCTCATAAACAACTCTGAACAGTTCCAAATCACCATGCAGCTGTCTCATGTATCCACAGCAGGTAAGAGCATTTCACTGTGCCTATGCTAGCCTTGGCCTTCCCCAAGCACAGAAGAGTCAGCCATGCTATTCACCAGTGAAAATCTATGATGCCTTGTTGGAGACTAATAATTCAAAAACCTCTTCACAGTTCTACAATCTCTCCATTCCAAGATTGATGAAACTGTCACTGCACTACCAGCCCGCCAAGATAAGAAGCTGCTCAGAAAGTAGTTAACAGTCTCACTGTTTAAAACCAATCAGGGACCACAAAAAGAAAGAAAGGAAAGTAAGGGAAGGGAGAGAAGGGAGGGAGGGAGGGAAGAAGGAAGGGAGAGAAAAAAAATAAGACCTTGAGTTTCACCAGAGATAAATATCTACATATCAAAAAGTCTAACATTATAAGAAAAAAAAACCCTGAAAAATATAAAATGTATTTTTAAAAAGGTATATGGAACACTGAACCTTATGTAATAGGAATTGATTCAACAAACTAGACAAAATTTACATGTCTGTATGTATGTTGTATATGTATATATATGTATGCTTATGAGTATGTGTATATATACTCATATACTCATATACTCATAAGCATGCATATAAATTAATGTGTTATAGACACAGGGATGACAAAGACTTCTAGCTTCTTACCGACACCTACTTCTACATTGCCAGACTACAGTTTCTAACCTCTTTCCTTCTCCCATTGTACTTAGATGTACCATAGTTTGGCCACGTTACAAGTTACAGCCAACTGAACACAAACAGAAGTGATTGTTCCTTCTATTAGTTTTCTGTTGTTTTATTAGCTCATAGTTCTACAGGTCAGAAGTCTGGACTAGCTTGACTGGGTTCTCTGCTCAGGATCTCATAAGGCCAAAATCAGGGTGTGAGCTAAACTGGGTTCCCATCTACAGGCTCTGGGGAAGGATTCCTTTCCATTCAGGTTGCTGGCAGAATCCAGTTCCTTGAAGCTGTGGGTTTAGGGTCTCTGTTTCCTAGCTGGCTGTCATATAAGAGCTAGTTTCTACTCCTACAGACTGACTGCATTCCTCCATCTTTAAACAGCAACAGCACATCCAGTCCTCACACTTCCAGTCTCTCTGACTTCTCCTTCTGCTACCAGCCAGAGAAAATGCTCAGATTTTAAAGGGTTCATGTGATTACAGTAAGCCCAATCATAAAATCTCCCTTTTGCCATAAAAAGTAACAATCCCAGAAGTCACATCTTTTCATAGTGACAGGCTGACTCACACTCAAAGGGGAAGGGATTATCCAAAAGGGAGGGTCACTGTAGGTCTTAGCATTCTGCCTACCACAACTCTCCTCCAGGCCTGGCCCATGAAAATCTCTCATTCTAGTTCCAATATACTCTTTCCCTTTGGCAACTTTAAACGCCATGTGTTAAAGATGGCGCAACTCCAGTCATCACTGAAGCAGATAGGAAATAAGAATGAAACAAGCTTTGAGCAACAAAGATCCATTAAGACTTCTGGGTTAAACTAAAGCCTTAGGCCCTCTTGCAAATTTTCGGTTAACGGAACCAAATTAACCAGCTGAAAACTAAATCTAAAAAAGAACTTCCATTGTGGTAATGGGCAAACGAAACTGACAAGAAGAAAACAGAGATCTTCTAAGTTTTTAAAGGAATTTTATTGCCCTAATCATCCAGGAGCCATAAGCAGATAAAAGCCTGTAAGTATAAAGTGATCCCCAAATTTTAATAAACAGAAAGCTGACTTAAAAAGCTGTGCATCTCCTAAAAAGGCCACAATTCCCATCACCTTCCTGAAGTTTGACCACATAGAAGAAAGAACAAGAGTTCTTCCTAGATTGCAGAACCAGGTTAAAACCAAGGAACTGCCTCTACTGCAGGGATTGGGGACTTCACAATGCTTATCCAACAGGGGGCATCACTGTCATGGACAATAACTACTATAACTCCCATTCTTTTCTTTCCCAAATGGGAACGTTCGCTATGGACAACATATAGTATACATTAAAAGGCACAGGCAGACTATCCAAATGAGCATAACAAGCATGTACCTTGATACTAAGATAGCTCTTAGCATTATAGAACTGTTCCAATTGGGATCTATGGGGAAAAATTCAGTTTGAATTAGAAGAAAAATATTTATATTCCTTTCAGATATCGTAACTCAGAAGAGGTCAGAGAATACTGCCTAGTGGTTGTTCAGAGACCTAAGCACCTAAGCAAATCTTCTAGGAGCTAGGTGGTTCTTCTCAAGAACTACAGACAGCTTCTCTGTAGTTATCCATACCATATGCGATGTGACCCCAGGGGGAGTGGTAGGGTAAAGCAACTAGAACATCGTATTCTGAATTTAGTTGTACTAAATGTAAAATCCTCATAAGTAGTAAAGCTACTTCTTGAAGCATCAGACTCAGCTGATATTAGTATCATTTGAAAATATTTTGTTGATAGTCTGAAAGAACATTTGACATGGTCTCACAATCATGACATTTTAATAGATATAGCTAATAGTGTTCTTCTTAGTCTTCAGTATTCATTATAGACCATACAGATCACTCTTAAACATTTGGGCTCCAAGATGACTATGAAAATAAAGACATCTAACCAAAAAAAAAAAAAAAAACCCTGAGAAAAGTTACTGTAAAATTTTAAAACTTCGTATTTTGTCTCCTGCTGCCTTAACATCCCTCCCACACACAAGCTGTGAGCACCTCACACAGGCGAACAAGTATGCCAAGTATGAAAAGGTGGACCCATCACAAGTTCGCCCACCGCTGACCATGACCAAATAACATTCAAATGCACCGAGGAAATCCCCCTTATGCCTTGCCTTCTCTTATGCACTCCATCCTGATCTTCAATAAAGGCACAAACCCAGGGTCCTCGTGCTCTTTCTTGGCTCCCCACATGCTTGGTTGAGCCTACTCCTTTGGCCCTCCTCCCATGGGGCCCCCTGTCAGTGTGCAGTAACTCTGTCTTTCTAGGACCTGTAAGTATAATAAATTTTGCTTTCCTGCACCTCTCTGTGACCCCCTTGTGGCCATACCTAACTGATAATCACAAAAAAGAATGCAGAACAGGGTACAAAGGGTTAAAAGAACAGAAAGGAGGGGGTGGGAAGGAAGTCAAGGAAATCCTTTGATTTCTTATTCCCAGTGTCTTGCCCATTTGGCATTGACTTAGGAAGGAATGATCATTTCTAGGAAAGCCCCACTGCCTTAGACTCTGAAGTTGTTCTTGAATTCCACATGGCCCAATTGTCATGACAGGTTTCCCCTGCTTTTTGAAAGTTCATGTTATGCCACTCACTTTTATGGAAAACTTACATTAGCACCTGAGGATTTCTGCTTTTACAAAAAAAGGCAAAAAGTGAATGTTCAGAGTTTGTTTTGCACTGAGCTGTTACAGAGGCAGCATGCCCCCAGCAGCTAGTAGTGGCCCCACCAAGTTCCTTCCCCAGGAACCACACTCAGCATCTCAGCATCAAGCCACCAGAGCTTTGAACTGTGTCTTTGAGCATCTGTGTTTTATCATGACTTCTTCTGTGCTTGTTAGCAAGATGTGTCCTAAGGGATCAGAAAAGATTAAGGGAACTTTGTAAGAGTGTTACACTTAGCACAAAACTGGATGTAATTAAGAATTTTGATTATAGTGAATGATATAGACATTGTTCATGCACTGAATTTTGGATTTGGGAACCCTCAAACATTTTTTTCATATGAATTACTGGTGATTACAACTTTGCTTTACACCACTTCTGCTTGTAAAAGGTTTCATAGGAATGCTCTACTTCTGAATAGCCGGGAAAACCTATATTCACCTATCAATAGATCTTGCCCTTCTCTCTCACTTCCTCAAACTACCCACTCTAAAGAAAGCTCTAGGGTTTCCTGATGCCCTGGGAATCTGTATGCAGCACAAGAGGCTTGGCAGAACGGAATCTGCTCTGCAAGCATAAACATGCCCTAATGTGACATTTTTCCTCAAAATAGTCACCATTTTTCTCAATCAAGTCTTGCCATTTTCAAGAGTATTTCTAATGAATTTGGGAGATACTTTAAAATTTTCCAAGTAGACTGAAATCGAAATTCATATAAACTCAATTTAAAATATTAAAGAATCGCTGTGGGGGAAAAAACCTTGCAATTATATAACTGTGTCAACAAAAACTTTGATCAAGAAGAATCTCGGTCTCAAGGGAAATTATTTGCGGTTGCCACATTTATTTCAAACACCTCCCATGTCCATTAGCCAAGTGTATCAGTCATTTTGAGCTCATTAACAACTTTTTTTTAACATGGTTCAAGCTAACCTTATTATGCAAGCATGGCATTCTCACAAACATTATCTCATTCAATCCTGACACCTCTGGAAAGGTTTTTTAATTATCTGATTGCCCCTAAAATTAGTTCAGAGGAGGTTGCATTCTGATCAGACATTCTAAAGCTCAGTAATAGAATGGATTGATAATTATTTTAAGAACTACCCCATTCTTTCCTGATAACATGATCAATTTTTTACTATGTAGTTTTACTTTGGGAGAGGAGAGGTAAGAGTTAGAAATTCCTTTAGGAAGCTGGTGATAGGCTAGGGACACCTTCCCTCAGAAAAATGCACATATAAAATGAGACATATAATTTTAGAAAATACATAGGCCCTCTGCAGCCTAATATGGACCCCAGCTAAGAACCTGACAAAGGGTGCAGGTATAGGAACCTGGTGTCAACCAATAAGCCATACTTGAGATTTTGAGAGTAGCAGAAAGCTTAGAGCAGGCAATTAAGTAATTGAGAACCTCATACAGATAAATTACTTAATATTTAATTAAATACCTTAATGTTTTAAGTCTCACCAAATCAACAAATGCATAAAGAGATTTATGTAACATTCTCCAGAGCAAAACATCTATATAAAACACAGCATTTTAAATGTGATGAAAGCATGAAGAAATTAGTTAAAATGGAAAGGCACAGAATACCAATGTAATTAAATTTTTCCAGTTGAAGAATTTGAGTGTGACAATAATCAAATACTAGACTATATCATAACAACCACATGAGTTTCATCATTAAAAAAAAATTAGTAGATAGAGTCTGTAATAGATATTTATCCCAACCAAACTCATTGGAAGATGCACATTTCATTTAATAGAAAGTTATTTTTTGCAGACTGAATTGTCCTTTTAAATGTTGGCTCAAATACAGTATTTAGAAGGATACTGTGGTAATTCTTTTATGAAAATAATGACTGTTATAAGTTGAATTATGCCCCTCCATTCATATGTTGCAGTCTTGTCCCCCAGCACCTCAGAATGTAACCTTATTCAGAATTAGGATCATTGTAGATCTAATTGCTTAAGATGAGGTCATACTGGAATAGAGTCCCAATTCAATATGACTGGTGTGCATACAAAAAGGGGAAGTTTGGATACAAACAGACAGAGAGGGAGAACACTATGTGAACATGAAGACGGAGATCTGTGTAATGTGTCTACAGGAGTACCTAGGTTCGGTTCCAGACCATAATAAAGCAAGTAACACAATAAAGATAGTAATATACTCGCTTGTGGAGAGTCTTGCCTTCAATTTGTTTAAAAAAAAAAAAAAAAAAAAAACACAACATCATTTTCAATAAACTCGATAAAGTGAAGCACAATGAAAACAGGTATTAGGTGTATGAGCCAAGAAAAGCCAAAGATTGCCAACTAACTATTAGAAGGTAGAAGGGAGCATACTCTTGCCTAGTGCCTTCAGAGGGAACATGGCCCTACTGATACCATGACCTCAGACTTCATGTCTCCAGAAGTGTGAGACCCTTTTTTAAGGTGCTCGGTTTGTGATTCTTCGTTATAGCAGCTCCAGCAAACTAATAGAATGACCTAATGAATTTTACTTTTTAACAGACTTTCCCCTGTTATTATAAAGCAAGTTATAGCTACATCAAATGCTTCATAAAGTAAAATAAAAATTTTATATATATATGTAATATATATATATTTTTTTAAGAACAGCATGTTAATTGGAACCAGACAGCTATTTTTACCTAATCTGTTGCCAGTGGGGGAAAAAAATGACATTATTCTCGCTAACATTAAATCTCAAACTCATTAAAATTAGAATACATGCTCATTTGCCCTATTTTACGGGGGTGGGGGGAAAAGCATCTTATTCTAATTGCATGGTAAATTACATCTTTATAAGCAATAAATATCGTTTATTAAAATAAAATGATCAATTTTTGCTAACTTAATATATTCTAAGCTAAAAGGCTTTTCCACTCTAGTAAATTTTATTTGGCAAAAGTATTTCTTTTACCTTCAAGTAGCTGATATACTGAAAATAACTGTCAGCAACAAGGTAGAAATAATCAGTTCTAAACCAAGAGAACACTTCTGACACACCTAATGAAAGATTTCAAATTAGTGGGCAAACACTAAAAGTACATGGCTTTATTCATACGAATATCATCCTTCACTAACATAAGCAAAAACTAAATTTCACAGAAACAGGAGAAATGTTTGCCTGAAGAGGGGTCTTCCACTTAGAAACATAGGTTATCTAATCCAACATATCTATTCTCAAATGGAAATAATTCTATTAATAATTCTATAAAGCTTCCTCTGCAGATAAGATCAGGTTCATGAGCTACATGGGAAAAATGGCTTTAAGAGTGAAACATGACTATTTCCTCTAACATCTTTGTCATGTACAAACATTAGTGCTGGCTTTACACACCCTTCAAAATACACATGCATGCACAGAATGACCTTTGCCTTGGGCTTTCTAAAATTGTTACATTAAGCAATGGATAAGAGACTGTGTGGTGTTTCACTTGGAAAGGCTTTTCAGTAAAAAGAAGAAAATGATGCATTGATTCTGCATCTGGATTCAGTTTGATAAATACTAATCACAAGTAGACCTCCAATGATCTAAGAAGTTCTTTCTCATCACAATTCCAGTTTTGTGTTCTGAACACTCAGAGCTACATAGAACTTCAGGATTTAGCTGAAATGGATCCTTCTAATTCTTTTAAGGCAGCAAAGCTAAAAATTCCAGCTTCTATAATTTCCTCATGTTTCATAATTATCAATTAAAGGATAATATTTTATCCCAATAAAATTATGTTAATGTTAATAGCATTTATTGAATACTTTGTGCGTGTTCTACAAACTCATTTATGTTCACTTCGATTCTAAGAAATGGCTATTATCCTCGTTTTTAGCAAGGGCAGATTAAGAAGTTAAATAACCTGCTCAAGGTCACAGACAGTAGAGGAGGGGTCAAGCCCTAGCCTTTCCCACTCTAAAGCCAAAGTTCCCAGATGCCTTTTAGGGCACCAAAATTTGCAAAGAAGTCCTCAGAATCAATGTAAAAAACAAACAAACAAACAAACAAAAACAACTGTGGTGTTGGTAACTTCAGTGTTGATGTCTGCTTTAGAGAAGTGACAGGTATCTGAAATAAAAAAGGTGTGACACCAAAAAATCTCCTGCCTGAGAACTTCTGGACAGCACATATGTTGGTTCTGTAAAACTGAAGAAATTCAAAGTAAAAAGTTATGAAAGGCCTTCCAAATTACACCAATACACTTATATTTACAAACAATTCTGGCTGAGGTTTCAGAAAGAGCCCATTTGAAAAGCAAACGTGCTTATACTGATGGGCATTTTTACTGAAACTGTCTTAGTTTCTTCGATTTCCCAAATTGACAGAAATAACTGGTTCTATAAAGGCAAGTCTGTGGTGACAAAGATAGCACGTGGGTGGACACAAGAGGAATTTCATGCTGCTCTGTCACCCTAATTTATCACAATTCTCACCTTTTCTGGATGTAGTTTATAACAAGAATGTTACTGTAGTAACCTGGGAAGAACCTCACTACTTCTAAGGAATTAAGAGAAAGATCAGTATTAATTAAAGGCTAATCTATGAAACAAATATTTAAGGCTAAATTATGAGAACTATTTAAAGAACTCAACAAAGCCCTTAGCTAAAGATCCCTTAAACTAGAACTGTTTCAGAAGGATTAAAAAAAAAAAAAATAGTAACCATATTCATTATATAAGAAATAGGTCACATTTTAAGTATTCATTTACTTCTTCATATATAAAATTCTTCGCCCAGATCCAATGAGATTTAAATTAGAATCTGAATAACTTTTATTATAACAGCTTATTAACTGCATAGAGAAAGATAGCCACATCCAGGATGTAAAAGGCTCACTAAAAATAAAATTTAAAAATTTGCTAAGGCTGCAACCCCTTGGGAAATTTTTAAAGACACGCAGACTGCTCTGGTCAAGCCTTGGCCTCAAAGGAGTTTGACGACCGAGTTCCCCAAGGAAAAGTTAATGCATGAGCTTTCCAGAAGGAAGCCCCATCCTCCCATTCCTCTGAGCCTGCAGACGACCGTGGAAGGAGGGATTCAAGAAACCACAGGGGAAGAGCACGGCCCGCGGACATCTCCGCAGCCTCCCCCAGTGCGGGCCACCGCTCGTGCCAGCACATCCCGGGACAGCCGGGAGCACCGACACCGCAAGGTCACGGGGAAAGAGGCGACTTTACATAATCTCGCGCCGCCGGGGCAACTGCACGCCGCGGTACCCTCCCTGTCGCGCCCGGCTGGGAGGTGCGGAGGCGGCGCGCGGGCGACAAGACGGGACATCGGGGACCCGCCGGCGCCCACCGCACCGCACGAAGGGCGGGCTCTCAGACCCGGGATGCGCGGCGGGCGAGGCGGGCGACGCAGGACGCAGCCGGGGCGGGCTCGGGGCGGGCCGGGGTCCCCATGCTGCCCACGGCTGCAAGCTTCCAGCGCGCCCCTCGCGGCTCCGCCCGGGACCGCTCCGCGGAGCACCTGTCACGAGTCTTACCTGCGTGGCTTTATGGAATTGCTTCTTGAGCCCGGCCACCGACATGGTGCGGGAGGACGCGCAGGCGGCGGCGGCTGCGGGAAGAAGGCGGCAGCAGAGCGGGGCAGGAGAGCCGAGCCGGGCGGCGCGCTCGCCGGGCCGCCGCTCGTCGTGCCGCCGCCGGGGCTGTGGGCGCGTGGGCGCGGAGCCGCGCGGGACGCGGGCTCGTGCGGAGAGACACCCTGACGTCAGGGGCGGGTGATGCGGCCTCTTAAAGGGGACGCGGGAAGCCCCGCCCCGCCCCGGGCGTGGGGCCGGCGGGCAGGTGCTGCGGCGAGCGCTACCTGGGCGCCGGCGCGGGACAGGCGGACCTGGCTCTGTGGCGCTTGCAGGTCTGCTGCCTGGTTAGAGGGCCAAGGGCGTTCTCCCACCCCGGGAGTGTCGTTCGTACCCCCGCGGACTGCGGACGAGTCCCCGCAGCTTCGTACCCCGGGCAGCGGACACGGCTCAGATGATTTGCTTGGCTTCCAGGTAGCCTGAAAGGCGCTCCCTGCCCTCTGTGCCCGGCCTCTCTGGAGCCTGGAAAGGAGGAGTCGCTTTCTATCTGGGGTAATGAATAAATCATTGCTCTATCTCTGCCTTGCCCCTACTGACTGGTCACAGAAGACATTTCTCTGCCCTGGTTTCAGTAGCCATAAACCAGCACAACGTTAGGAAAAACCACCAACCTTTTATTTTATTTTTTGGGGTCTGATACAACTTAACGACTTAAAAACAATAAAATATTTTTAAAACCCTAAAGTTGGTTAGGTAAATAAAATTGAAATGGGCTATTACTACAGTAATAACATTTAATCCTGTTTACAGATATGGAAAAGCTCAAATATAAACTGGGCTTTCACTTATGACAGTGGATTTTGACTTTTTAATCTAAAATAAGCATTATATAATGTGCAAAGCATGCTAATACTAAGTTGTACAAATATGATGTATGTAACAAAGTATATATGGCAGGGCTAAAGTGAAACTCTAGTAGAATTTAATTTGGTAGCAAAGCATCACTACATGTCTTCCATGTTCTGGTAATTAGCCACTTTCTGGGACTGAGGAGCACATAGGAAAGAACTTGAACTCTGTCCCTACGTAGGGACAAAAGTTATAAGGAGGAGAAGCCAGAGTGACAGAAGCCAAGATGAAAGACATTGCCAAGAATGAATAAGGGAAGAACATAACAGAATGAGAGTACTAGGAATACCCTTGATTACATCCACAACCCCTGCTGCCTGGAAGGAACCGTAGATCCCACCGCCACCTTTCTAGTCAGACTGCTTAGGCACAGGATGAACAACTGATACAAGGGGATCCTGTCCAGCTAGGCCAATAATAGTCCTTGATAATGTGAACTGAAACGCATAAGAGTCAAGCAGATAGTGATGGATAATGGAGCAGTAAGAGCACATGGACTTGTGACCCAATCTACAGAGAGAAATCAGACAAGAGGAACAAATATCCAAAGTGGTAGTCATTACTGATGCCCATGTGCCTTCTAGATACGTACATGGCAGAACTGCACTTTCCAAACCTCTTGTGCTTAAGTGGGGGGCACTGTGACAAGCTTTAACTAGTGAGTTAGGAAACAAGGGGATTGTCACTTCTTGGCAGAGAATTTAACTGTTGGGATGAAGCGCTACCAAGCTCTCTTTTCCCTCTGCAACTATATTCTAGATAGTTTTGGTCTGCCAACCAGAATCCAGAGTGAAAAGGAAGCAGGGAAAACTGCCCAGCTGATGTTCAACAGACCTTTAGCATGAGTGAGAAATAAACCTGAGTAATTTTAATCCACTGAATCTGGAGTTGTTGCTGTGGCAAAACTAGTCCATCCCAAGTGATGCACAGAAGGAACATGCTTTCCCATTTTCCAGAAAATAAAGGGACATTTTCCCATTCTTGCCATGGCCCATGTGTATTTTATTTTTTGTCATTAGATGTCCATGAAGTAAGTTGCCTGTTTTATTTTTACAAACAGCATCAGTGAAGTTGGGGTGAGGTGTTTTCTCTTTTTTTGCAGCCTCACTGAAGCAGTGGGCAGACTTTAACCCTGGGCCCAAGGGTCAGAGGATATAGTGGCACCATGCACTGACCATACTCTCTGACCTTTTCCCTTCATTTTCCTTCCCAGCTAGAGTGCTAGAGAGGGTGAAGAGTAAGCTCTAGTAATCCATTCTAAAGGAATGTCAGGGCAAGGGCCAATCTGTGTCTCAGAGAAACATCAGACAGGGAAGGATGAAAGTCCTGCCAATGGATAGGTGGGGCTACTGATTCATCGGAGTCTAAGACAAACTATTAAAATGATCTGATTGAAGCCCCATGAAGTGGCACCTCCAGGGCACACTTACTCCTATAAGGCCCACCATGGTGATTATCAGATTGCTGACATTAGAAAACTCTGAGAAAAGATTACCATAAAATGCTAATAGTGGTCATGCCACTGGAACAGCCCTCAAACCTCAGTGTGCATCAGAACCCCTTGGAGGACTTGTTAAAGCACAAATTGCTGGGCCACATCCCCAGTCTCTGATTCACTAGGTCTAGGTGGAGACCAAGAATGTGCATTTCTAACAAGTCCCCAGGTGATACTAATGCTCTGGTCTGGGGACCACACATTGAAAACCACTGGGCTTTAGTGGAGCTATTTCGACTGAACATTTTTTCTCTGTCCTCTCCATTTTTAAAATGCTTTCCTATTATATAATAGAAAAAGTATTTTATAGTTAATTTTTCTCACCTTGTCCCTGATCTGAAAAATGGAACATTTTCATAGAGGGATGAGTCTTAGTTGAAACCGCTAAGAGATAAAGCAACTAATCTACAAAGTGGAAAGGCCTGAGATTCACAAGCCCTCTTCTCTAACTATAAAAAGTGTGAAATGGGGACCTGAAGCATCTCCTCAGAACTTCGATACTTCACTGAACCCTAAATTAAACAAAAACAAGTCTCTGTCTTTCTCTAGCTCTTTTCATTCACCAACTTAAAAGGCTTATTCTGCTATACATCAAAGGAACTACGTTGGGAGAAAAAACTAAAATATTTTAAATCCTTTTGAAACTGGTTAATTCTCCCAGGTATCCTCTGGCTCTCATGTAAATCCAATATTTCTATTGAAGCCACAGTTTATACTTATGTAGCTATTTGAGATGTTACCTCTAAAAGAGATTTGTTGAGCTCCTCCTAGCAGGCATCATGTTAGGAGGTTTGGGGGATGGTAAGGTGAAATGCCAAGATGAGTATGGACTAGACCTTGAACCCCAAGGAGTTTCCAGGCCAGTGATGCAAGATACACTTCCTATAGACAGCTACTATAACTTGAATATAGAGGGATAAATGCACTGGACATTGAAAAATTTCAAACATGAGTGCCCTCTTTGGTTGCACAGAAGCTTTGACAGAGGCTCTATGGAGAAATGCAGAAGCACAATGCAGGAAAAGGAGAATCTAAAGTCAAGGAGGAGAAACTTTGTTTAATAAGAGGTGTTTGTAATTCAACATGCTGCCCTCTCCTTTCCTGAGATCAAATCAATATAAAATGGTAAATAAACCTACATCTACTTTAAAATGTTCCAATTAAATGAAACTCCCACACAGCACCACCTCACTAATTGGGCAGGAAATTCATGGTCAGCAATAATTCCATCACATCATTCATGCACTATTTCTCCTTGCATTATGACAAAGCTTCTGGCAAATATCGGTCCTCTAGTTTTCACAGAGCCACTGCATCCCTGGCACATTTCAGAGGGCCCCTTGTGCTGAAGATGCAGAGGACAAACAGCAGCTCTCATCTCACCTCCCTCTGGCCCACACAAGGACAAACTGTTCCTGACTTTATGTGTAAGCTCATTAAGCACAAGAAACAGTAAAGAAGAGGCATTAAATCCCAACTTCTTGTTTTACAGATGAGAAAACAGAAGCAATGAAGGGAAATGTCTTACTCATTATAACTTTTACTGTTACCACTTCTGGTCTCAATTCAGGGCAGAGTCTCCATTCAGTATTAATTAATATAGATGAGAAGGAATAAATGAAAGATTGAACAATTTATCACTGTCACTGATGCCATATTCTTGCCACATTGCATCTGATGTTCAACAGCCCTCACCCGCCAGTCCCATATTAAAGCATGGATTGTGCAGGACCCAGGCAGGTGTTCTGGTGTAACTAGTACTTAACATAAGATTTTGTGCCTTTGGATGCTGCCAGTAGCCTTGGGCCTCCATGCCTCCATCCAACATGGACAGGGCTCGCAAGCTTTTCCCTAGCGATGGGAAATCAAGGGAAAGACTACCTTTATTTCCTTACTTTTAGGTTTGTCGCTTACCACCCATCCTATGATAGACACAGAGAGAAGCACACCTCTCTTTTCTCTTTAGATGTGGAATGTGTGGGTCTTTCTCTCTGCCCTCCCCACCTTTTCTTTTCTCCCACAAAGCCCTCTCCCTCCAAAGAACAGGAGCCTCCCCCTGTAAAAACTTCATTTAGCTAAACTCTATTAATCCAATCACACGAAGTGGAAGAGGAGGGGGCTTAGTCAAGTGGGTGACTCACACTAGGCTTTTTTATATCTAGGTCCCTTTCATTATTTACATCCCAGCTTGAAATGCAAACTCTTGCCACTTCCACTGCTTTTCCTTTGAAGTCTTTCTCCAACCTTCTAATCCCATGTCTTCTCTTCATTTGTGGAATCCTGAAGCCCTGATTGTGCACCTCTACCATGAACTTGGTCTAACATGTATTGTAGATATTGATATATAGTATTAGATTCTTAACTCTTTGAGTGTAGGGCCTTATCTTTACTTTTACAACTCTTAGCAGATAATATAAACACCCACTAGATATAGGCTAATTGAAACTTTAAAAGCTAGATCCAGCAGAGGGCAAGCCTGGAACTAGTTGAACTTCTCTCTGTCTGAGCAGACTTTTGAAGGTCATTGTTACTGCTCCCTCGCCCTATCCACGCCTGGAGCTCCAGGTTCCTGTCAATTCTGCGAGTCCCTGATGACCTTCCCATAAATTCTCTCATTCGGCTAGTATTGCTTTCTGTTACTATTTTCTTTCAATTACATTTGACATTTAATTTTATTTTATATTAGTTTCAGGTATACATTTATACAATTTACAAAGGATAGTGGTTAGACATTTATACAATTTACAAAGTGATCCCTTCAATTAATCTGTTACTTGCAATTAATAAACTCTAAGTGATACATCCCCTCTACCCACCCCTACCCCTGCAATAATTTCTAATCTCAGTTCCACTTCTTGCTCAGATCTAGCAACCCAAATATAGCAATTTAGGCAAATATAGTTCCTGCTAAGCACTGTATTAGGCTCCCTTCTCAGACAAGGATAGATAGATTGAGTGACAAGGAATATAGTCGTTTAGCAAGTGTCAATTCTCCCTGTAAGACATTGACATTCTGATTTACAAATCAAACCTTTAGTTTATTTGATTAGTATCTGTCAAGCTGACAAGGGCCAGAACTTCACAAGCCCCTAGGAGTTGGCAGCTGAACAAATAAATAAATGCCAAGCAACTGGACTCTGAGATAGCAGTACCCATTCCTGGAATGAGGACAAACTTATTTAAGTGTAAATTGTTAGGGCATCCTTACCATTGGCTTATTTATTCTATTCCTGGATAGATATTATCATTAGAGATTCTGAAGGCATGTTGTTAACCCTGTATGTAGAATTTGGCTAGTCAGCCTGTTAAAGCATGTGTTATAAAGGCCAAGATCTATTTTAGTTGCTAGTTAGCCATGCAGAGAAAAGCTATTCTTATTCACATTATGCTTTCTACTCTGTCATCTCAAGGGTGCATTCTCTTAATTACAGAAAAGTTCAGGTAAGAAAGAAATGATAATTTAGCTCAGCAAAAACCTGTCAGCAATACTAAGAATGCAGAGTACAACCTTCCAATATACTGTCAGCATCAGCTTTATATATGAAAAAAATGTATTCCACTTTAGTATTTTTATTAAAAATACATTTTAAAGGGGGATAAAAGGATAGACAATTTACATATGTTTAAATAGACCACTTACCTTTGATTATTTGAGGGTTTTTTCTTTTTTCATTTTAAGACATTTTTGGTGGTTTTATTAAATGTGCACAACTTGTATTTTCTCTGGTCCACATATATAAGGCTGACTTCAATGACAAGTCAAAAATAAAGCACTATTTTCAAATGGCATTTCAAAAATTTAAGTTAACATTAAAACATCACCCTCTCAAGAACACCAATTTTCAATCAACAGGACAAGTAATAATAAATGTTGGAGAGGATGCAGAAAAAAAATGAACCCTCATACACTGCTGGTGGGACTGCAAATTGGTACAGTCACTATGGAAAACAGTCTGGAGTTTCCTCAAAAAACTAAGAATTGATCTTCTATATGATCCAGCAATCCCTCTACTGGGTATTTACCCCACAGACTTGAAAACCTATATCTGAAAAGATATTTGCACACCAATATTCATACCAGCATTATTCACAGTGGCCAGGACGAGGAAACAACCGATGTGTCCAATGACTGATGATTGGATAAAGAAGCGGTGGTACATATATACAATGGAATATTACTCAGCCATAAGAAGAGATGAAATACTGCCATTTGTGACAACATGGATGGACCTCGAGATAATCATGCTAAGAGAAATAAGCCAGACAGAAAAAGTTGAAAACCACATGATATCACTTATATGTGGAATATAAACCTAAAAGTTACAAATAAACAGGACAAATAGAGACTCATGGACATGAACTATAGACTAGTGGTTACCAAAAGATAGGGAGTGGGAGAGAAGTGAGGAGGTAGATGGGGTAAAAGGGGTCAAATATGTGGTGATAGAAAGAAATCTAACTATGGGAGGTGAACACAGTATAAATATACATATACCTTACTGTTAAAATGTACAGCTGAAACTTATTGGATTTAGTCAACCAAATGTCACCATAAAAAATAAATTAATTAAAAAAATAAAAGAATACCAATTTTTTCTCTCAAGGTCCAGTCAGGAAGTTTGCCATGTAGGAAGTTCTATACTCTTTCAGGACCCCTTCTAAGGCTGACTTAGTTGTGCTTTCCCATAAATCTTCCTCAAGTGTCTAATCCTATGGTGCTCAATCTGTGGTCCCCAGACCAGCAGCATCAACATCACTGGAAATTGGTTAGATTAGCAAACTATCAAGGTCCCACCCCAGACCTACTTGACAAATGGCTCTGGGGCGAGGCCATGCTATCTGTGATTTAACAAGTCTTCTAGGTGATTCTGATGCATGTTCAAGTTTGGGAGCCACTGGTCTCCAAGCTGTAGTGGTCATGCTGGGGGTGGGCGGAGTGAAAGTCTCGGGAATACCCCTAAGGCCAGAAGGCTCAGGCAGCCAAACATAAAGCCTTTCTCTTGCAGAAGCCCATTGGATGGTCACAATAGGAAGCTATTATTATTTTTATTCTACAAGAAAAGAAGTTGAGACAAAATTATTAAGCAGTTTGGCTGGAGATTTGGGGCCTGTATCAGTTTGCCAAGTCTGCTATAATAAATTGCCACAAACCAGGTGGCTTGAAACAACAGAAATTCACCTCTTACAGTTTTGAGGCTAAAAGTTCAAACTGAAGGTGTCAGTAGGGTTGATTCCTTCTGAGGGTTGTGAGAGAGAGTCTCTTCTGTGCCCCTCACCTTGCTTCAGGTGACGGCCAGCAATACTTGTTATTAGTTGGCTTCTAGATGCTGCACTCCAATTACTGCCTCTGTCTTCCAATGGTGTTCTATAGCCTGTGTGTATCATGTCTAAAATTTGCATTTATAAGGACACCAGTTATATTGGATTAAGAGCCTACTTTATTCTAGTATTACCTCATCTAAATTATATTTAGCTAATTATATTTGCAGTGAACCTATTTCCAAATAAAGATAATTTGTAGGTGACACAGCTCAACCCCTAACAGGGCTCAGGACACCTATTGAGAACACTTCTCATTCCTCAGCATTTAAACCTCTCCCTGATGTCAGGAGCACAGAGGTCCTTGTTTAATGCTACTGGAAGAGAAAAAGTTACAAAGAGAGATACATTACTTACTACCTTCACAAACCAATGATGTTTATGTGCATTAACTTAGGTTCTTTTCTGGGACCCTTCTCCCCCAAGCCATATCAAGTATATTTAAAAATAATAGTTTCCTTCTATTTCTTGAGTTGATAGCTGGCTATTAAAAGACATAGTTTAAAGGAAAGAACATACTAGCTAAAGACATAATTTAAAGGAGAGATCCATCATCTATCTCACATTTTTCTGTGCTCCCTTTGGCTTTGGCCATATGGACAACCAACTCTGGGCAGTACGGGATACTCACTAGGCCTGGAGAAAGAGAACTTAAATTCAGAAAACTATAAATTCTATAGTTTTGGCTAAGCCTTTTTGGGCTCACAGATCTTCCTAAAGAAAAACAGCAGATGTCTGTGATCCACTTATGAGCAATTCTGACAGCTAAGCATAAGGAGCAGAGATGGAGCTGGTGATTGAGTATCCACCAGCATACCTCTCACACTCCACCTTCAGGAAGCACTGTTAGCCTGAGAATGCACCTTACACTTCAGCAATTTCTGTTTAAGGTTTTTGCTAGCCAAAAAAATGATAGAGCTCTCAAACCTTGATTTTATCATGAAATTCTTTTAACTACAAGTAAACACTGAGAAATTTGCATGGGCAATATAAAAAATAAGCCCCAGTTATTTCCATGAATGCAATTCAAGTGCCTAAGAAGCTAAGTGAAAGGACCAACCCCAAAATAATTACCACTTCTAATATCCTCCATTTCATTGAACATAACCAATAATCAAATTTTCAATTAGATTCATTGAAGCATTGATATGTCTCAGGTAATCAAAGTGTTCCCTCTCATTTAGTTTCCATTTAGTCTAATATTTTGCATTATGTAAACAACCAAATATGAACTTGTAAATTTTTCTAAATTTCTTTTAATACTTTGGAAATAGTTACTCTGTTTGCTTATTGCAAGAACTCTGAAATATAATTTTTCTCAAAATATTTTATAGTGTTAATTTACTCAAAAACTTCTTATTTATCATAAACTATTCAAGATAAATGTTATCTATTTTAAAAACAATTTCCAAAGCAAAAATTAAGACTCATTAGGAAAATGTACAAAGAATATGACCTCACTGAAGTTATAAATAAATAATTCAAGATATGAAAAAAAAACAGTATCACTAGAAATTGGGTTAAAATAAATAATTGCAATTTTACTAAATCGGCAAAGATTTTAAATACAGTATTTATCTTGATGAAGACATGAAACAAATGTCCTATGTAATTCTAGACAGAGTAAAATTGGTAGAATTAATGAAAAGCATTTTGGCACTACATATGAACTTCTAAAATGTACCCTTAATTCAGTAATTTTATAGCTAAAAAGTGCCTTAATTAAATAGAAATTAAGGCAGTTAGCCATGAGAGAAATGTAAATCAAAGTTATAATGAGATAATACTTCATACTCACTACTTTATGATCAATAATATGACTATAATCAAAGAAATAGATAATTACTGTTGGTGAAGATGTAGAGAAATTGAAACCCCCTTATATTGCTTGTGGGAATAAAAAATGAGACAGTCACTTTGAAAAACAGTCTGGCAGTTCCTAAAATGTTTAAACATAGAGTTACCATATGACCCAGCATTCCCACTCTTGCTTAAATACCCAAGAAAAATAAAAACATATGCCCACATTAACTTGTACATAAATGTTCATACCAGTATTGTTCAAAACAGACAAAAGTGGAAACAATCCAAATGTCCATCAATGGATAAATAGATTAATAAAATGTGCTATAGAGCCATACAGTGTAATATTATTTGGCAATACAAGAAATGATGTACTGATACATGCTGCAGTATGGATGAACCTTGAAAGTATTATGCTAAGTGAAATAAACGTGCCACAAATGACCATATATTCTAGAGCTCCAATTATATAAAATGCCTAAAATAGGCAAATCTATAAAGACAGAAAGTAAATTAGTAGTTAACTTTGGGCTGTGGGTGGGAATAGAAGGATTGCGGCTGCTGAGTAAAGAGACTAGGGTTTTACTTGGGGGTAATGAAAAAGTTCTAAATGGAGTGTGGTGAAGGATGCATAACTGGTTCTAAATCTTGGATTTGCTGTTTTGTGGTTATATGCTTACCTCTGGCATTTACAATGTTCCCTGAAATGGTCATCAGTTGCTTCCCCAAACTCATTTTCTCCTCCCATCCTCAACTCTGAATAAAACTTTCCTTGACACCTAACCTGCTGTTTCCCTTCACTGTTCTCTTCCTTCTGCCCCCATTCTTTTGTCTCTCCCAGAATCCAGTTTGTGTTTCTGTGTACATTGCCTGATTCTACCACATAGACACCTAGGACCTGAGCCAGCACAGAAAGAAGTCCCCTTAAAGAGGGTGGAGGAAAGCCAGCAAAGAAAATCTCCTCTGGCTAACCAGGTACAAAAAGGCTATGAACACTTACATGGCTATGAACACTTAACTTTTGTACCCACCATCACAATCTAGTTTTTCAAAAAAGAGTTCAGAGGCTCATCTCATCCTCTTTGCCTGGGTTTCTTCCCTGCCTTTTTCTTCCCTCCCACTTCCAGCTGCCATCCATGGAAATCAGGCTACATTCAGATGATACACAAATGCCTTCCCTGATCAGCTCAGCTGGGGATGGGCCCAACTTCGCTGGTCCAGCAAGGCTTGATCTGAACCATTCTTGGGGTTCTTCCTTCCTCTGTGGGGAGGAAGGAAGAGGACTGAGTCAAGGTCAAATTACACATTCTAAAATAGAAGCTGGTAAGAATCAAGTGAAATAATAAAATACTAATAATTGCCATTTGAGCATCTTTCTGTGCATGACATTTTAGAAATATTAACTCATTTAATTTTCATATATTTGTATAATGTATGGATTTTTACCCCCATTCGTGGATGAGGACACCACAATTTGTATACTTCAAGTAATTTTGCCCGTGGTTACAATTTGCTAAGAAGTGGGACAGGAGTTCAACCCTAGCTCTGTGTGCTTCTAAGTCTTCTTCTCCTACCAGCTCTGCTTCTCCTGTCCTTGAGAATGGGCCAGGACATAAGCTTGTCTTTATGGAGAGAGAAGAACACTAAATACAACTTGGAAAAGTATATTCTTTCAGGAGCAAAACTGATGAAGTACAAAAATGTACATTCTGGTGGTCCTGCATGATGATTAGGTCCTGCATGATGATTAGGATCTGCAGTAAGTCAAGTTATGGAGGAACAAATGTCCTTCAGGGGACTTTCACTAGATGACACTTCTTAAAGATAAGCTTGTGTGTGTGTGTGTGTGTGTGTGTGTGTGTGTGTGTGTGTAGAGCAGATAGTTGCTGATATGGACTAATTTATCCTTTCCATATTGATGTGATTTCTTCCTACCCAAGCTTGTCTACACCAGAGGATGAACTATGTTCAGATTTGGTCTTTTACCAGCCGAAGTCCCTGGCCCCAGTTATTATTAAGGACTTTTCTATAGAAATTTATTTTTCTTTTCTCTTATCAATGAACATCTGGGCTGCTTTCATTTGGGGACTATTATGAATAATGCTGCTGAGACCATTCTTGACTGCATCATTCTCGGCACACACATGCAAACATGCTGCTTGAGTATTTGCCCAGGAATAGGATTGCTCAGTCACAGGAGAGTGTATATTCAGTCTTAGTATGTAATGCCAAATACATTTACAAATTGGTTGCACTGAGTTAAACTTTCACCAGCAGTGTTTGACAGGTCCCCTTTGGAATTCGGTATTGTCGGTCTTTTTGACTAGCCATTCTGGAAAACAGGTAGTGACATCTAATTATTTTAATTTGCATTTTCTGGATTATTAATGAAGTTGTGAGCATCATTTTGTTTTTTATTGGCCATTTGAATATTCTCTTTTTTAAATACCCATTTAAATCTGTTGCCCATAATGAGTTGTCTTTTTCTGATCGATTTGTAGACAATCTCGATATAGTCTAGAACCAATCCCTTTGTCAGTTATATGTGTCACAGGTAATTTTCCTCTGTTCCATTAGACTATTTGTCTTTGTTCAAGAATGAGATTGGCCTGTAATTTCTGTTTTTCATACTGTTCTTGTCATACTGAGGTAATAAAGTTATGCTGGTTTCATAAATCATGGTAAGTGTATTCCCTTTTGTCCTATCTTCTGAAAGAGTTGATGTAATATTGGTGGTATTTCTTCCTTAAATGATTGGTACAATTCACTACTAAGGTTATCAAGGCCCAAGGTTTTCCTCGTGGGAGGTTTTCAATTATATATTTAATATTTGACAAATTTCTCTATTTTTTGTATCAGATTTATTCTGTATTTCAAGGAATTTGTAGATCTCATAAATTTTTAAATATATTAGCATTAATTTGTTCATTATATTCTCATATATTTAATGTCTATAAATTATATAATGATGTTGCTTTCTTCATTCCTGACATGTTATTTTTGTCTTCTCTTTCTTTTTCTTAACCTGTCTCAACAGGGTTTTATCAGTTTTTTTGGTTCCTCCAAAGAAATAATTTTTGGTTTATTTTCTCTATTTAATATTGCTAAAAGATGGCTATATTAGCTTTCTTTTGGTTAGTGTTTGCACTTCAGTCTTTCTGTATCCTCATGTTTTAGGTGAATTTTTTATAAACCTTATAAAATATTTTTGATGTAGTCTGAAATTTTTCCTTTTAATTTGATCATTTTGTCTATTTACATTTAACATAATCTCTAATGTATTTGGTTTAAAACTACCATCTTACTCTGTGTTTTCTATTTGTTCTACCTGCTTTATCTTCCTCTTTCCTGATTTTCTTAATGTGTTTGGATTGGCTCAGTGTTTGTTATTTCATTTTTTCCTACTATTAGCTTCAAAGTTATAAGCTTTTTTAAATGATTATGTGTGAGATTACAACATACATTCTTAACTTATTAGGATATAATGATTATTGGTACTCTTGTCCTTCTCTTGGACAACGCAAGGACTCTAGGATATTTTAACTCCATTTACCTGATTCCTGACTGAGGTCTATAGGGCATTTTTATTATTGTTTTACACAGCCAATATTCATTCCAATTTATTCATAAGCATCCCCTTCTATTGCTCTTCCTTTTTTCCTGCTTCTCTCGCCTCCTATCTGTGAACATGTTTTTTATGCCTAAAAAATATCCCTTGGTATTTTCTTAAGAATAGGTGTGCTTGTGATGAATCTTTTAAGTTTCCTTTCATCTGAAAATGTCTTCATTTCACTTGCATTCTTTAAGGATGAAAATAGAATTTTAAATTGGCAGTTATTTTCGTTCAGTACTATATGTATATTTTTCTATTTTCATTGGGTTCCCCATTATTTTTCATACAAAGTCAGCCCAGTCCAATTTTTGTAATTTGAGGGTAATATGTCTTCATTCCCCTCCCCATGGATGCTTCTAAAATTTTCTATTTGTCATATGTTTTTAGCAGTTTAACTGCAATGTGTATAGGTATAGATTTCTTTTTATTTATCCTATTTATAGTTTATAGAACTTCTTACTCTGTGCCTTGATGTTTTTCACCAGTGTTGTAAATTTCTTTGCCATATATCTTCAATTATTACCTCTGCCATGTTCTTGCTGAGACTATGATTACTCATATCTTAGACCTTTTACTATATTCTCTTTGTATTAACTTCTCCTTTGTATTTTTTGCCCTTTTGTCTATCCATACTTCATTCTTGTTCATTTTTCATTAGCTATATTACCAAGTATGTTCGAAATTTCATTCTTTAGTTGTTAAGCTCATATATAAATGTATAAATGATTTTTTTGTGTAATGAACATTTATTCAATGACCTTGATAAATTAATTTATTACTTATAATTGTTTATCTAAAGATATTTTGGACTTTTATGAATGCAAACCTGTGGTGTGTGAATGCCAGTTACTTCTCTCTTTACGATGTTTTATTTCTTTTCCTTGAATTAACTACACTGACTAGACCTTTCAGTGAAATGTTGAATAGAAGTGGTAATTGTATCATTTCTTTTTCCTGATCTTGGGGAAAAATTTTTAATATTTCATTTTAATTGGTTATGTTTCCTCTTTCTTTGTTGAAGTTCTGAGATCATTAAGCATTCTTATAACCAGTGTTTTGAACTCTGCACCTGGTAGGTTGCTTGTCTCCATTTTGTTTAGTTCTTTTTCTGGAGCTTTGCTCTGTCCTTTCATTTGGGATATGTTTCTTTGCCTTTTCATTTTGTCTGCCTCCCTGCCTTCTATGTGTTAGGTAGAGCTGTTATGTCTCCCAGTCTTTGTAGAGTGGCCTTATATATAGTAGGTGTCCTATGGGGTCCAGTAGTACAGTCTCCCTGGTCACTTGAGCTTGGTACTCTAGGTATGTACCTTGTGTGCACTGTGTGTACCTTCCTATTGTAGTTGAGCCTCGATTGCTATTGGCACATCAGTTAAAGAGACTGACCCTCAGGCTGATGGGTTGTGAGGACTGGCCATGACTACAGTGAAGGAGCTGCTGTGCAGAAGCTGACCCTACAGAGCAGGATTTGCTTTAGCAGGGCTCTGGTGCCTGCTGAGTCTGCTCTTTGAGTGTGTTGTTTGTGTAGGTGGTTGGGTGGTGCTCTGTTGTGATCTGAAGCTGCCCACTGGGTATGTAATTCTGGGGATCTTCAGAGGAGTTCTGGTGCAGACCAAGGTCAGCTACTGCCTGTGCCCTTCCTAGGGCCAGTTGGTATGAGCTATCAAGTGATCTGTAGGTGGTTGCCACTTGTGCTAGGCTTGGAGGTACCTGGGAGAGGCTGGCTGCCACTAGCGCTGGGCTCAGGGCTGCTTAGCAAGAGGTTTGGGGCATGCAAAGCCAGATGCTACTTGTTGGGGGTTTGTTAACCTGAGAGGTTTTAGGAAAGTCCCCAGCATGAGCCAAGATAGGCTATTTGTATGTCATGGCCACTGGAAGTGACTTGGGTGGGAAATTTGGGCAGGGAAGGGTAACAAGGAATCACCAGGGCAGGGTGAACTGTGTTAGCCAGGATTATGGAGACTTAGATATAGCAGTGCTTGTCTGTGCATGCTGGGTAGGGGGAGGGCTCAACAAAGAACAATAGCTTCTGCCAGTACTTCTATCTGAGAGAAAGCTGCCCCTCCTGGTCTGGCCCTGAAACTAGGTAATTTGATTTCTCCTCTTATGTTTCTTGCACCTTTTGCACTGCTGCTCCAGTGGTGGAGTTCAGAGCAAGTGAATCAGTCAGTGAGTAAGTCCCTGTGCAGGTCCTTTAAAAGGAATGCCTGGGACACCAGCAGCCCTCTGTTTCATTCAGCCACAATCTCAGATGCTGGTTTTCACATCCAGAACTTATGGGTACTTTTCTTCCCAGCACCAGAACTCTGAACTGGGGAGCCTGGTGTGGGACTGGGAACCTCACTCCTCCAGGGGGACCTCCACAGCTGTGATATCCCTCCCAATTTTTAACCACCACACATGCGTGTGAAACCAGCCTGGTTGCATCATCCCTCTTACCAGTCTCAAGGTGGCTTCTTTATAGTTATAGGACTTCTGGTCACCTAGACTTCAGGCAAGTCTCAATGATGGTTGTTCAGTAGTTTAGTTGTAATTTTGATGCGGTCTTGGGTAGAGGCAAGCACAGCGCTTATATACTCCACCTTCTTGAGTGAAAGCCCTGATTTATTTTCAAATATCTAAATAATCTTGCATTTCTGGAAAACAAAAAACTTTGTCATATTGTATATGTGATTTTTGTATATAGATGGATTAAATTTGCTAATATTTTTATTTAAGATTTTTGCATCTATGCTCATAAGAGTAATTGACCTATTACTTTCCTTTCTTGTAATAGCCTTTTCAGGATTTTTATTTTATTATTTTATATATCTGAAGGCACAAGAATTCTACATTCATTTTAATACAATTTCAAGCTTAGAAGAGCATTCTAAACTGGCTGCAGTCCCAGAGAGCACCAGGCTACTCCGTTTGACCTTATCCCTAGGTAGAGACCTTCTGGATGTCAACCCAAAAGAAGGATTGACCCACCAACATTGCTCCAGTGTGGCACAGACTTCGAATTTTGTCTTCCTCAACTCTGGAAGCTCTAACAAGTGCTGCTTAGTTCTCAGCCTGTCAGCTGCCTTTCCTAGAATTTGTAAAGCTCTCCAAGGAAAAGCAGCTTCCAAAACCATGTTTACCTCTCTAGATTTCCACCTTTTCCCAGGATTATGGTCTGGTAATTTTTCATTGCCTTACATCTCCAATGCCTTGAAGCAGATTTATAAAAATATTTTATTCTGCAGTACTAGTTGACCTTAGCCAAAAAAAAAAAAAAA